>OY735242.1:12234730-12277230 GCA_963457665.1 Thysanoteuthis rhombus
GAAATTTCATGTTCAATTCCGAACTTGGCTTGAACCCTCTGCCGATTCTTTGATTCAAGAATATACGGTATTTAATG
This sequence comes from Thysanoteuthis rhombus, assembly GCA_963457665.1. NCBI lineage: Eukaryota > Metazoa > Mollusca > Cephalopoda > Oegopsida > Thysanoteuthidae > Thysanoteuthis > Thysanoteuthis major. The sequence continues at coordinate 12,234,808 of OY735242.1, forward strand.
GCAGAAAGCAGACTTATAATTTGTGGGTCTGTTCACTAGATTATTCACTCTGTTTCGAAGCCTGTTCCAGTTAATGCGCAAGCATGAATCCACCCCAATCCCCAGTGATAATGATAGAAAAAATCAGAAAAGAAAGAAAGAGATATCCTGGCATATGCAATTTTTTAAAAGAAATTTATTAAAAATTAGGACAATGTTATAGATATATTATGCTTATTATGTAATTGCAGTGCTAATGATTTTACTATATAAATGCTTTGAAAAGCGGTAAAAGGGAGTTGTCATTTGTTGATTCAAGTGCTACGGACTAAATAGAGATATTATACATTGTATTGTAAATACATTGCAAATGATTCCAGTACAGAAAAGTTCTAGTTCAACAAATCTCCACGAGACTCTCAAAAGAAGGAGAAATCAAGCGAAGAATCACACTAGGATGGCAAGCCTTTGGCAGAGCTAGCTCAACCTTCAAAAATAAAAAGATCCCATTAATCCTAAAAAGAAAGGTGTATAACCAATGCATCCTCCCCATAGTCACTTATGGAGCTGAAACATGAAACCTAACCAAGAGACAGACCCGTAAATTGAGAACCATGCAACGTGCACATGAAAGAATTATGCTGGGTCTCACATGGAGAGACCACAAGACAGCACAGTACATCCGAGAAAAGACAAGAATCAGGAACATCATAGAATCCATTAGAATTTTCCAGTGTTAGTAGCCTGGCCATGTTGCAAGAATGGTGGACAACCGATGGACATCGTTACTCACGACATGGATCCCCCGAGATCACATGCACAATTGAGGCCGGCAGAATATTAGATGGAGAGACGAGCTAGACAAGTTCAGGAAGTACTGGCTCCGCGACACCCATGATAAAGAAGTGTGGCAAATCCTGGAGAAGGCCTATGTCCAACGAAGGACGTTAAAGACTGATGATGATGATGATGATGATGATGATGATGATGATGATGATGATGATGATGATAATGATGAAAGAAAAGCAGAAACGGAATATAATAGAATACTATTCTATTAGTCATAGAACTTATATATCTCTAAATTTGTGGCAATGCTGCTATGATAAGCACTGTACCCTAAATCTGCCAGTGGTCAGACCAAGTAGTTAAGTGGAATTTACGAAGGCTATGTTGCCAACTCAAAATGTTCATGCGCTATTTTGACGGCTAAAAAAGAACTAAATTTTAAAAAATGCCAAAAATGGTTGAAATACACCAAAAGATGCTAGTAATAAAAAATGATTGAAAGTTAAAAACGCGCCAAAATTGGCCAAAATATTTAAGCACGCCCACGCTCTATCAAGGCTTTTTTATACTGCTACAACAAGACATACGCTAAATTCAGTGCGAGAAGCTCAATATTGGCAACAACGCTCAATGTATTTTTTTTTCCTTCGGCGTTGTTGGAAACGAGAAAATCGAGCATTTCTGATAAGCCCAAATACGTCAGTCTGTCGACCCGAGAGGTTTCTTATCTTAGACTGAAGCACCCACGTAGATTTTGTCGGATCGGGTTTCTGTGTGACATCTTCGAGTCAGACTTCGTTGGTGGGTCAGTAAATAAGAAGGACGAATTGGAGTAAAACAAAACAGAGAAAAAGAGAGAGGATGATAACGAAAAATGGGATTGAGAGAGAGAGAGTGAGCGAGAGAATGACACCATTCCGGTACAGTGAACGTTAGAACCACAGTAGGGCACTAGGTGACTAGGGGTAGAATGACAATCTAACAACAACCATTCCAATAGAAAGATATTGCTGCCCTGCAATGACCATATATACTAGTATTCCACAAGAGGGGTCCAATAAGAAAGAAGTAAGAAGTAAACAAGAGCGACGTCGGTCGGAGATTATTCAACTTGGGTGTTTAGTAAAGAGGATTTGTGATCAAAGTTGTATTTTACCACTCCCCATGGACTCAATAACATGGAACGGGGTCCATACTCACCACTCCCTAATTCTAAGGACTTCTTTCACACTGACCATAAGCCATTGATGCCAAGTTTATAACCGGATCCATCTTTCAACATTTCCTCATCCTGGAAATTGGAGACCTCATCAGTTTGAAATCTTTCTCTTCTGAAAATCCCATTGCAACCGGTCGAGAAAAGTCTTTTCTGTGGGCTGAACAATACGACCATGAACACATGAACAAAAGACCTTTTTACTGGTGAGATTATCTTTCTATGAATATATATATATATATATATATATATATATATATATATATATATATATATATATATATATATACCCTTAGGAAGAGAATGTGCGTGTGTGTGTGTGGATGAAAATGACGGGGGTCAGCCATCTTTTTAAGAGAAAAAAAAATGCCGTTTACAAATCTGATGCTGAAGAAGAAAATGGGGATATTTTTTCTCCGAAGAAGACTGCTACCCTAAAATCGAAATGCATCGAAATATACCCACATAATAAAAAAAATTACATGTAACACCAATCTTTTGAGTTTTTCTTTCCACCTTCCAATTGTCATTTTCATCAACATCATATATATATATATATATATATATATATATATATATATATATATATATATATATATATACATACATATATATATGTATATATATCTTATATTATTTGAAACTTCATTAGGAATGACCCCTGTTATCAAACAACGAATGTTTCATTTGGCCTAGACAGCATAAAGGAACAATTAAAGAAAATGAGCTGCTACAGGGATACGTATACATATATATATATATGTATATATGTGTGTGTTTTTATATCTCTCTCTATATATATGTATATATATACATACATACGCATATATGTACATATGTATGTATATACATATACATATCTATGTATATACGTACAAATATATATATATATATATATATATATATATATATATATATATATATATATATATATATATATATATATATATATTTTATTATTTGAAGCTTCATTTGGATTGACCCCTGTTATTAAACAATGAATGTTCCATTTGGCCAAGATCATATATATATATATATATATATATATATATATATATATATATAGTAGGTAAGTTCCTGGCTCATATGCACTGCGAAAGATTACTTGTATTAGCAGAAAAAGACATAAATGATGTATTGGAGAGAGAGTGATATGAGGGAAGGGTACGAGACTGATCGTGAAATCCTTTAATCAAAGGAGCCGAACAATTAATTAATACTCCAAAAATACGACGCATTTCAGTAACAGTTGATAAAAGGAATCAGATTAAAAAAGTTATTATAACTTTTTTTTTTTCGTAAACAGTGTATCCTATTAATCTAAAAAAGCTCTAGTCTTTCCTCTGGTCTCCTCTGGAAAACGTGCCCAGTCATTGCTACTGAATTTTCAACTGCATTATAGAATCATTTAATTCGTTGATTATCTAATTGATCTGACTTCTATAATAGATATGGTATAATTTTGACACGCATTCCATATGACTAAGGCAAAAATGCCAGCCCAAAACTGGCCGAATGGAACAGATACTTCTGTCAGTGTACGATTACTTCTAATATAGGGCGAGTGTCAAGATAACAATACGAGGTTCATGAGGGTCGTTGGGGTAATTCAATAATGTTGGCAGTTGATTAGAAATGAACTTTTATTTGCAAGTCAAGAAAACTCAGTGTAATGGAAAGGAGATGTTCAACGTTGCTTGGCCTTTTTGCCTGCCCCTTCTCATTCTGTCTATGTTTCTGGTTCACCCCCTTGGGCTTCTCTTTCTCTCTTTCACCTTCCTCTCGTTTCCCTCTCCTTATATATATATATATATATATATATATATATATATATATATATATATATATATATATATATAATTGCGTTATATTATTTTGAAACTATTTTTACACAGTGAATGTATCATTGGACGTAGACAGTGTAAACAAATAAAAAAATGGGGCTGCTGGAGTAGAGTATATACAATATATATATATATGAAAATGAGGCTGCTACAGGAAACGAACCTACGACCGATAGGGTAGCTGCTTCAACGTAGCAACGCTCTTAACATTGAGCTAAACAGCCGCTGGTAATATATATGTATTGATAGAAAGGGAAATAAAGAGAGTGGGAGAGGAAGAGAAGGAGGGAGACAGAAATGCTTATATTTTCCAAACCTATGTATTTCCATGTTGTCTATCGGATTCGCTACACACACACACACACACACATATATATATATGTATAAATGTCATTTGCTTGAAGCAGCCTACACAGGACAGAAACATAAACGTGTTTGTACAAAAGATCCTCTATTTCATCATATTTCAAGCTCTACTCTAACTCAACTTGAGGTTTAATGCTGAATGTATCGAGCACTTTATGAAATAAATCCATCACACATCGAATATTGTATTATATCATATTGTATTCCTCTTCTGTGATTTGTTTTACATGGGATTTCTGTGTAAACAAATATATGGCTTAAAATTCAGCCTTACTGACTGTCCAGTTCCGTAGTCCCGAGGTAGGTTATCAGCCTCCAGGTCCACAGTGAAGGTTTCTATTCTGCTTCGCGGTACTGGATGGGATAATGGAAAGTCACAGAAGAGATGCAATACATTGAAACACAATTATATATATATATAAACGATTGTGTAAACAAATATATGGCTTAAAATTCAGCCTTACTGACTGTCCAGTTCCGTAGTCCAGAGGTAGGTTATCAGCCTCCAGGTCCACAGTGAAGGTTTCTATTCTGCTTCGCGGTACTGGATGGGATAATGGAAAGTCACAGAAGAGATGCAATACATTGAAACACAATTATATATATATATATATAAACGATTGAGGATTCGCTACGGAAAGACGTTCATGTTTCAGTCCCATTTGGGCTTCTACGTGTGTGTATATATATATATATATATATATATATTACAGTGTATATATATACAGATATACAATGTGTATATATATATATACATACATTTAAACAAGCAGAAAACATTAATCACACAAACATATATATATATATATATATATATATATATATATATTGCGCGCCTTTTCAGCTCTCGTGCCCCCAAAACATCCGATTGCAATGTTGCTTGTTTTGTGTACAGGTCACACGCTCAACATTTAACCTGAGATAGCGAAATACAGATATAAACCGAACTAAAAATAAACAACTCGAAAATAAAGGATCAGGTATAAGCTAGAATAGATAAAGTACGAAAATGATCTACAACCGGTCATTCGATAATCGTTGGTTTTTTGCACGTCCTCTAGTTCGAATAAAATTACCATTAGATGATAAAAAAATATCTGCACCTTGAATGAATGAGTCACCGTAGACCGTGCTTATACCGGCAGTAATTATCTGAAAATTTATCTGAAATTGTATAAATAAAAACTATCATCTAAAATTATCTTCAGAAAAATACCAGCGTGAGATTCGGGCATTGTTGGCCCGAAATGACCATCGAGTTCCCAAAAAGTGCTCTATTTCTGGTAAAAAAAAAACAAAAACAAAAACAAAAACAAAATGAACTGTTTCTAGCTGGTGCCTGGTGGTGTATTCATACAAATTTTCAAGGTTGTAGCTTCAAAAATGTAACCAGGGGCGCCCGGAGAGACACACACGAGTAAAGGAAGAATAACCTTCAGCTCAATACTGTGATTCGATACTGGTCTTGTTAGTCAATCAATAGAAACTGTCACGAGACCAACATCTCTAGGCAGCATGCGGTTTTGACGAATTATTGTATCATTTTATTATGTTATCGTTTAGACATAAAGCTTTCCAAAAAGGTACAGCATGCCAATATCAGATGATGATCAAAGTGTACATTAATAATCAAATGAACAAATGAAATTAGAAGTTAGTTTTCATTGAAGATTTAGTTTATTTGAAGCTCTGTGTCTGACCTTCAACATATTAACTCCTCAGCTCTTCAGGTCTGTTTTAAGGGGTTCAGAACCAAAAAAGAAAATGAAACATATAATTTATTTAAAGCTGTATGTCTAAGCTACAATATATCAAAATTTTAGCTAACCAGGTCTGTTTTAAGGATATCAGAGAAAAAAAATGAAACATAGTTTGAAATGTATTTAAAGCTCTGTGTCTAAACAACAACATACTATGATATATAACAATAATATCAGCTCTTTAGGTCTGTTTTAAGGGTTTTAGAGCATTAAAAACCCAACTAAATCCATGTAATAATAGATAGCGGTTATCTTTGCTTCCGTCAAGTTTTTAGCTGTTTATGAATTCCGCGTTTTCGTGAGCTGTGTCCACGACTGAAACTCAGCTAATCTTAATCAATATCAATGATAAAGGTTGGCCTTGTGTCGTATAAGTTAATATTAGTTAATGTTAATATCAATTCTAAAGGTTAGTTTGCCTTATTTTATAGTAAGATGAACTTATTCAATAATAGTTAGGATTTTAAGTGTTACCTTTTTATATTTTGTGTGGGAGGGCATTGATTTTAACCAACACTTACAAAAGCCCCCAGGGCTATTTATATATAATAAAAAGTTATAATTAGGATGAATCCATCATATGGAAAGTGGAATGCAGTCTGCTAGAAAGGAAGACGTCGAGTCGTGTACATCTTTTTCCCCTGAGGTCAGTCTTGCACTTTTAAACCCGAATGGTAAGTAAATTACAGCCTCCTGGTTCTTTTCTTTTTCATCTTCATATAAACCACAGCAAGAGTTCGGGCGTTGCCCCTACTCTTTCTAGATATCTCCTGTGTGGTTCAAAAATATTTTGAAAAGTGCTTAAAAAAAAACAAACCCAAGTACCGAAGACCCATCTGCAATTTAAACTCCCGTTAGATGGAACTCTTTCTCTTATTTCGTACTCTCTAGATTATTGTAACTACTTTCCTCGGGTCTTAGTACTTTCGTGCTACAGTAACCACTTCGAGTTAGTATTGTCTGGCCCTAGAAACTTAAGATTCAATAGCTCTTCGGGAAGACAACCCTGAGATAGTCATTCCGCGGTCCTAATTCACACAGTCGAAAGACGGCTAATTTGCTACTGCTGAAGACACTTCCAATGCTGCTAAGATGTTTATTTCGGGTTATCTTGCTGGTCTCAAGCCCGGGTTAAGGATAACGGTCCGACGAGGAATTAGCTACTACACCCATAAAACCTATTTGCTACTAAAATCGCACCAGCATCACATCAGCGATAGTCCAAGTAATCACTCAAGCGAGAGCCGGGTCGGTGAGATTCCTCTTCAGAAGGACTCATGAAGCATGCTTGTAAAAGCCTACCGAAAACCAGTTTGCCAGTTCTACGGACAAAGGCATGAAACTAGGATTGGGACCTACAATTTCAGAACCCTTTTTGAGAGCTGGAATTCAACCTTAGTTAGAGAGGAGAAGAGTTGGCAGACATTGAGATCACCATTCCACTGACGTGGTGTTGATACAGTTCTATACTTCTCAGAGAGCTTACAGAAGATAGCAAAACATCACTTCCAGTTCCAGACGACTAAAACTTAATTAGCGCCAAGTCACTTATGCGTCTCAATACGTTATAATCACAGCTCCTAAATACATTATTCCATTAAACCTTTCTTAGCCAATAACGTGTTTTGAAACGAGAACAAAAAAGATCAGACTCAGTTCAACTCCTGCGACATTCGTTATATATACAATTTTAACAGCATTTATTAACATTTGGTTTTTGTAATAAAACTATTTGTCTCCAGTTGATTTTATAGTTGGTCCTCGTTGAAGCTTTCGGAGCAGAAATAATCATTGCATATATAATGAAACATGAAATATCGTCCAAAATGCAATAACTCGTTGTGATTATATATATATATATATATATATATATATATATATATATATATATATATATATATTGATTGATTGATTGATTGATTGATTAATTGATTGGAATAGATATTACACCTTTTAACGTCATACTTTTCAATGGCATCGTAACTCTTTTCCTATTTCTTTAATTAAAGTGGGACCGACTAATAAACAGACTAACCAACAGACCGACCGACCGACCGACTAAAAAGCGTCTTATAGAGATGTGAGGACAAATCTATAAATGTACTGCTTGCAGCTTGAAAAACAAGACGCACAGATCAAAATATGCAGCAAGCGATTAAAAAGAGAAGCGAACTGAATCTATCAATGTTGTTCATTACATCTGCAGGTGGTTCTTTTTAATCTGCTCGCCGAATTTTAGAAATTGCTTGGCGCATTTTTTGATTTGGCTTTTTTTTTTTTTTAAATTTGCATGTCGTATTTTTTGATTCACTTGGAGTATTTCTGAATTCGCCTGGTGCATTTTGATAATCTTACTTGACGAACTTCTTTGATTTGCTTGTCTCAATTTTAAATTTTCTCGGTAAATGATATAGTTAATCCAAGCAAAAAACAAGTGAATATTTGTAGTGGGAAGGTGACAATTGCAGTTTTGTATCCCATTTATACATAGACTAAGGAGCTGTCTACGGAAGCTCAAAAGGGACAGTTACGGAGCTTGGATGAATTGCAGTGAACGGTAGTCCCCTACACAAAAAACCCTTATAAACCATTTCATATATCGGCAAATACGACAGTTTTCGACCAGAAAATGATATTTAATGATATTTTAATGTTTCATGATTTTTTTCTTTCCATTCTTTAATATCAAGAGACATTCTTTTCATGTTGTTCTTCTTGTGTTATCTATCAACGTTCTTAATGCGTAAACCATGAAACGGGTATATTAGACCCATCGTACTATTTTCATTAAATTAAGGCGTATGTGGGATAGACGTAAGTACACAGGGGGAAAAAACGATCCTAATTATCACGTTTTCAGGCCTTTCTGCAAACTTATTTAGCTGTTAGCCTCGCTTTCGCATTGGGTGAGCAGACGATATTTATTTCCTTAAAAACAGAAGAGGAAAAACAAAAACATCAAATATAAAAAGAGAAAGAAAATATGGCTCATGAATAATGTTCTCTCTAAATTGTTCATGGCCCGCGCGGGACGGAAAAAAACCGTGAGAAACTGTGAAAGTTAAGTATGTAAGAATTTTTTTTTTTCATTGATTTTTTTTTTGTTTAATGTTTTCGAAACAAAGATTAGTTATTTTTAACAAAAAATAAAGTTGTATAATGAAAGAAATTATTCATTCGATCTATTTTTTTTGATTATTTATTCATCAGCAAAGACGAATTCTTGGTAGACAGCTTGGTGACGGATTTTATGCACCAATTTTTACACATTAAAATCTTCGTACAAACCTGCAATCATATGATGCTACTTAGCGAAATTAATTGTTATCGGGCAACGTAATTTTATTATTGAAACTTTTTTCCTCTGTCTAAGATTTACAAAATTTCAATGAAGCATTAAACTTTCACAATGTGGTACAATCTACCTCTTCTAATGAAGTTGAAAAGGGGTATATGTATTTGGTCGTGTCTGTTTCTCTACTCGTTCGTCTATCCACATGATATCTCTGAAAGTATTGATTGAATTTCAATGAAATTTCATGGAAGGGTGGCCAGTGGGGCGAGAGGGAGGTGGTAAAATTTGGGGGCTGGTCCACAATTTCTTTCTGAGAGATATTTCCATTTTCTTTTCCTCACACACGCATATATATATATATATATATATATATATATATATATATATATATATATATATATATATATATATATAATATATATATATATATATATACACACACACACAGTATATGTTGTACAAATCAGGCTAGCAGTGTAACATAATATGATAATATATCAATAATATAAAGCCACCTCTGAATGCAATGGATTTATTTCATAGAGTGCTCGATACATACAACATTTTACTCATGGTTTCTGCCCTCTTAGGGCCTCATCATTTCGCCTGATGAGGCCTTAAGAGGGTAGAAACATGAGCTAGTTAGTGTAGCGAATCCACAATCTAATTATATATATATATATATATATATATATATATATATACTCATGACTATCCACACATCTCCTACATCTGCTTCAAACTGCATAATATTGCCATTTTTTCATGTCTGTCCATCCGATACCTCCAAAAGTTCTGAAATTAATTTCAATAATATTTTATGGAAGGTTGAACGATAGACTGAAGAAGGACGGATACAATTTGGGGGCGGATCCATGTACAATTGCTCCTCCAAAAATGACGTTGGCAGAGGCATGGGCTCCCTTAATGTGCAGCCGTGCTTAGAAAGAACACAGCAGACAACCACCGAAGAATAATTTTATCGGGGTTGGGGCGATACTTGTCTTCATTACCAACTAACTTTTCTAATTAGGCAACACAATTAATTGATTGATAATCTAGCAGCAGTGAGACGTACAAGCAGCTGAAAGGGAGACACGGCAACACGATGTCCACCAGGCAACACACAGAGTGACATGGTCACATAAGGTCCACTAAGCAGCCGACAGAGGGACATGGTCGCACAAGGTCCACTAAGCAGCCGACAGAGGGACATGGTCACACAAGGTCCACTAAGCAGCCGACAGAGTGACATGGTCACTCAAGGTCCACTAAGCAGCCGACAGAGGGACATGGTCACACAAGGTCCACTAAGCAGCCGACAGAGGGACATGGTCACACAAGATCCACCAGGCAGCCAATAGGGAGACATAGCTACTCAAAGTCTACCTCGTAGGCGACAAGGGGACATAGCCACACAAGGTCACAACAGGCAACCACCCTTTCGAAACAAACCACAGAACAAGAGAAAAGGGGTATATCGCGATAAGGGAGCTTCCCTCGACTGTCAGACCTTTTTCTGCAACCGCTGTGGAAACGCTTGCCTCTTATGCATCGGCACTGCTGACAAAAGAAGGCATGCAACAGACGTAAGAAAACCACTTCATCGTTTTTTTTTATTTTTGTCTTGGTTAGACCTCCTAATTATTTGAGATTTGCGATATGTGAAAAAAGAAGACAAAGTGTATTCACACATTTCTCCAAATATTTTACTCATAGCTTGATGGGAGATGTATTTTAACTCGGCTCTTTTGATTCCATTCTCCGTATCGCTAACCGCTTTGCCGCCCACACTTTCTCACCCTAAACATCTTTATTTTTATAAAATAGATTACCCATTTGAGTCCATTCGAGTTAACCACATCATTTTCGTTATGCGGTTTTCAAAAATTCAAAACTGGCCTAGTTAACTTGGGTGGGAGCAATGAAAGTGAGTCATACTCAAACATACACCGCCATCTTGGGCTCTAATATGACTTAGAATTCAGATATTGAGTCTTTTTTTCCCATTCCTTTTGTTTAACGAAAAAGTTTCATATTTCAGAATGTTTGTTGGTTCAGCTTGGTAAAGAATAGAGTTTGTTTGTTTGTTTGTGTCGCCCCAACAATGAAAAACTTTTAAAAGACTGACATTCAGTCCTTCACTCTGTTTTAAATTTAAAAAAAAATAAAAAATAAAAAAACATTTTAATGTAAGCGGTGCAAATCCACCCACACTAAATGGATACTTTGGCAAATACAGAATTCAAGAGTTTTCTCTCTCTCTCTCTCTCTCTCTCTCTCTCTCTCTCTCTCTCTCTCTTTCTCTTTCTCTTTCTCTCTCTCTCTCTCTCTCTCTCTATTTCTCATCACTGGGATCTCTACTGTTCTGGCTTCGTCAGACTAAGCTCATCTTGGTTATTATCTTTTTGGTTTGCCACTGTCTTCAGACGGGACTCGGCACCAAAAAAAATTTCCCTGAGTAACAGACAGTGCCTCCCCATAGTATTAAAAGAGTTGGTGTCAGCAGTACACCCTAATGTCTGCAACAAAGATCAAGAAACTAGTTATATTCGTCGCCTATCTATTAAAAAAAAAAAGAAGTTTGGTCTCCAAATTTACATCCAAGCTTATGCAACAATAATGCTATCACTGTGTGTCCCACTTCGGTGGCCTTGCATCAGATTATGATAAGCTTAATGGATACTCGTGTATATCCCACTAGCAAGAGAAGTCAATGTTAGAGCCTAGAAAAAACTGTGGCTTCAATTGTTGATTTTTAAGACGGACAGGCCGCCCCTTGTAGGATTGTTTGCGCAGTACTGACTTATTTCCTAAATGTCTATCCTTTCTGCCGTCTAGCCTTATTGAAATATACGAAAGGTGCCAATAAAAAACGAAAGTAAATCTCTACTCCTGTGCTTTGAGACCATTATTCAGTGAAACTTTAAAATTGTTTATCCCAGGGGTAACTGAGAGTGCAGATTATGGGACCACAGATATGGTGGGGGAGGGGGGCAATGTATTTTTTGATGAGATATCTGGGGTGGTTGTTTTTTCTTGGAGTACATGCTTTGAAAATGAAACCTGTTTCTACAGAATTCATGCTTCGATTGGTCATAGAAGATAAAAATAGCCCAATTATTCTGAGGTAGGGGTGGATTGAAATGACCCACAGTTCCAATGCAAGTTTATGCTAAATCGATCGCTGGTCTGTCCCCGCTTGTTTTTTGAAATTTCAAACTTTCCAGATATCCAAAAGCCAGAAAAGCAACTTCTTAATTGGTCACTCTATATTCCAATTTTGATTGATCACTCCAAACACAGCACGCTGCCAAAAGACGTTGGTTATATGACGGTTTCTATTGGGTGACTGACCCGACCTGTCCCAGGTTATTTTCAGGTAACACCTCGTATATATTTTCGGGATAGTCGCAAAGCGATGAAAAACAGTTCGGTGCCTGAGAGGCATTGCTGTTGTGTTTTAGCCTGCTCTATCAAAGATATCTATATAGCTGCTTTTAATGCTCCTCATTGCCTTGTGTCGGACTTTGATTCGTCCCTTTGAATATACATACCCAGAAACATGTATCTTGTGTAGTTATGATCTCACAAGCGATTCATAGTATATCGAGAGTACTGACTTGGAGTAGTTGAAGTAAATCAAAAATTGAAGTTGTTGAAGATGGAACTCATGGGCAATACTGCCAACAAAATATTTTCGTGCTAGTTTTGTTGCTAAAATTCGTTGGGAAGCGCTCAAAAATAACAAAAAATTGCCCTCTCCAAAAGCTGATGATAGTCGGAAAATGGTCAAAAGATGGCCAAAAACGGTCGAAATGGCTGCGTTACTTTAATCTACCGAAACAAGAAATGCGCTAAAAGTAGCACGAAAAGCGCTAAATTGGCAACCCTTTTAATGAGTGAAAACATGGAAATCAAACAAACTATTGATATAAGCTAGCACTGAAGCATAATATCAGTCTACGGGAGTCGCATAACTAGTTGAATAACATCATGATACAATACTCCCCCTTTATCCATGGGGGTACGGTCCAAAATCCCACGCGGTGCCCGAGAGCGTGAATAGCACCGAACCTTATTTATACTATGTTTCCCCTAAACCTACATTCATACATACATGCATTATGAAGTCTTTTTTATAGACTAGTCTTGATAAGAGAATAACAACAATGTTTAATGACAAACTAAAACAATTATAATAATATAAAATAAAAGTTATGGGATGGATAAAAAAAAGCCGTCTTTGCCTTGGATATTTTACACATTTTCATTTCCTCAAGTCGAAAATTTCACCGTTTCACTGGAAGGAAGAACTTTATTAATTCTCTTTGCCAGCATCACAACTCTGGTGTTTTGAAACCATTATTTAGTAAAAGTTCAAAATTGTTAATTTCTGGGTTAATTGAAAGTGGGACGGCAGATATGGGGGTCATTATACTTCTGATGAAATATTTATCGAACAGCATATCAGGAAGAAAACGGGAGTCCGAGACATCATAGAATCTATTAAATAAAAAGCTTAAATAGCAATGGGCAGGCCATGTCGCAAGAATAGAAGGCAACCGATGGACATCACGATTCACAACATTGATCCCTAGAGATCAAATGAGAAACCGAGGGCGACAGAATACAAGATGGAGAAATGAACTAGACAAATTCAGAAAATACTGGCTCAGCAACGCCCATGATAGAGGAATGTGGCGGATCCTGGGGACGTTAAAATAATGACGATGATCATGATGATGATGATGATGATATGAATATCTTTTTATCTCAGATGTTTCGGAATCAAGTTTTATATCATCAAGAAATTGATATATTATATGATAGAATAATCATGAATGCGTTATATTATTTGAAATGACCTCCCGTTGTTACACAGAGAATGGGTCACTTGGTCTATCCATTAATCCATAATATAATTGATATATATATATATATATATATATATATATATATATATATATATATATATATATATATATTCAATTATAATTATCCTTGAGAAACAACAGTGCTGATATGGACAGTGAATAAACATGATGAGATTTTAATATATGGCAGCTATTTGGACTTTCGACTTACCAATGGGCTGTTTAGCTCAACGCTAAGTGCAATGCTACGTTGGAGCAGCTATCTATCAGTTGCAAGTTCGATTCATGCAGCAGCCCATGTATAATTGTTTATTTTATTTGTGCTGTCTTAACCAAGTGATACATTATTCGTGTAATAAAGGGAGGCAATTTTAAATAGAGTTTCTAATAATATATCGCTTTTCCAGTGACTGTTTAGCTCAGTGGTAAAAGCAACGCCACGTTGAAGCGGCTGTCCTATCGATCGAAGGTTCGATTCTTGCAGCTACCCCATTTTCTTTAATTGTTTATCCTATTTACGTTATCAGAAAGTATTGTCTCCTATGATAGAGAGATGTGGCGAACCCCGGGGAAGGTCTACGTACAATGGCGGACATAAAAAGAATACTACTACTACTCATAATAATGATAATGATGACGACGACGACTTTTTAAGTCAGCAGTGATGTACGCCTTCGCAAAAGCTAATATCTAAATTCCAGTGCTTGAAATCTAAACACGACAGCTGAAACCCTAGAGGCCCTTGGATGTTTTTATATAGTTTTACACACGATAAATCCAGGGTTCAAAACATACGCGTGTTAATGAAATTAACCTATGGGCGTACGAGGACTCTTCTCTTAAGAGGGGCAGATGGCTTGATTTGCCCGAAATTTTACACGGCATTGTCCAAACGACACTGATTTAACCGAAATTTAATGCTTTCGTTCCCCTGTTCTCTGTCCCCGTGTGTAACTAGCCTCAGTTTTCAAATTCTTAAGGGCTTATACAGCATCATCCTTCCGGTCTTATCTATGTTTACCATCGTGGCATTTTTAGTTAAAATATGATTGTTCAAACTTGTCCTTCCAGTGTACCTGTTTGTTCTCCCTGGCAGTGTTGGCTTAACCCTTGTGGAGAACATAGTGTAAAATCTATGGATGCCATTTAACTGGAAATAGACAAGTAGCATTTGTTAATTTCCTTTGATTTAATATTGGATTTTTAATGAGTTTGATTAGCCCGGTTCTTTCAGACAAGCGTGGTACGAGTCTAAGCGTAACTGCCCGGCCACTCAGCTATCAAAAATTGTCTGCCTGGGCCAGCCTGCCTGGAAATATCTGCGTATATCTCTAGTTATGTCTTGTTATCCAATAATCCTCCGTTTTTCTTTGAATATGTGGGAGAGCAAAATGTCTGATTTTTGTTGATTTTTGGTTTGACGTGTCAAAACTGCCTGCAGAGGCCAACACCTGTCTGGACACATTTTCCCACGTGCCCCAGATGAAATTGACCTCACGACAAGTATCTCAAATACAGGCATAGTTTCAGAGAGAGAGAGAGAGAGACACACACGCGTGTCATTCTCAATTGACAGTTTAACACGAAATTCGTTTCTGGTTATACACATTTCTCAGAAACCTTGTTCACGATTCACTAGATTTACGAATAGTTGTTTGTGCTTACTTCAGAATTCCAGTTTCGTTTTACAAATCTCCCGTACCCCAGATTGAGAAACCCTGAGGTGGAAGACGGAGACTGACATTCGTGGCATTGATGCAGGGGTTGGTAATTTTGGGATCAATGCTTCCTCTTAACTAATTGGCTTCCGTCAATCCTCGCTCGAATTTGAATCCGGTCCGCTTTTTTTTATCGTATCTTATCGTTAGTTTCTCCAGTGACGTAATGAATTATCAGAAACCATCAACCAAAACTGTCACCAAAACTGCTCACACAGGTTTCTTCCGTTTTCCAGTTAGTCCTGCTGGCTGACTGTGTACGCATGTATTATGCATGCAAATCGTACCAAACAGACTTGGGGGCTAAAATCTCGAACATTTACTCTTTATCATGCTAACCAAAGATTTTTTTTTTAAATTCCCGTCTTGAGGGGGTCAAACTGCAATGTAAGTTTATGCTAAATTGCCCCCAGTTTGAACTAGCATTCATACTTGTTTTGTTTTTTAATTCTGACTTTCTTAGTGATCACTGCTCAAGAAAAGGCGACAGAAATAACTTATTCGTTGATTACCGTTTTTTCAAATTTTTCAATTGATCACCTCTAACACGACATACTGCAAAAAGACGTCGGTCATATAACTGTTTCGATCGGGTGACGAGCCTGTTTATTTATTGTAAAATAAAATGTCTCTATGGTCATTTCTGCGAACAATTTACATTATAAATACCTATTCGGTATTAAAATGTACATTAATTCACGTCATAAAAAAGCATCAAACTCAATTTTTAAAATTACGAGCCATTACAGAGAAACCTTTACCGGTCATATTTCATCTATTTTCTCCTAAATTCTTGTATATATTTTAGCCGAAAACTCCCAAAATTACTCCATTATTTTTTTTTCTATCCCAGATAAACTAAATTTATGTAAGTTACCCTTGAAATCATTAATACTTGTACTATCTTTCTCACTTAAGATGGTGAACTGTTCCAGAATTTCAAAAGAAAGAAAAAAAATTTTTTTTTTTGCTTGAACTGACATTTTTTCGTGGGATTTCACAGTCAGTGGTGAGACGCCATCGAGTGGCCTTGTGTACTTTGTGTCTGTTGCATTCACAGTAACCGAGCCTGCACACGTCTCGTGCAGTTTCTTTTTACGCCTTACCAAGGTCTATCAGCCCCTGCAACAACAGTCCAGATTTGCCCCCACAATGACTTCTGGCATTTCCCAAAAACATTTCAAACCGTGGATGAGATTAAGGAGAATGTGATGAGACAGATGATAGCGATCCTGAAAGGTGCAGTCGCCATTTCCCTCCTTTCTCTTCATCTGACTATCTACATATACATGCCATCTGCACAATTACATCGCTGAACCGGTTCGATCTCGCCTTGAACACAACCTACCATGCAACTTTAACTGCGTACGATCAGGCTACGCCAAAACAAGGTCCTACCTAATAATAATAAAAAAAAAATACGGTTAGCGCGTAGGCCACCGATACCTGCGTATGCGGCTCGAGGCACGACCTGGTGCACATCTTTACCCAATGCCTGCTTCTGAAGCCCCCTGGTCGAAGTGAGATCTCAAATCACTGGACGATGCACTCATCGGCTAGCTGGCGGCCCTTGACGTAAAACCCACATTTTTGGTGATGGAAAGTCTAGCAAACGCAGGATTTGTGCGTGTGTGTGTGTGTCTGTGTTCGTGTGTGTGTGTGTGTGTGTGTGTGAGAGAGAAAGAGAGAGAGAGCAACAGAGAGAGTGGGGGGTAGAAAAAGAGTGAGAGAGACTGTATGCATACTGTGAATCTGCGTTTATTTTGCCTACGCCTATTAACGTCTTTTTTATAAACTGGCACATGAAAGCGCTTGGGCACCTGGAAGAGCTTTGAAAAAAACTGCTGTAGCTTTGTCATAAGCGTGACATCATCCACCATTTTCTTTCTAAGCCGTGTGCCAATTCTATTTACCCCACACACAGCGGCCAAAGAGCTGAAAACGATCTCACCATATTTGGGTACGTATATGACCTGCACGGAGACATAAAACAATTGTTCAGGGACACTCGATGGAGTGCTAATCTATCCCTGCCCCCGCCAAGTTGGAAAAAACAAACAAAAAAAAAAACACCCAAAGAAACAAACAAAACAGTACAAGTTGTCTTTTGTTGCTCAAGCACCTACGCGAGCGTGAGTCACTTATTCAGAACCAGAGTCAGTCGGTCCCGTATCGGGCGATACATGGGGCGATCGTTTTGTCACCAGTTCTCGAACGATCCGTGGAGACTCATTCATTGTAGGAATCGTACGTTCTTACTTGATAGGCCAAGCAAAAGATTGGCTCTCAAACTGAGAACTATGCAACGAGCACAGGAGATAATCATGCTCAACAATCACAAGTCAGTGCTGTATATTAGAAAATGAACACGGGCCAGATATCTCTTGGGAACCGATAGAAAACTCAAGTGGCAACTAGTCATGTTGCAAGAATGGCAGACAACCGCTGGACATCACGACTCACAACGTGAATCCTGAGATATCATATGAGAAATATAGCCAGTAAAAATCAAGAATGCGTGACAAACTAGACAACACCCACGGTAGAGAGGTCTGAAAAATCTTGGGGGTGCAAAAATGATAAATGATAATGATGATGAGTGGGCCGGGTGCTAGCCCAAAGCTCCAGATGGATGGACTGAATCACATACAAGCCCCCCCCCCTGACTGAATGGGGACACAATACTAACATTTGACAGGAAATTCAGATTTTAAATGGGAGAAAATGAACCACCAGAGGTAAATATGCAGGTTCATGCCTTCTCTAGATCATAAATACTAAATTTCTGTCATGTGATCATCATCATCATTATCACAAACATCATCATTGATATCATTTGCTTGAGATGAACTTTTGTCAATTAGAAAACCGTCAACAAAAACTGTCACCAAAACTGTCAACATGAGTCTCTTCAGTTTTTAAGTTGGTCGAGCTGACTATTTGGCTATGCATGTACCAAGCGCATAGACTGTGCCAATGAATCTAAAAGGCTGAAATTTTAAACATTTACTCCTTATGTCTTTAATTTTTTTCAAAATTCTCCCCATAGATAGTTTCAGCTCCACAGGTGACTACCAGTAGGGCGAATTCGTTGTATAACCCTTTTTTTTAGGACTAATAGGATTTTCTTGTTTTCGAAGGTTGAGCTTGCTCTACAGAAAGGTGGCAAATCTAGATTGATTCTTCATTTGATTTCTTTTTCTTTTGAGGATTTCATGGTGATGCTTTGTCCCTAGAAGACGTAGTGCTCTACTTTCTCCAGCTCTGCGACTTATTAATAGTGTCCGAACCTGAGTAAAGACCAGGGAAGAAACTGAATAATGATGCTATGAATTTATTTGAATAAAAACGTTTTGTCATAATTTTGTGGGGACAATGATTTTGTCTATTTATCTAACAATCCATGGACGCCCAATCGTTTCTATTTCAATTTTAGGTTTTCACGGTGTGGGGTGCTAGCTGGACGCCCATGATAGATTACCTTATAGGGATAAAGGCCTCTAATCACTCTGCTATTTACCTAGGGCACGCACTTGCATCATATCTCCTGACAGCCAACCCCTCTCAGTGGAGTATGACTGCTGGTGGCGAAACTGAGGGTTCTGTTGTATGCGCCAGCTTAGTGATGCTTGCAAATCTCAAATCTGGTCTAGATCAGGGTTTTATACCTACAAGTTTTAATGGCCACCCCCGTGGGAGGATGCAAGTCCATAAAAGGGATACCGCCACCCTAATCACATAGCTTACAGTTTACTCAATTAGCTGCTGAGTGCATAGGAAATTCGTCCTAATGGAGAGATTTCAACAATCATCGCTCATACCTGGGAATCGAACCAAGAGCCTTCTTTGTGTGTGGCATATCTGCAAACCCTTAAAATAGACGGCGAGTATCTGAGCAACCTCAGATCTGCAGATGACATTGCCCTTTTCACAGAGAACCTACACGACCTCCAACTAATGATAGATAAACTAAATGAAGAGAGCAAGAAAGTCGGCCTACACATGAACTTCAGTAAGACGAAGATCATGTGCAACAACCACATCGGGGATAAAAACACTGAGATCAAAATCGAGGATACAGAACTGGAGAAAGTAAACCACTAAATTTACCAAGGACAACGAATCTCCATGAGACCATCAAAAGAAGAAGAAATGAAGCGAAAAATCACACTAGGATGGCAAGCCTTTGGCAGAGCTAGCTCAACCTTCAAAACTAAGAAGATCCCATTAATCCTAAAGAGAAGGGTGTATAACCAATGCATCCTCCCAATAGTCACTGATGGAGCTGAAACATGGAACCTAACCAAGAGACAGACCCGTAAATTGAGAACCATGCAACGTGCACAAGAAAGAATAATGCTGGGCCTCACATGGAGAGACTACAAGACAGCACAGTACATCCGAGAGAAGACAAGAGTCAGGGACATCATAGAATCTATTAAAAATCTCAAATGGTGGTGGGCTGGCCATTTTGCAAGAATGGCAGACAACCGATATGGATCCCCCGAGATCACATGCACAACCGAGGCCGGTAGAATATTAGATTGAGAGACGAGCTAGACAAGTTCAGGAAGTACTGGCTCCGCGACGCCCATGACAGAGAAGTGTGGCAAATCCTGGGGAAGGTCTATATCCAACGACGGACGTTAAAAGACTGATGATGATGATGATGATGATGATGATGATGTCCGATCTCGCCGTGGCTGGGGAGAGGAGTAGATTCACGCCATTCCTAGGAACTTTGGAGGGAAGTCAGCACAAACTGTCTTGGCCTGAGTTTGAACACAATTTGCTGAGTCTATTCCACGTTGAGCCATCCACACCTCCTTATTTTATGGGGCCACAAAAGGTACGATAATGTTGTCGCTGATCCCCACCTTTTTTACCATTTTAGGATTCTCTTTAAATTGGGGTCACGCCAGGACATAAACTTGGTTGAATCTATTTTTACATAAACACAGAGTTTTCTATTGTGACCCTTTTAAAATTCTACGACCTTTCTAGCTGTACCCTGGCGCCGTCTGTGCACGTGTCATCTCTTGGCCTCACGCGGTGCCCAGTAAGCGTGAAGGAGGTTCTTTCTGCAGATGGCCATTCCTACAAACGGTTCGGTGATGTTGATCTTAACCCAGGGAGGCGACTGTGCCACAAGACTTTATCTCCGAACCCCGTACCCTCAACCACAACAGCAACAAAGTTAATAATGTTCTCCTTTCAAATCCTCCCATTTTATTTTTTCGGGAACGGTTGTCTAACAACTATTTTATGGAATTTAAGTAATGGCCTGGTTTTTCAATTACGTACAACTAGGCTTCATTTTAAGGAAGGGTCCGTATTCTCGAAGACCTCTGCTTTTAGTGAAACTATTTCAAGTGAAGCCTTCTCTTTACCAATGTCGTATGGTACTTTGCACCTTGGATGTGCTGTGTGCTACAGATTCACAAAAATGCACAAATATTTTAATGTCCTTACAAGCAACGGACTGTAAAAGTCTTGTTGGTGCAATAAAGGGAAGGTGGCCCCGATTGAAAATTGTAAAGTTGATACAAAAAAAAGAAAGAGAATTAATGAAAGAAAGTAAAAAAATTGGGTTGGCTACTTGGATTGCACAAAGAAGGCTCCAAATGTCGGTCGCTTTTTGAAGACACTAAAATATTTTTACGTCTTTGAGCATCCATAGCACACAGCACATCTAAGATACAAAGCAACAGACGCCACTACTATATACATCATAGTTTTGTAAATTCAGTTAACTTTGAAAACAAATTGACAACGGTATCGTGCAGGGCTGGTGCATCCATTAGACGAACCTGGGCTGTCGCCCAGGACGCAAACGTCGTAGGACACATTCCTAAAGTCGTTAGGGTACAACTGAGTGCAAGAGGCGCATGAAACCCTTGCATAATTTCAAATCTGGCCTAATTTGATTGATAGGAGAAGCAGAAGTCAGGAAGAGGACTGACAAAGATGATATATTAGTACAAAATTTGTACTATTTCCCTTCGTTGTATGCTTGTTACAAAGCCAGATATATCGGTACGTTTTGTAAATTTTTGCAACAATATTATTAAGTACAGACGTCAATTGTAGAAAAATGGCCTTTGCCCCAGATTCGAAAATGAAATAAAATCCTTCCGCGAAACTTGAAACTTGAAACAGCTACTATCGGTCGAAAGTTATGTTATTAATCTCGTTAAGCTATTCTTCCTAAGAAAAATTACTAAGACCTGCATGGATAGTTAATAAAATGACAATGTGATCAAACTAAGAAGGCGTTTTGAAATAATAATTTGATATTGAAAAAGAAAAATTATTGACATCATAGATGATAGAAGAAAATGAAAGAGAAAAGGTAGCAGAATATGTTCTTGAAAAGTAAAAATTGAGGCTATCTGCCGGAGAGGCGAATTCCAGGACCAACCCGGACATTGTGCTAAAAAGATCCTGAAACCTAACCTAATATGCCCAACCAAGGATCTCTTTGACGTTTTCCTTCTAGAGGAAAGTCCATGGTCTCGTTAAGATCCGCCGTGGCTGTTGACATTGGCAGATATGCAAGGCAATAGACCACTGACCAATTGAGGACACGATACTTGAAATCCACAGCACCCTCTTCTAACAGAGGAATTACACAACTATCTTGATACATATTTGAGAGGTGTCATGTAGTCTCCCTTTCTCTCTCTCTTTCTCTGTCTGTCTGTCTGTCTCTCTCTCTCTCTGTTTGTCTATCACACTATATAAAGTATCTAAACGTAGATGCAGTCCGACTAAATTTGTCATATATGCAATGGACATTGGAGGCGTTTTAAACCTAAAAGTTTTCTTTGGGAAAACCTTTTTTTTTTTAAGGTTCAGAGGACGGGCTCTATTTACAATGTAAGTAAAATGCGACAAGGTCATTTTTATAAACTACAAAGCCAAGGAAAAGTAGGGGGCCAGTTTTGCATCAGACACAAGTTGTTAATTGGACAGCCAATCTACTCACTTCCACTAGCATAGAAAAATAGGAAAATGTCAACCTTTAAGTTACGGGGAGAGTCCATTTTTTTACCGAAAATATTTTTTCAGAAAACGTAACACCTCGAGACATTGTCTAAATTAGTTTTAACCCATTTCACATGTTTTCTAAAAAATCTCATTAGGTAAAGAAATCCAATTTTTCTGGAGTTGAAAGAGTTCTCGAAAATTTCAAAATATTGAATCTTATTCATTTTAGTCATGTATTACTTTTCCTACGATTCGTATCACTTATAAACAGGACCTCAATAAAGAATCTCAAATTACATAGAAATTAATGTAAACGGAAAATCAACAAAAGTGTCCAATCATATGAAAATTGGCTGACGTCATCAAGAGTCATCAAGAGTCATCAAGAGTTGGAACGTACAAATGGAATTTGTTTCTTTTTTTTAACTTTTAATTGGGAATAGACCTACATAGCTTTAGATTTTTATCTATTTTGGATAGGGAAATAGACAGGGGGTATTCCCCCCAACCTTGGCTTTCGACACACAAAATAGCCCAAGAGATTTAAAAATTCCCAAATTGATGGTAGATAAGCCGAAAATTAAGAGTCCGGACGCACATTGTAAATTGAGACCCACTTTGGAGCCAAACCACTTACAGCCACTTGCATACAAACTTAGGAAAACTTCGGATTTCAGAATTCCAAAATTCTTGAAAAATGAGAAAATAACTGAGAGCCCATTATTCATCATACGCACGTTGTCTCCAGTTTCATCTAATTTTGATTATCGCCCTTGAAGTTTAATTCATTTTCTCCTTTTTTTACTGATTCAAACATTTCTTGTCAAGATTTGTTCAAAAGCATTACTGAATCTCAAAAAACTGAAGAAGAGTCCACTACAAACTGAGGTAAAGCAGTAGATTTTGCTTATGAAAATTTATTTTCGCAACGATTTCGATTAAACAAATATTGACCCTTTTTTAAAAAAATCTTTTATGAATAATTGCTTGAGATGAATTATATGACTTGTGACTGACTGTGGCAAATTCACGTTCGACATGACAGTATCAGGACTGTTACAAGTTTGACTGTTATACTTGACTTCTAACTTCGAGAAGACCTACTTTAGAGAATGGAAATGATTGTTTACGTAAATAGTGACTCAAAATGGCTGTTAAAACTTTCTTTCGAACTCACTCGATCATTTATTTCATTTTTGAAATATTATCAGGGAAAAATACTTCGACTGATAGTGTGAAGAAAAAAAATCATAAAATCGTATTCAAAATGATTTCGTTCCTTGCATATTTTATAACATAACTCTGCGTTCCCACAAAACTATAGCAAATATTGAATTGAATCTGAAACACAAACATGTTAAAGAATGAAGCTTTAAAAATATGCAAATCGGTCAAAAAAATTGCAACATAAATTAAAATTCAAGGAAAAAAATTGAAAATAAAATGAAAACGAAGACACTGTGTGAAATGTTTCATTAAATATGAACTAGACGGGAAGAAAGAAGAAAGAAGGCGAATAAAGAGAAATGAACAAAAGCGTTGGTTTGTCCTGACCAGGGTTAACGAAATTCATTTTGAAATAATGCCAAAACTTGTATGGAAAGGTACCAAGACACACGCAAACGATTTTTTTTTCAATTTCAATAATAAACCTATAAAACCTCTTAAACAATCGAAAATTCATTTTGCTTACCTTGTATTTCATTAGCAACGCCAGTCACGTGATAGACATCGTGATAAATATCGTCGAGAAAAAAAAGCAAAAGATTAAATGATTGCACAGTCTTTAGTTCACTTTTCAGAATTCATTCTTGCCGATAGTCATGGATACAGATCTGATGTGAGAAATTTTAACGTTTTTAAAATGAGCGTGGAATATGAAAGTTTAACTTGGAGGCTTTTGAGTCTTCATTTACCTGAAAGGTTGAAACGTTTAAAAGACATGCGGAATCATCATCATCACCATCATCAGTTTTTTAACGTCTGTCGTTGCACAGAGACCTTTTCCAGAATCCCCCACGTTTCTCTATCATGGGCGTCGCCATGTGGAATAGATTAAAACTAATTCACTCACAAATGTTTGTGATACCATGAAGTCCGAAAATAAAGGTCAAGCTACGCATTGTAATTGTATAGTAAATTGAACCTTTCATACTAAAGCATGATCTAATGCGTGAAAACCATCTGGATTTATTTCTTTCTCAAATTTGGAGCACTCCGAAGATATGGGGTAATAAAGATTTTTGAGGGCTGGGACGAATGCCGTTATTCAATCGTGGCACGAACAATGCATATACTCAATATATTCGATTCGATTTAAATATCAATCCCTATAAAAAGTGATTATCGGTTGAAATCACTTTACTTAAACACCCGGTCGCTATAGATGTTGAGGGCAGTATAGTTTTGTTATAATTAAGCTCGTGCAGAGTCAGTGAATCGGAATTGATTGCTTGCAAGCATTTAGGGGACTTGAAAATGCGGGGCCATACCATATGCTACTTTTGAAACATAGTTAATCCTTAAGCTTCAATCTCGGAAAAGTAAACACTCTCTTTTCTAGGTTGTAGGTAACCCACTGGGCCTTCAGGATGCCACTGATAATTTTTGGAAGCCCACGTGCCATTTCTACCGGTTCTCAGTAATATGGCAAAGGTCAGAGCTATTTTTGCATCGATGTTTTTCAACGCGTAACAATTTTTATTTTTATTCTCTCTTCGTTCTATTCCTGACATTGAGGTATAATTAAAGGTATTGACCCATTACGAGCATGGGGTGGGGAAAGAGTAATATAAAGGTGTTTGGAAAATAATTACGTACTTCCGTAAACATTTAAAAAGTGCTATCAAGCTGAGAACCATACAACGTGCACATGAAAGAATAATGCTGGGCCTCACATGGAGAGACCACAAAACAGCACAGCACATCCAGGAAAAGACGAGAGTTAGAGACATCATAGAATCCATAAAAAATCTCAAATGGCAATGGGCTGGCCATTTTGCAAGAATGGCAGACAACCGATGGACATCGCAACTCACGACATGGATTCCCCGAGACCACATGCGCAACCGAGGCCGGCAAAATGTTAGATGGAGAGACGAGCTAGACAAGTTCAGGAAGTACTGGCTCCGTGACGCCCATGATAGGGAAGTGTGGCAAATCCTGGGGAAGGTCTATGTCCAACGACGGACGCTGAAAGACTGATGATGATGATGATCCAAACGTTCAGGAGATTTCAACAGAATCATTAATCTGTTCCTCAACCTGTTCATTACATGTACATTACTAGCTGTGAACCTGACCAAGAGGCGGCTTTTTTAAGCTACTTCTGGCGGAAGGCCTAAATGGGGACTATGAATGAGCTACTATGGATTTTAACAGGGCATTTATTGGATCATACCTCATTCAAAAATCATCACCGCCATGAACTTTTGGATCACATTTAATTCGAATATTCGGCAGATTTCACGAAAGATAAGTGAATTATAATAAGGTTAGTTCAATCAATAGCTAGATAGATGGAAATCAAATTATTATTATTGGTGTAAGCGCGGATGCAGACCCGACAATATCATAAACTTACCCGGGGATACCATTGGTACCAATTACAGATTTAGTACACCCTTCTTTAAAAAAATGTGTACAACCAATGCATCTTCCCAATAGTCACTTATAGAGCTGAAACATGGAACCTAACCAAGAGACAGATCTACAAATTGAGAATCATGCAACGTGCACATGAAAGAATTATGCTGTGCCTCACATGGAGAGACCACAAGACCGCACAGTACACCCAGAAGAAGACAGGAGTCAGGGACATCATAGAATCCATTAAAAATCTCAAATGGCTATGGGCTGGCCATTTTGCAAGAATGGTAGACAACCGATGGACATCGCAACTCACGACATGGATCCCAAGAGATAACATACGCAATCCAGTCCTGCAAAGTATTAGATGGAGAGACAAACTATACAAATTCAGAAAGTACTGATTCCACGACACCCTCTATAGAGAAGTGTGGCGAATCCTGGAAAAGGTCTACGTCCAACGACTGACGTTGAAAGACTGATGATGATGATGATGATAATGATGATGATGATGATGATGATGGTGGTGGTGGTGGTGGTGATGATGATGATGATGATGAATCTAATATAAACGAAAAAAAACGGAGCAAAAGGATAACAAAATATTATTTTCAAATAGTATAAAAGTATGTTTTGCTCGATGATGATGATGATGATGATGATAGATTTAGTAATGTAGAGTACATTATAGTCCATAATTATAGTAGTATACATATAAAAGTCCCATTCTGGTACTGACAGAATAGGACTCTCATATCTACAATGGAAATGCATTACGAATAATTTTGATACAGAAACTCATCTCACTTATCCAGCCAGCCATTACCTCTTGATAGAGTGGTGAGCCCGGATGTTATTCGACCAGAAATTACCCCGTTATCGAGTACTGAGACTAGATAACGTTTGGCTCAACTTAATTTCATTTCTGTGTTAGCCTTTGGATTATACCAAGCATCTTTCCCTGTTTTTCTAAATTGTTTATTTTAGAAGCTAATGATACGGTTAAATGTTGCATAATTATAATAGGAGCGATACGTACTCATGCACAAGACAGTAATTTTGAGTCACGCACAGTAGAGCAAAAAAGGATATTAATGCTGTTAAATGTTGCATATTATCAATGGAAGCGATCTATGGTCACGCTCAGGAGAGCAATCCGTGGTCGAACACAAGGAAGCAATCTATGGTCACGCACAAGGAAGTGATATATGGTCACGCACGAGGAAGCAATGTACGGTCACGCACAAGGAAACAATTTAAGGTCATGCACAGGAGAACAATCTATGGCCACGCACAAGGAAGCAATCTATGTTCACGCTCAGGAGAGCAATCTATGGTTGCGCACAATGAAGCAATCTATGGCCACGCACAGGAGAGCAATCAATGGTTGTGCACAATGAAGTAATCTATGGTTGCACACAAGAAAGCAATGTATGGTTATGCACAGGAGAGAAATCTCTGGTCATGCTTAAGGAGACAATCTATAGTTACGCATAAGGAAGCAATCTCTGGTCATGTGTAAGGAAGCAATCTACAGTCATGCACAAGGAAGCAATTTTTGGTCATGTGTAAGGAAGCAATCTGCAGTCATGCACATGGAAGCAATCTCCGGTCATGTGTAAGGAAGCAATCTACAGTCATGCACAAGGAAGCAATCTCTGGTCATGTGTAAGGAAGCAATCTACAGTCATGCACAAGGAAGCAATTTCTGGTCATGTGTAAGGAAGCAATCTGCAGTCATGCACATGGAAGCAATCTCCGGTCATGTGTAAGGAAGCAATCTACAGTCATGCACAGGAGAGCAAAAAAGTATAAACATGATAAAAACGGAAGAAAAAGCCTTGAATTTCTTTTTTTTATTTTATTGAAAATGTTTTTATTCATCGAATATAGTCAAACCACTTTTTAGCGGTGAAAGGTCACAAAAAAAATTCGCAGGAGCAAATGTCCCACGTTTTTTGACAAGAATTTATTTGCTTTTTTTTTTTTTTTTTAAAAATTTAACCCTCTCAAGACTCCTGGGACATATATATCCCGAGGTTTCTATGCTTAGATGTATATATATAAAGAGTGAAAGAGACAGAGAGAAAGAGAGAAAGAGAGAAAGAGATATTCCGTATATCTCTTTTTCAGGCATTGGGCTTAATAAGTTAGTCTTGACAGGGTTAAAGGACATTTTGAAGTCACTGCTTGAAAAAAAAAAAAAAAAAACTGGGGAAGAAATGATATTAGGACAGTACTATCAACACAAAATCAAACATATAAAAAATTCTCGTAAAGTGAGATAGAAAATAGAAAAATATATGAAAGGTTTTACAGATTGTAGTAATAGTTGTAGCAGTAATAATAATAATAATAATAATAATAATAATAATAATAATGATAATAATAATAATAATAGGCAAAAGAGAGAAGAGATGTTGGCTGAAGACCTCAAATGACTTATTGTCACTCAGCCTTCAGCAATGACCACTGGGCAACCGGTGTGAAACTGTAAACCGCAGTATTACTGTGGCCTATGAGAACTAGGAGAGAAGGGCTGGAGACTTGAGGGGACTTGCCGTCACTCAAACTCCAGCGGTAACCACCAGGCAACAGGCGTGAGATTGCGAATAATAATAATAATAATAATAATAATAATAATAATAATAATAATAATAATAATAATAATGGTAGATTCAGAAAATCATAAGTTGGAGACAAATACTTTTTAAAAAAAATGTATCAGAAAGCGATAAAATTTAGATGTCATGGAAATGATTACGATAAGTATATACAGAGTAAATATATACATATTGCTCTTGGGTCTTCTTCAATATGATATATATGTATTATTTCATAAGAGAAGACGTACTATATATATATACACATTATATCAATTCAGTTCTTATTGAATCCGCTGGTTCCAATAAAACAGCTAAAACTGACGGTGGTGTAATTGATAGTGCTCGAAACATCAAACTGTAGATTTCTCTGACTCAAAACAAGTGTTTCCCGAAATGGGTTCCACGGAACTCCTAAGGTTCCGCGAAAATATTCAGGGCTTCCGCGAGATAGCATGTTTTTTGGGGTTTTTTTTTTTCTCTTTTTAATAGAAGACATTAATCTGCTCTTAATAATTCTTCTTTATCAACTATTACAAATTTATATCATTAAAAACAGAGTTGTTTGTTTTTATTAATTTTAATGCTTCGTTTATTATATGTTTTTATATGAATAAATCCTCACTCTATGATAACTTTTATTTCATTCAAAGTCTTATTTAAATTAGGGTAGCATCCGTAAAATACAGTATAGCTTAGCCCCAACGAAGGAAAATCTTTTTTTCCCAACCAATCTTATCAAAACTAGTAAATTTCTGTTGTTTTGCAAACAGTATACCCAAAGCTGTGTTCTGAGTCAGTCTGTTCACGAAGTAATTTGAAAAGGTAAAGCGAATTACTGTTAACTAAAATTCCTGTATTAATTTTCAGTAAAAAGCGACACATCAGTAAGAGAAGCAGTAGTAGTACTTGTAGTTATATTATGAACAGCTAGCAAACACGACACAAATACGCACACGCACACATACACACACGTACACACCATAGATTAGCTATTTTGTGTTCGAGTTTTTGCATTACCCTTCTATTCATGTTTTCTTCGTTATGTCACTGATAAAATAACAGCTCATTAATTATAATGATAATGATAATGATAATTGCTGCCACTCGACGCAAGGCTTCCAAGAGAGCACACTGTCTTGTGATCTCCAGGCAGAAGCGGGTGCTTGAGAAAGAAGCAGGTTCCCATTAGTACTCTCATCATAAAAAAAAAATATCATTCATAAATGAATAAGTACCGATAATTCTATTGAAATTCACTCATTAGTTTAATTTTGGTAAAATTCTAAAATCTGGTGTTTTTTTTTTTTTTATCTTGTCTAAAACTGTTTAAAAGGAAATTATCAATCATTATACGCCTGTCTTTTCTGTGTAAACTTTTCAAACACTACTATCTCCGGGTTTATACGGCATAAACATAATTGTTATGTCAGTATTTCCTACAATCTGTCTTCTCACAAATGACAAAAATATTATTACGGTGAAATTAACATGTTCCAAACTTCGGGCATTTTTTTTTTTTTTTGGTTTTGTTTTCTTACTTTGACACACGTCGTGTCGTTAAAGTCTGTAGATATATCTAATGAATGGAGAGTGATTAGCCCTTGGATATTCAAACTCCAAGGTAGCACTTCCCCATTGCATTTTGAATGGTACATGCCTCCGTTGAAAACAGATAAATACAATTGATGTTTGGTCGATGATCATGTCCAGCAGTTTATAGGAACTTCGGATACATACGTTAGTGGGAAGGGGAGGAAAGGCCTCTAAAATGTATCTAAAAATTACGGCGTACCGTTGGAGCCAAAATTAATCGGAAAGATTTTTGTGTTATGAGGCTCTTGTATAGAAAATAGCGAAATACTTTTGTTCTTTGGCTTGGAAATATTGCACAAGCCAGAATATCTAAGAAGAAGGCACAGGGATTTTCGAGAGAGGAAATAGGGGATTTGAAAAGAGATGCGCGGCTATTCTTGCAGATTATTTGTGTGTTATAACGACTAGATTATATCATGTATGGTCTCCCATACACATCCTACGCGCGCACGCACACAAACCCACTCAGACACTCACACACTCATACATACCCATACAACCCATAACGGATACATACACGATCTCAAGAACATGTATAGTAATCATTAGTAAAAGAATATTTTCGATTTCAAATTCTTCATTCCGAAATTTAGAACAACCTTTTTGGAGTTGGGATGAAATAACGGAATCGATGGAACGAAACGGCTATTGTTTTATTAGAGACCACGCATATAAGTAGAACATGTTAAATACAAAGCCGTTGAAAGGAAATCCCATGAACGTAGAAGCCATATAATATTTACAAAATCAATCAAATATATAAGTATAATTATTTCGAGGCAACTTGAATATTTGTAAATGAAATATTTAAAGACATATAAGATAGAAATAAAATAAAATCCAAACTAATGAGGCATCAAATACGATTCGAACCAGGACCTCAATCTTACATCCCAATTATCAATATGTACTAAGCTCATTGTTAGTACGTCACAACTCCAAATTAGGGAGAAACGTGTGAGAAAGAGATTGTGTTTCGCTAAATGGGGAGGTTTTATCTAGCTTAGATAATCAGCATTCAAAATACTGGATTTTATTCACTAAGTGCTCGAACATAAAACTCTGGTATCGTTGGAAAATACACAACTATCTCAGCCACAAGACGTAATGACGTAAAGCCTGACTGAGCTTTTCGGATAAATTTAAAAAAAATTATTTTAGATTTTTTAGAATATGCTTTTTTTTAGATTTTTCAAAATCAATTTGTAGATTTTTCAGAGTTCAGATATATTGCACCCCGCCACCAAAGATCCGATATCCCCATCGTTGCAGGGCCTGCAGGCCCCAAGCGCCCCCTCAGCCACAAGACAGACTAACTATGTAACACCTGTCTCGAGAGGAGTACTAAAGCACCTTTGCCCCAAGTTGACTATCAACTAATCGTGAATCTTATTGAATCTTGTCCAAGTTAACTGTGAGGGCCACAACTTTTTGCTGTTTGAAGGTAATTATGAGAGAGTGGTTTGGTCCAACCGTACCCTCGCTCACTCTTTTCTACCTGGAATGCCATTGACACGGCATTTTCTCAAGGTATCAAGCGAAGGAGTGGAATACTGGGGGGGGGATTCATGCATTTTTCCAAGGGCATTTGGGTAAAGTGAACATGAAAAGTTCCAGCTGAAATTCGGATTCAATTCCGTCGTTAACCGTTCTGCCAACCCTACACCTTATAATATACGGAGAGGTAATTGGCACTGCCGGGTAATCCTGCACCCCCCTGCACCCCTTGTGAACAAAGTGAATAATGATACCTATATTTTTCACCACATTGTCTTTAAGAGTTGGTATGAACGAAAATCAAACGAGGTTTCATATCAAATACTAGTTAAAACTATTCTAGCTTCAATATCTCACCAATTATTTAACGAAGAGGAAAATACACGAAGGATTCAATAAAACAAGAAAGAGTCCTAAACCAAAATATACTGCAAAACAAAAATAACTTATTTTTCTTCCAAATTTATTGGACCAGAAGTGCATTATTATGAAGGCTATCTAATCACCGTAGCCCCACAAATGGCCTGCATGACCGACTAGCCAAGTAGGCTACAGATTTTTCTCTCTTTGCTCATCCGTATGTGTGTGTGGGTCTCTGGACCCTCCCGGTCATATTTTGGCGGCTACAGTCTTGAATTTTTTCCTGAGTACACCACTAGACACCACTTGAAAATACTTTTTAGATTTTGTTTTTTGTTTGTTTTTTTTTTTCCAAAATAGTGTTTTTCTGAGTCTCTATAGACACTTTGGACCTTCACAGCTCAAATTGTGTAGTTATTTTTTAGATAATTTTAGATTTGAAAAAATCTCAGTTTTAGATATTTTTAGACAAAAGATTTTTTTTTCCTCCAAATAATTCTAGAAAATCAAGTCTGGCTCTCACACGGGCTACGGTGATTCATTTATATCTTTAATTACCCTCCTTACCAAAAAGTCTGGGACCAGAAGTGCCTTACTGTTATAACTATTTTTTACTATTTTAAAGGGACCAAAAATATTGCATTTTAAAGAATTCGAAAATTGCCATTATACACTAAGTAGCCATTATTCACTTTGTTCACAAGGGGTGCAGGGGGGTGCAGGATTACCCGGCAGTGCCAATTACCTCTCCGTATATTATAAGGTGTAGGGTTGGCAGAACGGTTAACGACGGAATTGAATCCGAATTTCAGCTGGAACTTTTCATGTTCACTTTACCCAAATGCCCTTGGAAAAATGCATGAATCCCCCCCCCAGTATTCCACTCCTTCGCTTGATACCTTGAGAAAATGCCGTGTCAATGGCATTCCAGGTAGAAAAGAGTGAGCGAGGGTACGGTTGGACCAAACCACTCTCTCATAATTACCTTCAAACAGCAAAAAGTTGTGGCCCTCACAGTTAACTTGGACAAGATTCAATAAGATTCACGATTAGTTGATAGTCAACTTGGGGCAAAGGTGCTTTAGTACTCCTCTCGAGACAGGTGTTACATAGTTAGTCTGTCTTGTGGCTGAGGGGGCGCTTGGGGCCTGCAGGCCCTGCAACGATGGGGATATCGGATCTTTGGTGGCGGGGTGCAATATATCTGAACTCTGAAAAATCTACAAATTGATTTTGAAAAATCTAAAAAAAAGCATATTCTAAAAAAAACTTGCATACACAAGTACATCTATTAATTCATGGCCTTCTGATGAGAAAAAAACATCTATTTTTACGCAACGAATATTCATTTTTTAACACACACAGACACATATACAGAGGAGGTGCATTAATTAGATAACGAGACTGGTCTTATGTAAGTCGAAAGTCAGTGCGCATGCGCTAACCACGTAATATCCATTGACCTATAGGCAAGCATAGATAACCCCGTGTCTTCTGTACACTGTTGCTCAAGTCTTGGAACTAACACACCTTTTTTTCTCTCTCTCTCTCTGACGTGTCGTGAAAATGAACGGTTCAATTTAAAATTAAGAAACGAATCAATGAGAAATCGCTGGTGTAAATGAACAAAACGGCCACCGAATCTTTTCGCACGTTGACTGAAGTTCATGGGGAAGAATGCGTGTCATGTGCATTTGTGTTCGAGAGGCGCAATAGATTCCGTGAAGGTCGAGGGGTAATCGAAGATGGTGAACTCTGTGAAGGCCCATGCATCCCACTGATCAATGCCTAAGTCTTATACTCACTGCAGAAACGGTGTCCATTGAATACACGAAATTGGCCCGGACAAACAAAAATAATACTTTTTTTCCAAAATTATACATTGATTATATATTGAACAAATAAAGTTTACAGAATGAACGATGAATCTCGAAAAGGCTGCTAATTACGTCGACAATTTGCGTACAAATAATGCTTAATTACTCATTCTTTTAAATAAGTATATATCTTCGTGAGTAAAAAACATGGAGACTATAGATATCTCTCTTGTACCGAACTCAGCTAGGTTGGAAAAGGTTTAAACCGCTGCGGTGTAAGTCGAAAACATTCCTGTCCCTAGGCCGCTACGGTGTCAGTCAAACTAATCCCTCGTCTCCAAACAAAGTTACATTGAAATATACGTAAAATAAACGTCTACATTGGTTCTTATCCATAAAAGGATAAAAATATTTGTTTTGAAATATGTCTAGGTACTTCAATGAAATATTGATATCTTTTCTCATATATATGAGCACAGCTCTGTCTTAATACAATGCTTTCTATACCTCGATTCATTTTATTGATAATGTCTCAAAAAATTTATGCGGCCATTAAATGTGAACGATGTGTTTTTTCATCGTAGCCAGAGATTTCATAATCTTTGACGCAAAAATACTCGCTTTAAGCTTTTCGACCATTTGTTCCCAACTGGATCCCGTGGTACAATAACCTACTGTAGTCTTGAGAAATTCACACAATATAGTTTACATAAATCTATTACCACATCGTAGGTTTCAAAGAAAACAGCAACAATTCAAATTTTCTTCTGTATTCTTGAAAAAAAATGTCTACATTGCTTGTATATACTGTTTATGTTTTGAAAATATTTTATTGTACTTGAATGTTACCTGTAGTGCAGAAATTTATTTCTCTGGAAATTTAAGTAGAGATTTTGGATATTTCATATTCTTACGTACAGATATAAAGTCTATACAAAATTTTATTTATATCACTAA
Source organism: Thysanoteuthis rhombus (assembly GCA_963457665.1). Lineage (NCBI taxonomy): Eukaryota > Metazoa > Mollusca > Cephalopoda > Oegopsida > Thysanoteuthidae > Thysanoteuthis > Thysanoteuthis major. The sequence goes on from OY735242.1 coordinate 12,270,060, forward strand.
GATTCTAGAGAACCTGACCATGAGCAAGAGGCACCACAAGAAAGGTTCCCCACTCGGACCCACGATTTCTTAGGTTGGCGCTGAAAATACAATTGTATACTATATATATATATATATATATATATATATATATATATATATATATATATATATATACTATTTCAGATAAACTATGAATAAAGTGGTAGAGAAAGATTTCAAATATACAACTCAGCATCTAATTACGAAGAGTTGATTAATTAATATATATATATATATAAATATATATATATATATGTATATATATATATATATATATGTATATATATATATATATATATATATATATATATATATATATATATATATATATATATATATATGTATATAATTTTACGTCGCACGCCAATACGTAATTATTTAAACTCAACATTTATTTGGAATTCGTTTTGAAAAGCTAAAAACTTAGCCTACGGCGGGTATTTCCAGTTAGAGGTCTACTTTGTGCAGTTGATGATAAGATAAAGCCTTGGTTTAGCCAACCTGACGGACACAAAACAAGGGTCCAGTTTAGCTTAATATTTTTTTATAAATTGTAAATCGAATTTATCTTTAAGAACTAAAAGATAACTTTTGGAATTTTACAAACCTGATAAACTGAAACTTACTCCGGGACCACATTAGAAACAACATAAACCTCTGGTGGCCACAGCTCTGACCGTCTTTGATTTATGCAACGACGGACAGACAGACAAACATTCGCTAAATTATGATAAGATCATGATTTTACAAATAAATGCACGACAATAAGCAAATATATAAAAACTCAACATACAGTCTTCTTGGAAATTTGGGTTACAAAATTAGCAGCTTATTCGAAGTTCGTTCTAATGTACATATACTTAATATATATCTTTGATTCTAATAACAATATCAAATTGCCTTGACGAAATTATCATATATATATATATATATATACATATATATATATATATATATATATATATACATTCATATACATACATATATCTGCATATACGTCCTTATATATCCAATAACGCCACTCGACCATACAGAATAGGACAAGTGAACACTACACAAATTCACACAAAAGACGTTCGTGTATAGCATATATATATATATATATATATATATATATATATATATATATATATATATATATATATATATACACACACACACACACACACACAAGAATATATATTGACTTTGATTCTACCGCTGTCCCATAAAAATTGTTACATTTGCACATGCATTTCATACACTGAATTAAACAACTATTATGAGACAGATATTTTAAAAGCGTAATTTCAAGAAGTAAAATCGTGATAAAAAATGTTAAATTGTTACAAAAGAAAAAAAAGTAATCATGAAAGACAATAAATAGGGATTTTCCATTGGTCAGATAAAAATCGACTGCTTTAACCATGCCCAAATTTTCAACCAAATTATCCTTAGTAGCTCATCTGAGATTCTGAAATATTTACCCCCACCTTAGCAGCTCTAACTAGTGTCTTGGAAAAAAAATTGGTAGTCTGTCGATCTTCAAAGGGTTTCAATTCAGAATTGGTTCCTAAAAGGTTCATTTAAAATTCTAAAGAAATAAAACTATTTGATTGTTCACCATATATGCTGGTATATAAAGCGGACAGTTAATTTTTTTTAATGCAAATACTACACCCTGACAAACGCGCTGGTGTTTTGACTAGGATGTCATCTACAGGAGATGGACAATTATTAGGCTTGGGTGAGTTGTAAGGAGCATAGTCTGCCAATAACCTTATAAACTGTTCGTCTTATAGTCTGCCATATACGGTCAGTTAAAAATTGTTTAAAAGCCTGACAAATTCTTTTTGTTTTGAATAGTAAATTTCCCAACATATTTTTTCAATGAATAGGAAAACCGAATAAGCTTTGTTTTCATTCAAACAAAGACATGTATTATAGCCAAAAAATATCATTATAATGGCAGAAGTTTTCTTTTTGGCAGTCTACATCTTGAATACAGTTGTCTGGATTTTTGAAAAAGGAGTTGTAACTACAATATCTTGATTCATTCATTTGTTATTTTAAAACAAAGTTTCAACCGCTACACCCTTCTACCTTCCTCGGGCATCTGTTTACATTTAGTATCTTACCGGGAATATTGAATGGAACCCTTTATAGGCTCTACTCAATAATGTAAATAGTGTATCCTTGCTGATCAAATAGAGGATTCCAGTTACCGAATGTGGTAGACGCCTCAGGGAGATTAGAGAATAGAGCGACTGAAACGTTGATATAAGAGCAACAGTCTCTGAAAACGGTCCGAATGAATCCTTGTAAAATAGTTAGACATACAGTGTCTCCGTTTTATGGAAAGGAGAAGTTTCGATAATAACAAACGCTAATATTATGTATTTTCGACAGAAGTCAGATACAAAGCTTTTTTAAATCCGTTAAACAAAATCGATAAAATCAAATTATTTTCGTCTCCTCATAGGTCTATTGATCAACCCTGTCCATAAATACTTACCACCCACAGGTAAATATTGATTTTTGCTCACATAGAGTTGATAAGATACCAGTAATGAGATTATCTTTTAATCAAATTGTATGCAATAACCCTGATCTATTCCTTTTTCATTCTCTTTTCTAGTTTTCTGCCCTTGTTTGTTTCATAATTGGTTGAAAAATCCGACCCGGAGGCACTTACGATCAACCACACAAGCACTCTCCACTCTCTAATAAAGAAAACAAGAAACACACTCCGACACCCTACAAACACAACTTAAAAACACCATTACAAAAATGGCTACTCTTTTGACGCGCATTTAAATTCAGACGTTTCCTTTTTTTTTTGTTTAGGTTAAAGTATTCGATTGACACCGGCACTGTACTTCAAATGTCAACCGTAATTTTGTGAATCAAACGTAGGGTCCATTACGTAGATACAAAAGGACTTGTTAATTTCGGCACAGTTCCAAAGCGTAAAATTCGCCTAATGCACACTTATGTTTGGCATTATATTTTCAGATAAGTTAAAACATGGTTGTCTTCCACGATTCATTTTACATGGAAGCGTAAATAAGAAAAAGACATGTTTTTCTTTCATCGATGTTCTCATGTTATTGGTCTATAGTTGGCGACTTTGTCATCAATCTTTAGTCAAGTGCCTGGTCAGCTCAAGTGGTCGATTCTATAAAACATGGTATAAAAAACACGTGGAAATACTGCAGGTTTTGGGGGGGGGGGTAATTACCAGTGTTTTGTTTTGCATACATCTTCAGTGTAACGATATAACAGGCATCACTTCTCAAAGCTGACGTTTATCGCATATAACGGAAAGTAACCAGCAGAGATTATAACAACTATCATTATGAGATAATTTAGATGGTAGTCTTGAGGTGATTAATTTTATACGAGCGCAAGAACAATAAAAAGACAAGATATTTTTCATTTTAACAACGCTCGCAGGTTATTGGTCTATAGTTTATTAATCTTGGAGCAACTTCAAGTCAAAACATTTGTTCCTTAATTTCTTTGTTTGTATTCCATATTTCGTAGTAAGTATTTTAAAATATTAATGTTTATTAACAATTGTACAAAGAATCCTTAGATTAAAATTTAGAAACATGACCATGCCTTCAATATCTAGATACTTCAATACTTACGTATACATTATAGGGTATGATATAAAGCTTTTAGAAGATTCAGAAGAAGTATCAAATGGTTATTTTCTTATTCAAAAAACTTGATGCGTATTAGAGTAATAAAAATCACATGAAAATGCAGAATTGGTCTAGTATTTATGTACATTTTTTAGTTTTAAATTCTCCAAGTCGTATATTATTATCTTTGAAAAGATTGTTGACCAAATTTAAATGACTATTTAATATATGCCATATTATATTTGACAATTATCGTTTGGAAATTATTGAAAGGTGAAAATGTCCAGTGCATTAATAGAGTTTTACATCTGAAGTAGTACAATGGACTGCACAGTAAAGAATAGTAGTCATTCGATTATTGGTAGTTTAATAGGTATTATGTACTCATGTGTGTACCTTTAGTGCATACGTCCAAGATTCATTGTCAATAGTTCATTGGTTTGGGACTGAGGAACACTGACGATTAGCACACCAAATAAAGCTTTTTTTTCAGGGGGGTGCTTATTTGCTGTTCACGCTTCGAATTACCACGCCGTATTTCCTGAAAGATTCTTTATAGCTTGAAAAGCTGCCAGGTTGTTCAGAATATATATATATATATATATATATATATATATATATATATATATATATATATATATATATATATATATATATAAGAAGGAAGAATAATCTCATAGAATTCGATTCAAGTCCGTGTACCGAAAACAACGCTGTTATAAGCCACCGCTCCATAAAGTCACTCGGTTAGTTGCAGAGCTCTGAGACTGCAATGTTAAGGCAAAGAATAAAATTCTCATATTTGATGAATCACTTTAGAATCACTTTATCCCCAGATAATTTTTACTTCATATTCAAAGTTCTCAAATAAATTACTGGGTATTGTCTTCAAAATACATCATCGAAAAAAACATCTTTGAAAGTCTGAATTTCACATCAAGGAATATGCGCGATTGGGATGTAGAAGAATTTTACCTTCAGTAAATTGAAAGGATATAAAAGTCAGAGAAAAGAATTACTGCCTGTGCTAGAAAGTAATAGGCTGTTCAAACATATTGTTGCATTCTAGGAGACAGAATGAAAATCCGTTCAAATGTAACAGTCGTTTACGTTAAATTCATTCGTCAAGAACATAATCATAATTATTAGCAATGACAAATAGACAAAGAGAATAAAAGCACTCTATGGAACTAATTCATTCTTTCTTGAAAGTATAGTGGATGAAATAACTATTTCAACTTTTGAACCCATATCTTCAAATAAGACAAAAATCAGATTTAATACAGTGCTTGGGCAACGCCTTTTTGCACGTCGTACGGTAAGCCCACGGAACAGTCCCCCAGCTTCAGTTGTGAAGGCCAGCACCACTTGACCGGCATTGGACTAGTGGTGGATTCACCTATTCCCCAAAACTGTATTAAAAGTAACAGGTATAGAAATGGTCAAAAGGCCAGATCAAAAAAGCCTCATCTAATCTGACTCTGTATAGTATTGTATAAGGTTTTATAGAGCAGTCGACGGAATACGTAGATTTCGTTCGTCTATTACAAGCTCTTAGAATGAAGCGAGACAAATCACAGCGGATATTTATTGTTCAAGGCTCAAAAGAAGAAAGAGGGAAGCTTTACGCCAAGCATGAATAAAGATTGGGGATTTATGCACAAGATGCTATTTTTCAGTCAACAGAAAATGTGTCATTCTTCAGATTAACAATGTATTTCAACACTTCAATGAACTAATTTTGAATGTTGTGTGGATATTGAATAGTAGTGCCTAATGAAATAGTATGTTAAAAAAAATGCGATTTCTTCCGAGAGCTGACTTGATGAATATTGCGATAAACAAGAGGTTCTATGCGACTGTAAATCTACCATAAACACTTGGAAGTCATGTGAATATCTAAAATGATTACGGGATCCTGGAGAAGAGGATTTAATACGAAACCTGTTCCAGAAAATATCAGTAAGCTAAACCAAGCTAAGGTAAGCTAAGAAAATCGAATCTTGAGCTGTGGATACTTTTCTTCATCCTCTAAACACAACCAGCAGAGCAACTCATGATTTCCATTCAACCATATAACGGGGTCGCACTTTTGTTGCAAAACTTTTCTAAAAACAGGGAAAATATCGAGTCAGAACTACCAGATTCTTTTAGTCTGGAACCTCAGAAATAAAAGGCCAGGGCTGGTTAATCACTAAATAGAAACTCTCACGGGATCAACAAGTATCATACCGTGTTGGGGATGAGCAATTAAAAAATTGGAAAAAAGGTGATCAGCGAATGAGTAAGTTACTTCGCTCACATTTTGTTGGGCAGTGATCACTAAAAAAACTGAATTTTCAAAACAAAAAAAAAATCCGATAATAAAAAACAAGCGGACACAAACTAAGGGATTGATTTAGCATAAACTTACTTTGCAAACTAAAACCTGGACTCGTTTTTTTAATACATAATAAGGAGTAATTTTCATCCATCTAGCTACATTTGTGCTGCCTATACGCGTAATACATGCGTACATAAACAGCTAGACCTACTTAAAAGTAGATAGAAATCTACGTATACAGTTTTAGTGACAGTTTTGGTTGACAGTTTCTAATCAATTTTATAGTGGGTTCCTGATATTACTGTTAATAATAATCATATCCTTGATCAACAACTGTAACATATGAGAACACCATATTTTTGCATTCAAACTACCTTGGTATTCAGCTGAAAGAATGTTACAAAGAATAATCATTTGTCACATTATGAATTCAATAGTTTGTCTCGAATCATATTAATAGATATACTTTGAGTCAAACTAATGAACTTGAATGTAACTAATTAGTAATCTACGTTACAATTTTTCGTAGTGTATTTACTAAATTTGGTATTGAACGGATTTGATTTCTCTAAAGATTACTTTTCTGAAAAATGACACACTTTCTCTTGTTCAAGGCTGTTTGGTGAAAATCATTATTATTTTTCCTTTTTTGCTTATGCAAACTATTGACCATGAATTACTCCAGTGGTTGTCTCAGGTTAATCCAAGAGCTCATAGCAGATGAAATCTATCCTAATACTTGCCTAGACCTAACAGGGTCGAAGCTCTGGTTCAGGTGTTGACGTACATAGTCTTTGTCCAGAATCAGAAATTCTTTCACTAATCAAAAATTAAATGGACCGTTACGTATTTTTTTTTTTTTTGTCATTGCTACAGAAAATAATAATGTCCTTGAGAAATAAAATGTTTTTTTAATAGATTTGAAGGAGTTTTAGTTCGTCTCTAAAAATACATTAATTTTGAACAACGTATCATTTGCGCGTAAATATTGGGTGGGTTAATGGCCAGGCGGTGTCTGAATAATTTGTTACTTTACACATGGGAATACGTCAAGAAACAATCTTGAAGATTTCCTCAAATGCCTTATATATATATATATATATATATATATATATATATATATATATATATTTGCAAAAAATATCTGGTTCATTTTTAAAGTTTTAACATACTTATACACCTTCAAAGTGGCAGAATT
>OY735242.1:12282230-12302230 GCA_963457665.1 Thysanoteuthis rhombus
TTGGGGTTAGCACCGTATTTGATAACGTTTTCCAAGAGTTCTTTAAACATTGATGGTCCTTATTGCTTGTCTTAAGATTTTACAACCTTAGTTGCAGTTTGTGTAGGGGATTATTGGGTTGTTTCGGCCATGTCTATGACGTCATGAAATGTCTTCGATTCCATCATAACTGGATGAAGCCATTTTGCTGGGTTTTTTTTTTCACGTAATGGATTAGTTTTTAATAAAGTGAACTGAAAAGATGTGTATGTATATATTTTATCTATTATCGGGGGTTCTTTGTTAGTCTCTCAGTAATATTCGAGGTTGGTATCGTGGAAAAGAGTTGGTAACCACTGAAAATTACCAGAACATAAATTACTCAGTTCTTACTAAATTTATATACACTTCAACCCTTTGAATGATTACAGACAAAAAATTCAAGTTCGTAACTGTTCTATTTATTCTTTCCCGGAAATCGAACCTTGAGAGTCAGGCAATCATTAACAAATAATGCAATATCACCCGTTGTGTAGTCATCAGCTACCTTGGTATCAAGGACTTATCACTTATAGCAATCTATGTGGACATGGTCAACCAACGAGAAAAGAGAAAAATATCACCCGAATACACCGTTGTTTCCATTAGAATACACTCTACTCGACCGAAACATTGTGTTAACATCACTAACAAGGAGTTTAATCGTCCAAAAACTCTTTGAATGGCCACTTTCTCCGACAATTTTTGACTATTACCCAATTTTGGAATATAGTAGTCTTAGTGTTATAAAATCCTTAACAGAAAAAAGGTCTACTTACTCACTCAACCATCACATGACCAATGTCTTTTGCAGCATATCACGAGTGCGTATATATTCTTTCTAGAATCATTTCTAAGCCTCTCAGTAATATTTTAGGTCCGTATAGTGAAAAAAGGTCGGAGACTACTATTCTAGTTTACTTTCGAGTAACTTTCAAAAGCATACGTATAGATAATCATTGTGATTAATTGCCAAAAAAGTGCAGTTAGTTTGTTTATATTTCGATGTTTATTCCCATCGTCGTCAGCGAATTATACATACCTGAGTTCTGAGCAGTGTATATCTCAGCTTCAGTCATCGGAGCGGCAACATCTAGAAGATAAGTAAACGAAAATCATTGATATAGAAGGAGTGTGTACTTACAAAGAGTACTGAACCGGTGAATAATTGAAGCATTTTACTAAGAATAGGTCAAGTACCACTTATTCAGGATGCCTAGGACCAGAAGTATTCGGGATTTGGGATTTTTTTCCCTCGATTTTGCTATAATTTGCACGTACATAATGAGATAAACGTAAATGCTTTCTCTTTTTCATATCACCTCTACCCATAGATGTATATACAGTCTTTTTTTTTTTTTTTTTACATTTTCGGCAATATCTATCTCTTTTTTCTAATTACTGTTACTGATATCTTCAACAATATGTTTGTATAAACGATTGAATGAGCAGAAACTATTGTGAAGGAGAAAAGAAGGAAAGGTGGAAGAAATAAGACAAAAAGATGACAGGTGGAAGACGAGGAAAAATATCTGGTTTTCTTGCTTCAAAATGAATACTGGAATCAGAGGTCCAAGTCAGTTCCTGATGTTAGGGAGAGCGAGCACATGGAAAAGGGTGCCAGGAAATTTAACATATATATACGAATTCTTTCAACGTTTTCATTTTTTACATGAAAAACAAAACACAGGGAAGATAGACACAGGTTTAAAGGACCTATATAATTAGGGATTTTTTGTATTCGAAATCAAAACACTTTAAAACATGGGTCATTTAATTGTTTTAAATTATGAAAAATACCTTTAAAATTCAAGATCCGACTTATAACACACAAGTGGACTAAAGAGGTAAATAACTGTCGAAAAGATGCTATTTTCAAAGAATGTGCTCAGGACGAGTCCCCGCCTTCTTTATGGCTACTTCAAGATTGGAAGACTTACTGTGATATCTCTCCGGTTGAGGCTTGTCTTGCTGTAACAGATTCTCATTCGAGTGTTGTTGGTCATTTTGGGTTTTATGAACAACGTGCTCGGCCACAACCCGAGCCATTGGAATGACGATCTTCTCGGATGTCTCAGTGGTGGTCAGGTTAGGGGTGGTCGGTGTAGGAGTGGTGGTGGTCGTCGTAGTGGTGGTGCTAGTTGTAGTAGTGGATGGTAGCATCTCTGTAAAGAAAAGTAAAAATTAATAAGACTAAGAAAGGTGAGGGAGTAACAGTCCTCTAGTCACCAGTTATGAAACCCTTGGTGCTATTTCAATCTGAGAGACTTTAGTAGGGTTCTAGAAGAAAAAAGTCCAAAGCCCTGTCTTTTGCGTTATGTTAGGGAAATCTTAGAAGTGTCTTAGGAGATTACTCAGCTCTTCATGGCTTGTGCCATCAGTCAACTGTAGTAAGCTGTTCACAAACTTTAGAGAAAAAGCTAGAATAATCTGTTACGCGTTAATATACAGAAAGAGGTTAATGTTAAGCTGAGCGTCTTAGGGGATAATCTTTCGTGAGGGACAACCATTTCAAGATCAGTTAAGGGAGAGAGGTTTAACTTTGAAGAGAATAATTGTAATTAATAATTAAAGAAGGGTAATAAAATTAAGAAAAGAAAATTACACATTGAATGAATAATAACGAACATGAATTGCTCGTTATGAGTTCAAAATACTTTATTGTGACGATTACACGCTATAGATGGAACGAATACAAAATGATTTTTAAATGGCAATGAAAAAATATGAAAACAAAATAAAATTGTTTTTAGATATTTGATACTAGATTTATCAGAGGTTCAGTTTACAGGAATTATCTCCACTTTTCCTCAAATAACCGCCTTTATATCTCGAATATGGAAAATTTCCCGATGAAATCAAGTTCATAATCACTCAACACGTCAAAATTTGAAAGAAAACAATATTTTAAATTTATAATGTACTATTGTTAATTTTTCCGTGACTTGTTCGATGTGTAATTTTCATTCTTTTCCTGTTTTTATTGACTTTTAAATTAATTAGTTAATCGCCCTTTATGTATCTTGAAAAGGTTATCCATCTTAATGTAAAACCCTCAGCTTGACATTCAACCAGAAAGGAAAACTAATTTATGTTTAAACACTTGTCTTTGACCTATTTGTCGGAACAGGGTTTAGGACGATTTCGATAATAATAATCGTTTGATAATATAACACATGATTATAGTCCATTCTTTTTAATCCAAATTCTCTTAATCAAATTTATTACTTTAAAACGACGAGGAAATCGATGAATATCTCTCTCTCTCTCTCTCTCTCTCTATATATATATATATATATATATATATATACACACACACACACACACACACACATAAATATATATATATATATATATTCGTTGACAAAAAAGAATTATTGATAGCAATGGTTCCCAAACTTTATTGTATGATGACACACTAAGAAATACATACATTTAACTTACATACCAACACTCTGCTCCATTAAGATATTAATACACAGTTTATTATTGGGGTATGTAATCATATCAGTGATTCTCAAGTTTTATTGTATGATGGCACACTAAGAAATATATTGGACTGATGCAGTACACCGACTCTTGACGCCATTGAAACAGGTTACATATTTACTGTTTGATCGCCATCTTGCTTCCACCTAATAGCATACTTCAAAGTAGTAATGAAGGAGTGCATTGTACGTCGTCATCATCATCAGTCTTTTAACGACCTTCCCCAGGATTCACCACAATTCCCTATCATGAGCGTCGCGGAACCAGTATTTTCTGAATTTGTCAAGTTCATCTCTCCATCCTGAATTCTGTCGGCCTCGGTTTCTCGTGTGATCTCTGGGGATTCATGTTGTGAGTCGTGATGTCAATCGGTTGTCTTTCATTCGCGCAACATGGCCGACCCATTACCATTTTAGTTTTTTAATAGTTTCTTTGATGTCTCAGACTCCCGTTTTCTTCCTGGTGTAATATGCTGTCTTGTGATCTCTCCATGAGAGGTTGAGCATGATTATCTCATGTGCACGTTGCATACTTCTCAGTTTGTAGATCTGTCTCTTTGTTAGGTTCCATGTCTCAGCTCCATAGGTGACTATCGGGAGAATGCATTGGTTGTATTCTCTTCTTTTTAGGATTATTGGGATCGTCTGGTTCTTGAAAGTTGAGCTTGCTCTGCCGAAGGCTTGCCATCCTAGAGTGATTCTTCGCTTACTTTCCTCCTCTTTTGAGGATCTCATGGAGATTCGTTGTCCTAGGTAGATATAGTGGTCTACCTTGCCGAGTTTTGCATCTTCTATCTTGACACTTATGTTTTTATTCTCAATATGATTGTTGCACATGATTTTCTTTTTACTGAAGTCCATGTGTAGGCCGACTTTTTTGCTTTCTTTGTTTAGATCGTTTAGCATTAGTTGGAGGTCGTGTAGGTTCTCTGCAGTCGGAAGCATTCCAGTTGTCAATGAACGAAACATTCATATCACCATACATAGATGAACTTGTCACCTTTTTCCCTTACATCTGGCAATGAAAAGGTTGATATCTCACAAAATACAGTGATGAAATCACAAAATAGGTAGCTCTGTGGTGGGAGACGGACAGACGGACATGATCCCAACGCTGGACTAGTCCAAGTATCGAGATACATGTTAGGTTATTAAGAAAAAAATTATACGGCACACTTGGGCTACTTTGCTGCGGCTCACAGTTTGGGAACCACTGTTTTGGAGATTTGGAAATAAATAAATAAATAAATAAAATAGAATAAAAAGTTGAGAATAAATAAATAATGAAGTAAAAAGAATTAAAAAAAATAAAGAATAAAAATAAAATAGAATAGAAAGTTAAAAAATAAATAAGATTGAATAAAAAATTTTAGAGAATAGATGAATAAAAAAGTAAAAAATAATAAGAAAAAAAATAATAAGGGAGTGAAAAATAAATGAAATAGAATAAAAAAGTTTTTAAGAAATAGATAAATAAAAAAGTAAAAAATGAAACAAAAAAAATAAAAATAAGATAGAAAAAGAAAATGAAAAATAAATGAAATAGAATGAAAAAGTTTTTAAGAAATAGATAAATAAAAAAGTAAAAAAATGAAAATTATATAAAAATAAAAATAAGATAGAATAAGAGACTAAAAAATAAATGATATAGAATGAAAAAAATTTTTTAAAATAGATATATAAAAAAGTTTAAAAAAGTAAAAATAGAATAAAAAGGTGAAACAATATAAATAAAATAAAACAAAATAAATTAAAAACTAAATAAATAAAAAAGTTAAAAAGTAAAAAATGAAAAATAGAATAAAAAAATAAATTAAAAACTAAATAAATAAAAAAGTAAAAAAACTAAAAATGAAAAATAGAATAAAAAGTTAAAAAATATAAATAAAATAAAATAAAATAAATTAAAAACTAAATAAATAAAAAAAAGTAAAAAAAAATGAAATAGGCTTCGAAAAAACTCTTCGAGATATAGCTGTAAGGACTCACCAAATTGGCAAATGAATGAATATCGATGAAACACCGAATTGCAAGGATAATCATGCCACGTGCCTCCATCACTAAACCGAAGAACAGCGCAGTCTTCAAAGCCACCAAAACAGCAGCCATGTTGGTCAGCAGCCCAATTGTTCCAGACAACAGCACCACCTAGCAGAAACAAACAGAATCAAAATATCAAGGGAAACAAACTCTAGAAGATAATAATTTATAATTATGTTACTAGTATTTGCCTCCATCTTAATTTTTCAGTCGTTTTTTTTAATTTTTTTTTTAATCACAACTTAAACTCGGCAAGTCTACCTACGACAATGAGTTAAAAGGTTGACGGCTTGAGTTACAGAATAAAAATCAGGTTGAAGTTAAACAGTAGTCATATATTGATAACAATGGTTTACAAAAAAAACAGGCCTGGTTAGTTGCTCAGTAGGAACCGTCATGTGATCAACGTCTTTTGACTGCAAGCCGTGTTGGGATGATCAATTAAAACATAGGAAGAAGATCTGATCAATGTACAAGTTACTTCTCTTACCATTTGTTAGGCACTTGATCACTAAAAGGTCTGAATTAAAAGGCCTGGTAAGTCACTCAATAGAAACTGTCCCGTGACCAACGTCTATTGGTAGCACACCGTGTAGGGATGATCAATTGAAATATAGGAAGAAGGACTGACCAATGTACAAGTTACTTCTCTTACCATTTGTTACGCACTGAATCGCTAAAAGGTCTGAATATTAAAAACAAAAAACCTAACAAACAAGCGGGCACAAAGTGAGGGAGCAATCGAGTATTTGGTTTATAAATGTGGGGACTTGACAGGTCTGTATGTTTTCATAGCAAAGCAAGACTCTTCACGTACCGGTGACCCATTCCCAATAACTTTCATGTTTCATGTCATGAGCGCCGATCCAAAGGCCATTTCTCCTCCAGTGAAGAGCATGTAGAGATTTGAGGATGAAACGTTGAGTGTCAGGTCCACGGATCTCCACAAGGGTGCCTCCATTTCTCTGGCAATTCTTCAGGGCAGTCGCCCAGTAAGTCTCACTCGAGATGAACTGGTAACATTTCTCGTCATGGGTTCTCAGGTACTCGTCACGGTGGAGATGGGGAGGACACCGATGGCGGGGGTCCAGAGCTGTAAAGAGAGGGAAAAAAAGAGAATGTTACTTCCTGATGAGTGAGGGAGAGAGAGAGAGAGAGAAGATGAATGTAGCTGCTATGAACCAAGTGTATATGCATTCTTTCAGAACAGGTTCATATATCAATAAACGTAGGTTCATATATATATATATATATATATATATATATATATATATATATATATATATATATATATATATATATATATATATGTGTGTGTGTGTGTGTGTATTATTATTATTATTATTATTATTATTATTATTATTATTATTATTATTATTATTATTATTATTATTATTATTATTATTAAGAAATGGATACCTAATCCGACGGGAATAATCATAAATTGAGTCATAGTATACTGAAATTCTATCTGAAAATGATATCCCGTTATTACACGGTGAATGTATCATTTGGCCAAGACAACGTAAGTAGAATAAACAATCGAAGGAAATACGGCTACTGCAGGAATCGGTCCTGCAATCGTTTGTTCAATGGCAAAAGCAACGCTCCATTGAAGCAGCTAACAAATCGGTCGCAGGTTCAATTCCTGCTGCAGCCCCATTTTCTTTGATTGTTTATTCTATTTACATTGTTTCGGTCAAATGGTAAATTCACCGTGCAATAGCGGGAGATCATTCAAAATAGAGTTTAAATATAATATAATGCTCTTCATAATACATATATATATATATATATATATATATATATATATATAGAGAGAGAGAGAGAGAGAGAGAGAGAGAGAGAGAGAGATAAACCTGTTCGAAAATATTATATACTGTTTTCAAGATGTTTGAATCAGGTTCATAGTATAACGGCTGATGATAATTTAATATTCAAAGTACGACATTAGAATCCAAATTCAAACAACAATGATAAAATTGAATACTCTGCGCATGACATAAAACATCCCAGCGTAATACATCAACAGCCATAGGAAAGGAACTGTTTTGCACGTCATGACATCGTAAGATGTTGTGGGGGACTGTTATCATAGAAATTCATTCGTTCTTCCTTTCTTTCTTTCTTTTTTTTCTATAAGTTATCAACTTTCAATATGCCCAACAGCTTTCTCGCCCACCATCATTTTTCAAAACTGAAATTATTTTCCGGCAAAGTTTATGATTGTGTATGCTAATACAACTGTTTTTGTTTTTTTAAATCACCAAAACGGTTACATGGTGAATCAATGGTGGTTCCCAAAAATGAATTCATTCATACTCCACATAATATTTAAATCTGTGAGAAACATAGAAACCCTTGGAAAATCATACATAAATTGCATCAAAAATATTCGGACATGAGTGACTGAAATGAAAATTAAAAAAAAAAAATTTTACTTCAAATGCTTCAAGTCGTACAGTTTTCAATGCAATATATATATATATATATAACGGTCAGTAAGGTTGAATTTAACTGATATATTTATTAACACATAGATTCCCCATCCACCAGAGTGCTCCATTCCATGTTGAAAGAGCATTGCACACACACACATATATATATATGTGTGTGTGTGTGTGTGTGTGTGTGTATATATATGTGTGTGTGTGTGTGTGTGTGTGTGTGTGTGACAAGTGCGCAAGTGTCAACACACTTGCCGAAAGACATCGTCCGTCTTTTTTTTTTCGCGTATATCTTTAATCTTCTATAAACAGCAACATCCTATAAAAGATAAATATGAGGAAGCCTTCCAGTCGCTACCCTAACTATTACCCTGCGCTCCTACCCTGCGCCCCTACCCTCCTCCTCCTACAAAGTCAGGAAAGTAAGTAAGTAAGTAAGTAAGTAAGTAAGTAAGAAACCCGGAGCAACATTAATAATTTCAAGTCCTATCATTTTACCCAACCTGTCATAGGCTGGCTGAATTCGAATAGACTACGATAAAGTTCTACAATCCTGTCCCTGCTCTCAATTTTCCTAGTGGACCCCTCTGCCCGCCCTTACGCGCAACTCTCAGAAGAATAACGCCTGCCTTAGCGTTTACACACCGTCATCGACGTCAAACTTGATAAGCCCGACCTTGTGTCACATATTGCTGTGGTGGGACAGTGATCAAATAGAACTTGCTGATATCAAACTGCATAAAAACACAAAGCCTTTCCATTTCAAGAAGAAGGTGTAAGACAAAGTGACAATAACTCCAAACTAGATACAGGCAGAGGCTTTAGGGGCCACAGCTGGAAGGACCCCAAAGATTAAGTGAAAAGTTATTTTATTTGTGAATGCTGAATCGGCGTATGAAGTACACAGAAATATCTATTTGAAAAAAGATGCTACTACTGAACTGAATATGTATTTAGAGTAAATCCTGGCACAAGCATGAAGCATAAGAATCTTCTGATGTTTACGCAGTTGTAGAAAACAATGGATTAACTCTTTCATTTCATGAAGTTGAAATAGCATTAAGGATTTACCTGTCTTTAATGATAACTTATGTGACCAGGAAGAAGAGTTTCTTCCTGATGAAACATCTTCAGAATGTTCTCAAATCGACGATGGCACAAAACCGCCCCCCAAAAACCAAGCTCTCACAACAATTAAAAAAAAAAGGATATTCACAAGAACTAACAATTTACTAATATTTCGGTAGAAATAGTCTCCAAGGAATCACGCAAATGTTCTTGGAATTGTTTTTTTGTTTTTGTTGTTGTTGTTTGTTTTTTTAAGTATTACTGGGGCCTCAGTACCTGAGGCTCGGGGGTCTTTGCGGTACTTGTAGCTCGGAGGCCTCACAATACCTCTAGCCCACGGGGCCTCCAAAATCTTACTCAAGTACTGCACCAGCTCATCTAAACTATTCACACTTTGCCTTGAGATAATCTTCCGGAACTTGGATTGGACAAATAAATTGATCCAGACACATGACGAATGCATGTCACCTCAGATTAGACTGAAAACGCCCAAGGTCTCCCGACAATGCCAAAAGAGCTGAGTGAAGGGAGCAGGGAAGCTGGTCTCACATGAGCTTCGATGAAGCAGCCAATGCCATGTGTATAAGTCGAGGGTAAGTGAAACAACGATCGTAATTCAAAAGGTAGAACTTGAGAAAATCGATCATCACATCACATTTACCTGGGACAACGATTCTCCATGAAACCCTCAGAAGTAGAAACTGATGAGTTCAAAGACCAGCAGCGGATGTCCGAAATAGAACTGAACCATATCATCATCATCATCATCATCATCAGTCTTTTAGTGTCCGTCGTTGGACATAGACTTTCCCAGGATTTGCCACACTTCCCTATCATGGGCGTCGCAGACCTAGTACTTTCCGTCTAATGATACTCTGCCGGCCTCGGTTCCGCATGTGATCTCGGGGGATCCATGTCGTGAGTCGTGATGTCCATCGGTTGTCAGCCATTCTTGCAACATGGCCAGCCCACTGTCATTTGAGCTTTTTAATGGATTCTATGATGTCCCTGACTCTTGTCTTTTCCTGAATGTACTGTGCTGTCTTGTGGTCTCTCCGTGTGAGGCCCATGTGCACGTTGCATGGTTCTCAATTTGCGGATCTGTCTCTTGGTTAGGTTTCAGCTCCATAAGTGACTATTGGGTGGATGCATTGATTATACAGCCTTCTTTTTAGGATTTTTTATACCATGTTTTTCGTACTTGGACATACCTATGATAAACTTCAATCTATTAATCGAAATTGGATTAGCAGCAAGTAATAATTCAATTGAACAAGTATAATAACTGAAAAATTGTAACTTGAAAAATACTCGTTAGTTGAGTAAAAATACTTTGAAAGCAAGAAAGTCGTTCTCTGCAAGAACTTCAACAGGACAAATGACATGTACAACAAACATATTAGGGACAAGGACACAACGGTCAAGATCGAAATCGCGGAGCTAAAGAAAGTATACATCTACCTAGGACAACGAATCTCCGTGAAATCCTTAAAAGAAGACGAAATCAAGCGAATAATAACTTTAGGCTGGCGAGTTTTCAGTTGAGCAAGTTCAACTTTCAAGGACAAGAAAATTCCACCAGTCCTAACAAGAAAGGTATACAACCAATGCACCCCCACCCCGATAGTCAGCTTTGAATCCAAAACATGGAACCTTACCTGATCCTAAGACTGAGAACCATGCAACAGGCACAGGAGAAAATCACGCTCAACCTTACAAGGAGAGAATACAAGACAGCGCAATTTATCAGAGAAAAGAAAGGAATCCGAGATATCATTGGAACAATTAGAAATGGCAATAGGCTGGGCATGCTGCAAGAAAATCAGACAACCAAGGGACATCACAACTCACGACGAAGATTCTAAGAGATCATATGCAAAATTGTGGCTGACGGAAAGTAAGATGGCGTGACGAGCGAGACAAATTCAGAAAATACTGGCTCTGCGACACCCATGATAGAGAGGTCTCACGAAACATGGGGAAGATTCCACAGCAGACACTAAAATGCTGTTGATGATGAAAAATGAATTTAGGTGAAACAAATTAGAGTATTTTCCAAAGGTTGGTCTCAGTAACATTTTTCGATGCACGTCTCAGGCCTTTTGCCGTACTTGACTAAACTTAATACATAACATCTGCAATAAGTAGTCGATACAGAGTTGAGGCCCGAAAGCGTGACTCACAGGCCATAGCGACAGCAAATTCTAAGCAAGGATACTCACAGGGTGTCCCCTTATTGTAACCCTGTAACAGAAAGAGCCCAGCTTAGTAAATATCTTCGTAAGCTCATTTTTCTAAATTAAATATTTATCCATCTGCAAAACTTTATACACATCTTTCTCCCCCCACCTCTATCTATATATGTATGTATGTGTATGCGTGCGCGCATATACATATACCTATTTATATGTATAAATACAAGTCATATTTATTTAAAAAGGGTTGCAGCCAGCGGAGTGCACTGGTTAATAAGATGGTCTGGCAAACCAGTTAGAATACGTGTTTCCCTTTTATTTTTCTTCTTATGGGGATTAAGGCCAAAACTAGACGAGTGTAACAAATAAATAACAAAAATATGGTACTCTTAATATAAGAGTGCATGAAACAGATATTCATACATATATATATATATATATATATATATATATATATATATATATATGTGCGTGTGTGTGTGTGTGTGTGTGTGCGCGCGTGTGTGTGTGTGTGTAAAAACAACCTAATCACTTTTTCATAATTATCTTGGATATATATATAAGCAAACCCGACCTAGAATATAAAAAGAATTAAACATAAACAACTAAGGTCATGCGAAAGTGGACCCCAACTGGTGGAGGAGGGTGGATAAAAGTATGAATAGAATACTTCCAGTGAGGAAACATATCACAAAGAACTGATGGAATAACAACACAATGATAAAGAAAAGTCTTCAACGTCCCCTGTGAATTTATAATAACCAGACTGTAATTTATTTATCCGATATGAAAAAAATCAAGCAGTAACCAACAACTGAACAAGGAAAAGAAATATATATATATATATATATATATATATATATATATATATATATATATATATATATATATATATATATATAAATAGAATAAGAGGAGAGTTCTCAACCCCGAAATAGACCCCCCATAATGTTCGAAATAAGGATCCAAATAAATTGAATCATTCGAATGCAGGAGCTCAAACAGGACAGAAATGTGTTTGTGAAGCGAATCCTTTATTTCATCATATTTTGAGTTCTACTCGAACTTGATGTTTAATGTTGAATACATCGATCATTTCATGAAATAAACCCATCACACATCAGTTATCGTATAACTGATATGTAATTTGGTATATATATATATATATATATATATATATATATATACACACAACATGCAAAAACTACCAACAGATAGATTAACCGATAAAATATCTAACAATTCTCAAACCCACAAAACATAACAAAGTATACACTGCGAGAACTAAAATTCAAAAATTGATTTTTCTTAAATCAAACAAAATTAACAAAACCAAGAACTCAAAATACCATCAATGGAAAAATCATGTTGCTCTCACTATCGAGCTAGACAGCCGACGGTAATGCAAAGGCCTTGATAACTGGTTCAACTCCAAATTATTGCTCATTCACGGTCTATATCTGCTCTATTTGTTTTTATCAATGCAACAATTATGTTATTAAGAAACGGATATATGATACGGCAGGATGATTACAAATTGCATTATACTATATTTAAAACTATTATTTGAACTGAACACCCGTTATTACGTTATTATGTACCATTTGGCTCTGACAACGTAAAGATAATAGACAATTGAAGAAAATGGGTCTTCTGCAGGAAACGAGCTTTCGATCGATAGGGAATATATATATATATATATATATATATATATATATATATATATATATAATGTTGAATATTTGAAAAATAATTTATAATTTATAAATCTTTTTAAATACTTATTATGAGTCTCGTAACTATCTTTCAAACAGTTTGGATGATATCACATTTTTTCAAACGGGTGAACGCCAACAAACCAATTCGAATTATTCTTTAGCGCGAGTCACTATCATATAGCATTCGAAAATATAAATTTCCTACCGTCCAAAAATGAGTACACCCCATACGAAAAAATATCTTTGGAGTTTCAATGCAGTTGAGTCTGATCGTAAACATTATCTGATAATGGCCATTCCAATTATGTGATGTTTCACTAGAAACAATAAAATCCAGCTGTATTTTAGTAGGAAAATGACCTTTCTATTAACAAAAGTGCTAGGATTGTACTCATTTCTGGGCGATAATGCATACATATATAAGTGTGATAGACTATATATATACATATAAATGTGCGTGTGTGTGCATGTGTGTACATAAATAGTAATCTATCATTATTACAAGTCAAGTCTAATGTCAGATAAGGGACTTTTTTCTTACTGAACCTTTCTTGTTTATGTACAAATAAACTTGGTTAATGTACGTGAAAAATATCCTGAAGCGCTTTTGGCTATTCGTTTAGCCTTCATCCAGACCTTAATGATTGCCGAAAAACAGGGCGATTGAAGATGTCAGACATTTTTCTTTTAATTCATTGTTTGAATGTTTTACCGATTATCATGGCCTCCGGTTCGGGAGGGTGTGGCTCAACCATGATCTCCAGAAAGCAGGAACCGATAAATTCTTGTCTTCTTCTTGTCTTCTTCTTGTCTTCTTCGCTTGAAAACGAGATAAGAATGGTTTTCTTGGCAAGCTTCAAGTCAATGGTCGAAAGCCAGAGAACAACGTAGTGTTCTAGGCAGAATGTATCAATCAGTTTTCATTTGTGTCCGCACATCTCTATTAGACGCTTTTTGGTCGGGTGGTCGTAGAATGTACGAGTTCAGCATTTTTGCATTCAAAAAACGCTATTTACGATTTAAATTGGAAATAATACTCCCGGAATATTTCTGTATTGCAATATTTTACAAGTATGAGAACCAATTGACTCAAAGACTGACTACTTGCTCTTGTCCGTCCTCCTCCTACAACTCCTAGCACCACAGATGGTGAACGCATCATCGAACTTATGGTTCTTGTTTTGACAACATTCGAAATACCCGTATCTCAGGCTCGTTGCCAGGGCACGTGAGAAAGGGTGACCAGTAGAAGAGGTTAATTTTGCTAAAAAGCGCTAAATAAAGGGCCAGAAATGGTTAAAACACACGTATAAAAACAAGTAAAAAATGGTCAAAAACTCTAAAAATGTCCAATTCAGCGCTTTTGGGGACCAGCCAAAACAAGAAATATGTTGAAAGTTGAGCGAAAAGCGCTGAATTGGCCACACTGGTAACATCAAAGGCGTGATGCACTCAATAACTGATTTTGGCCAAAAGTATCAGATGAAAGATGGGACAGTTTTAAGCGCTAGAGTCGTAAAAAGGTTCATGTTGTAAAAATTAATTAACATCACATTCGCTAAGGGGCGGGGACTAGTGATTTCCAAGAAGGGGAGCGGCTTTCCGCACCTTTAAAGTAGACCTTAGTTTTTTTTTCATCTCCATTTTAGTCCTTTGAATCTTCATTATGATGGAAATGACCAAAAGAATATAAACTTTTCCCTATTGACCAACCGTAACCATCAGAAGTGCTCAATCCTTTTCTTTTCTTCTTCTCATATATGCGCGTGTGTTCGAGCGTTTCATTGCTCCTGGTCATATAGTTTTGTCTACAGACTTGAAAATTGCCATCAATACTCCTCTTCATCCCTTTAGAAAATTTTTTTTTTCAATTTTTGGAAAAAAAGATTTTTTGACCTTTCTGGGACCTCATTCAGACAGGTTTATTAATAACGTCTAGATTCTCCAGAGTCTGGTTACTTCTCGATGTTTTTTTTACTTTTCCAGAGAAAAACGCCAGTGATGTCATAAATATAATTCATTCTGACCATATGTGTTGTTCGATCGAAAAAATTTTGTCTTGACAAATGGCAGTGTATTCTACAGGATCAGATGTAAGGTGGCCAACATATGAAAATTAATATTATATACATATTTGTTATATTATATTGAAACTCTATTTGAAATGATCTCCTGTTATTACACGGTAAATGCATCAATGGGTCTGGACAACCTTAAGAGAACAAAAAAAGAAAGAAAAGATTCAGGCAGCAGCCAAATTTTCTTTGATTGTTTATTCTATCTACGTTGTCTAGGCCAAATGATACATTCAACGTGTAATTATGGGAGATCATTTCATATAGAGTTCCAATATAATACAACACATTTTAAAATCATTCTGTCGGATGCTATATCCATTTCTTTATAACACACACACACGCATATATATATATATATATATATATATATATATATATATATATATATATATATATATATATATATTCAACATGTTTCTTCTAAAAATTTCATAAATCTTGTACGGTCCCAAATCATCTTACGATGTTATGTTATGCAAGTCAGTTATTTTTCGATCGTTGTTCGTGCAGGCACTCAAAAACCACCGACCCTCGCCAATATCTTGAAGGCTACCCCTCATACAAACCCCTCCACACACACTCACACACACTTGCGTACACAGATTGAGAGTGCCGAGTTTTCAGAACTTTAGACGCTCTAATTAATTCTCGATGTCCCCCAAAATAATAACAGACTGAAAAGAACCGAAGTGGGAATTGTATAAGTGTGTGTGTGTGTGTGTGTGTGTGTGTGTGTGTGTGTGACAGACAGAGACAGACGGACAGAGACAGAGAGAGACAGACAGACAGACAGACAGACAGACAGACAGACAGAGAGGCAGAGACAGAGAGAGAGGCAGAGACAAAGAGACTGAGGGATTTTTAGGAGAAGGGGAGGAACTGAGTTTTCATTGGCCAGCAAGTTATTATTACTACTAATAATAATCTTCTTCTTCTTCTTCTTCTTCTTCTTCTTCTTCTTCTTCTTCTTCTTATTATTATTATTATTATTATTATTATTATTATTATTATTATTATTATTATTATTATTATTATTATTATTATTATTATTATTGTTATCATCATCGTCATCATCATAATCATTTCTTCTTATTATTAATATTATCCTTATTGTTGTTATCATCATCATCATCATCATCATCATCATCATCATCATCATCATCATCATCATCATCATCATCATCATCGTCATCATCATCGTCATAATCATTTATTATTACTATTATTATTATTAGCAGTAGTAGTGGTAGTAGTGACTCGGTTGGGACGGGAAGAGACTATAGAGGGAGTTTGATGTTTGTGTAAAGGAAGCCAGAGAGGGGCTAAGGGGTGAGGGGCGACGCAATGGGGGGGTGTAATAAAATATAATGAGGGAGGGAAAGGAAAATCGAGTGTTATCTTAGAGGGGGCGGGATTTCAAAGGAATAGAGGGGGTGTCGAGAGAAAAGTAAGTAAGAAGGAAAGAAAGGAAGAAATAATTTAGATGTATGGAAGATGAGTAGAATGAAAAAGACCGAGCTTTAAAATTTTTTTGAAAGAAAGAAAGAAAGAGCGGGAGAAAGGAAGAAAAAAAGAAGGAGAGACTCGAAGAGGGAAAGCCGGAAAGAGAAGAAGAGCGTAAGAGAGGGAAAAAGCAGGGAAGAATGAAAGAATGAAAGAAAGACAAGAAAAAATGAATGAAAGAAAGAAAGGAAAAAGTGAGGAATGAAAAAAGAAAGAAAAAGAAATTAGTGAACGAGAATTGATGTAAAAAATGCACTGGAATAGTAGAAAAGTGGTTAAGATTTGAAGAGAGATTTTATATTTTAAGATATCTCGCAGCGCCACCTGTTAGTCATTATTGACGCTTTCTTAAAAAACAGAAAGAAGGGGAAGGTAAACAAATTTACCCAATATACAGCGAAAATGAGACTCTGCAGAAATGGGGCATTTGTACCGTTTAGGGAGAAGTGTTGTGCGGGGATGAAGTCAGGAGAAATTTACGAGAGACAAAAGAAAACTAGGGAGAAAAGAGAATAAACTAAAGGAGAAAATATGATGACTGTCTGAGGGAAACTAAAATTTTTAAAAAGTAAAGAAGAAAAAAAAAAAACAACAGACGAATGTGGTGCCCAGACGAATATAGAAAGGGTGATTAGTTTTCAGAAAAATTGAAATTTAATGGGGAGACGCGAAAAATGGTGAAAAAAAAAGAATTCACACACAGACACACACACACACATACACACACACACATACTGAGTGCACACGGTGCAATCGCACATGGCCTCAAGATTTTAGGGACCCGCCCCAGAAAGATGTTTAAAGAAATGATTTTCTGTTTTC
Source organism: Thysanoteuthis rhombus (assembly GCA_963457665.1). Classification (NCBI taxonomy): domain Eukaryota; kingdom Metazoa; phylum Mollusca; class Cephalopoda; order Oegopsida; family Thysanoteuthidae; genus Thysanoteuthis; species Thysanoteuthis major. The sequence continues at coordinate 12,299,608 of OY735242.1, forward strand.
AGTGTTTCAATATAAATAAATATTCCTGCAGCACCACCGTTTCCTTAGATTGTTTATTCTATTTACATTGTCTCGGCCAAATGATACATTCATTGAGCCATAATGGGAGATCATTTCAAATAGAATTTCGATATAATACAACGCAATTCATCATCCGTTTCTTAATAACACACGTACACACGCACAACCACTTATATATGTGTGTGTGTGTGTGTGTGTGTATATATATATATATATGTGTGTGTGTGTGTGTATATATATATATATATATATATATATATATTGTAGCAGCTTCAACCTAGCGATGCTCTTATCATTAAAACTGTTTTCACTCCAAATTCTCATCTCGTTCATTCTCGATCTATTTGTTTCTCCAATGCATCAGTTATATAGTAAGAAATTGATATATATGATACGAGAGAATGATTATAAATTGCATTATATTATATAGAAACTTTTAATTTAAATAATCTCCCGTCGTTACACAGTTAATGTATCACTCGGCCTACGTTTCTTCAGGCATTTCGTAAATCTCATATAATCCCAAATCATCGCACGAGAAATTTACGAGAGATATAAAAAAATAAATAAGGAGAAACATATGAAGAATATGATGACTGTTAGAGAAAAACTAGAATTTTTAATGTTTTGGTGGTTCAGTTCGTTCGGGGTTTTGTACCTGTATTATAAAGTACTAACGTGAGTGTATTTGTACTCTAAGAAGATGAGAATTACATATCACAGGTCCAAAACCGAGACATGCTCGAAACCAGCAGGTCTCAGATTACCTATCAGCACATATCTCAAGCCGGATTTTGCAAAAAAATGAAATAGTCGACTTCTCAGAAAATAGGTCTGTCAGAAAATATTTTTTCTTTACGTTTTTTCACTTACGATTTTCTCAAAAACTATTCGGGTTTTTCACATAAAATGAAACTATACGTATATTTTGAATCCAGTGTATTTTTTCATAATTTATTTGAACCTTCTCACATGTAAGGAGTGGGTGGCAATGCTTTTTAAAAACATTCTCTTTGAGCAGTAATTTTTGGTCCTCAAGTCATAGCGGTTCAATAGCCAAATGGTTAGAGCCTTGGGAAATAAAATTGGCGGATCAGCTTTGTCCTTTTTTTAAATTGTATATGCTTTCAAACAAAGGAATTCAAACCCCATGGAAATTTGTCAATTTTGATGAAATATTTTTTAAAGGGGTCTCTATTTGCAATGTAATTATAATGCTAAACAGGACCCTCACTGCAAAATCCGAAATCAGCGACTCAAAATTTGTCTATACTTTTATCCCATCGCCCAACTCTGTAAATGACCCCTTATTTTATGGACTTACTCTTGGGGGCCCAATTCCCCTAACCCTCCCGCTCATTAATTTTCGAGAGTCCATCTCTACCGTCTCCCCCCATCCCTGAAAATTCGGGGGTGGAGAGGACAACAATAGACTTGAAAACATGAGAACTTTCTTGTTCCTTTCAGTACTGTACGTTTTTGCTTTCTATGTGCCTATCCCACCCTTACTATAATTCTTCCTCTAACGACTTATTTTGTTCAGATCCTATCGAATTGTGTCGGTGGCTGTAGTTTTCTAGCCCCTTACTTATTCCGACCTCCTTCTCCCACTTGTTAAACTGTGACAGATTTCCACCACCTATTTTGACCCCCGGCAATTAAGCACCTAAGAATAGTTAATTGGAAAATAAACCAAAACTGTTCAAACGTTCAATCACTATTCTTTTTTTCAATGACCATTGTTCTCCTGTTTATGAGTAAATATCTTTGCTATTGTTAAGTGGGATATTCATCCCTACTTTATACAGAGACAAGGTTCTAAAATCGGCAGGATGGTCAAAATGACATTCGGATAGCTCCCAGCTCCAAAATGTCACGCGTTTCTAAGTTAACTGAGGAGAGGAAACAGCAGACTGCAAATTAAATGGTGTTACTATTAATATCTTGATAAAGATTTTTAATTTTGAAATATGATAATTCTGAACATTTTGTTATCAACACTTTTTGATACTAATTTTACGAATTTTGACATTTCAAAATTAACTTTTCAGACTAAAGATTTGAGGACACGAGAGAGATTTTGAAACCTGGAAAGGATTCCAGCCTTTAAAGAAATCGTATCACACCAGCCAGGCGGCTGGTATTTCTATTAAAGCGCCCCCTGGTGGTCAATATTGGCTTAGATGCCGTTGAACTTGATCAGTTCACCGGCTGACGTTTTGAAAGCTTTCCGTCATTTGAGGACGTGGTTCAGGTGTTGAACAGTCGTGAGTAAAAGCCCAGGTGTTCTCTTCGATGCGAACTATCGTTTGTTAAAATAAACTCATCGAGCAGGAAAAATAATTAAAAAGTATATAAGCAGAAGTGTTTATAGAAGTTTATTAAAGGAGCCAGTAAACGTCAGCAACTAGAATGTCGAAACCCCATGAACAGTAGGTCAGGAATAAACGTTGCCTTAGATCAGAAGTCGGTTAACCTTTTTAAAATCGGGCCAGATTCGCAATGTTCTTTGTTATTTTAGATTTGTGGGCCTATATAAACTCGAAGTAAAACCTTGGATTTATATAATACTTAGATAACACAATATTTCTCAATGATTCAT
>OY735242.1:12304730-12334730 GCA_963457665.1 Thysanoteuthis rhombus
CGTGTTTGTGTAGCAAATCCTGACTCCACTACACACACACAAACACAAACATACACACACACACAAACATACACACACACACAAAACACATAAACACACACACAAAAAAACGTGTTTGTGTAGCAAATCCTGACTCCACTACACACACACACACACACACACACACAAACATACACACACACACACAAAACACATAAACACACACACAAACATACACACACACACAAACATACACACACACACAAAACACATAAACACACACACAAAAAAACGTGTTTGTGTAGCAAATCCTGACTCCACTACACATACACACACACACAAAAACATACACACACACACACAAACATACACACACACACACACACAAACATACACACACAAAAAAACACATAAACACACACACAAAACACATAAACACACACATATATAGTGTAAAATTCTTCTTCACTTTTTGCCATTTTAGTTTCTGGATACGAAGGAAAGCTATTTTATATACAGATATACACATACTGTGACTTGGGTGTTGTTAATAAAGTCTGTGTACATTTTCTGTGTGTGTTGGTACATGTTTGAGTCTACGGGTCTGCGTGTTTCTGTGAGTATGTGAAATAACAGTATTTGTAAGCATATTGTGGTAAACCCCATCTTTACAAGTCGAGTGCACCTATCCGGTATATTTTTTATGAACACCCGTATGCATAAAGCAACCCACAGGGCTTGCGACAGGAAATAAGGGTGTGGAAAGATGGTAACAGGGGTAGACAGAGTGAGACAGATGCGAAAGTGTATTTTTTTACATAAATGAATAACTGGAGACCGTGCGTGTACCAGAAGTATTTATCTAAAAAAAAAGAAAGAAAAAAAGAGATCTTTTACCGGGAATTATCTAAAATAAATATCGGCATAAGATTCGAGCATCGTTATTTAAAAATGGCCGAAGAGACGAAAAGAGCCCTTTTTTTTTCTTAAACAAAAAAATGTGTATTAGATGGTGCCTTGTGATGAACTTATGCTAATTTTTAAGGTTGTAACCCCTAAAATATGACCAGGGGCGCCCGGAGACATTTTCACACACGAGCAAAGAGAGCAGAATCTGTCGCTCACTTGGCTGGTTGGTCGGTGGGCCATTTGTTAGGCTACGGGTGATTCGATAAAAATGGAATAAGGGGAAAAAGTGAGAGAGAAGGGGAATCTTAACGGGGAGCGAGAAAAATATGTATTAGAGAGAGAGAGAGTGAGAGAGAGTCTTTATATGATAAGAGATTTAAGCGTTAAGACAATATCTTGAAGCAATAAAAGACAGACAATTCGATATTGCAGACGGTTTTCGAGAGTTGAAAGAAAGGGGGGAAGGACAGTAAGAAGGGAAGAGAGAAAGAGAAACAAAAGGGCTGTGAGAGAGAAAGAAAAATAGAAAGTAAGAAAGACGAAAAAGAAAAAAGGGAGAAAAAATGAAAGAAAGATGGGAAAAAGAAAGACTCAAAGCGAAAGAAAAAAGACAGAAAAGAAGACAGACTGAAGGAAGGAAGAAAACACAAAGGGAAAGAAAGAAATGAATAAAGTAAAAAAAGAAAGAAAGAGAATTAACAGTATAAACATGTTTAAAATGGATAGAAGGAAAAAGAAAAAGAAATAGATGAGTAAATAAAGGACAGCAAGAAGGAAGAACGAAAGGAATAAAGCAGAAACGAAAGAAAGTGAGAAGTAATAAAGAAAAGGGTAGAGAGAGTAAAGAGAGAGACAGAGTGGAGAGAGGGAGAGAAGGAGAGGAGAGAGTGTTATCAAACAAAGACACTACGAAACAGAGAAAACAAAATGGTGGATGGAACGTCCAATCAAATTTCGCCGAGTGAAAGAAACACCTTGTGTCCTACTTATCACAATTCTCGAAGACTTAAAGAACAAAAAAAAACGGCGAAAGAATCTGAGAAGAGAAAGAAAAGAGTGACGTAACATCAACGACTGAATGTTGTATCAGTTTCTATTCCCCTTGTTTTGTTTTTTTTCCAGTACGCTTGTGACGTTAAAAATTCCAGTTTGAGGAAGAAAAGTGCCTGTTTCTTCCCTCAACCTTGTCTCGGTCCCTTTTTTTTTCAACTCCTTTTGCTGGATGTCATAGTGACGTGTTTTGGTTAGGGATTCAAGTAATGTAGAAAGTCATTTTTCCAAAACATGTTCATTCTTCTTTTTTTAATTCTTTGCTCTGTGATTCTAACCCGGGGTTCCTTTTTCTAACGTTCATTGGCTGTTGTAGAAAACTTCAAATCTGACATTTGGTAATAAACGACGTTTGAAATTTTCAGACTTGACTTTTTTTTTTCAAGCTGTCTCCAGAAAAAAAATAATTCATGGGGCACAAGAAAAATAAAGAAACTTATGCAAGTATTCTTTCCAAGGTCGAATTCCTGGAGAAGTTGATTTAAAGAAATAATGATTCATAATGACAGGCATCGATTTATGTAATTACGTACACCCCAAATCAGAAATACACTTCTAATCAGGAAAAGCCCAAATAACGCATCCTTAATCGAAATAGCATTAATCGAAACAGAGTGAATCAAATTTAGGAAAATAATCAGAATTTATGGGTAAAATGTAATTAATCCTGAACTTCAATTTAAAAAAAAGTTTTAAAATGGTTGCGTGTACTAAGATAATTTTTTTAGGTGACCCAACCCACACATTCGTGTGCATTGCGTGACATCCTCATATAAAACCGATGTTACATCCTGTTTGCATGGGGGGGGGTCCGGTAAATAAGCTCCCCTATACGTGGGTTCCCTCCATTCTCTGAAATAAGAGCATTCCCATAAAAAACAAGAACTATAAGTTCAACAATGAGTCCACCGCCTGTGATCGTTGTAGCAGAAGCAAGACGAGGCGGAGGAGCAAGCAGTCTCTTTTTGAGCCAATTGATTCTAATACTTGTTAAATATTGCGATATGGAAATGTTCGGCAAATATAATTTTCAATAAAAATCGTAAATGGCAATTTTAGGCGTTTTATGGCCATATCTGAGAGAGTTTTGACCATTTCTGACTTTTTTATAGCACAAAATATCCATTATGGCATCGCAAGCTGGTAGACAAATTAATCGGAATAGTGTCTTTTTCATGACATCACCTTTTACTCACGTCTAATCTATTCACAACATCAAACCTCTTCCTTCTTTCCTATTTTTGTTGTTTAACTTAAGTGCAACATACCGACAAAGTGACCGATAGACCGACTGAAAAGCGTCTAATAAGGATGTGTGGACACATTTTAGAAAAAGAAACTTTAGTAAGCCAAAGCATGTGCATTTTTAATTCCGATTAACACTGTTTGACGATCGTGGAATAACGATCTTGGTGTTGCGATAAAACGCAACTAAAATTAAGACGAAAGGACATTTCATTGTTGCCATTTCTTCCACCCGAATTGCGGGTGGCCTAACCATTAGCAGCACAATCGCTGCAAACAACAATTAGGTGATTGGGTTATGGGATGGCCCAGTTGGTAACTGTACGGAGAATGAATTCAGCAAGTACTAATGGACTCCATATCTCTCTATGGGTAAAATAGTGCTGGTTGTACTTCGAGTGCTTCTCGTCTCTTAGTCTAGTAAGTTGTCATGTCATATGTGGAGACGAAGCGAGTGCTGGTATACTTTGGTTAGTGTGCACTAATCGAAACCACCTATTCAAGATTAATCTAAATAGTGAGTTCATTTTGACACACCCTGTACAGATATACCTTCATTTGTGCGGGTAATTCGTTCAAAAATTTTCTCTATCGTTCAAAACTGCACTATGCAATCTTGCAGAGCCGTAACCCAGTGGTTTTGAAACTTTGAAGACAAGGAGTTCTCTTAATTTGTCCAGTGTACCGTAACCCAATGGTTTTGAAACTTTGAAGACTCAAGGAGTTGCCTCAATTAGTAAAATAGTACCGTAACCGAGTGGTTTTGAAACTCAAAAGACTCAAGGACCCATCTATAAAGGATATATTCTAATAGGCCCATATCTTTAGAATCTAGTTTCTAGACTTTAATCAATGAACTACAATAGTACATAGTTATTTACCTTTGATAATCATATTCTAAATAGATCACATTGAATAACCGTAGCTATCAAAGATGGCAAAGGGTTAGCGTGTTTGTTTGTTTGTTTGTGTGTCCTAGTGCTCCTGGCTACTGTCTTGAATATTAGCATTCGTACTCCACTAAACCTTTTCTAAAATGGTTATTTTGATTTTTGGAACAAAAAAGCTTTTGGGGCTTTGGGACTAGGGGCTTATTCTGACAGATTTATTAATAACATCTAGATTGTACAGAAGCTTTTTTTTTCAACTTTGTTCAATATTTTTCCCGTGGTCTGTATAGAGTTATCATGTCGGGTTTTTTTATCTATTTTTTTTAGTGGTGCAATGGGTGATGTTGATTTTCTACCATAAGATTTGCAATGTTAAGTCTGTTGAAAACACTGTTGTGGACCCCAAGTATCGCTATAGAGTCCCTAAATAATACGCAGACCACTGTTCCGAAACCATTGTAGTGCAATGGAAGCCGGGTCCCTAATAAGCAGCATCCGACAAATCTTCGTAGTTCCCGCTGGAAAGTATCAGTAAGAATATTCAAATCCAGAATTGATGATCATTGCGTATTTGAACCACACCCTTGATTTGTCGAACCCCAGTTCGGAAACCACTGCTACACCAAAAACCTCATAAATCAAGATCGTACTATTCAAGGTATTCCTCTGTTGCTTACTTGATGATCGGGTCTCCGCGGATTGCTCGCAAAATCGAGACAAATCACAGCTCTAAGTGTCGTGAGTATCCAACGTTTACATATTTAGAAGAGGGGGAAATATGTCTATGAATTCCAAGAACATTTTTGTTCTGTCCAGAACTATTAAGGACTTCTTTTATACCCACGCATGGCGTCCGCCGAGCCCATTACCCAAGATTCCAGAGGAAATAACAACAAAGAGGTGGGGGGCGTCAAGTGAGGAGATGAACGGAAGTTCGGAAAACAGAGGGACTAGTGAATGTCAGATCAACTGGACGCACCCCACCCTCACAGAGCCAGCCCCCTCACCCTGGCTCTGAATCATAAACGACATTTTCAAATCGTTCTTATGTTTAGTATAAGTTAGTAGCTATTTTTATCTGTTAAAATCGCTATTTTTGTCACATGACATAATCTTCGCGACAACTACAGCAAAAAGGGAAGATACTTGTTTTACAGGCGTGAGAAGAGAAATAAAACTATGGAATAATAACAATAATAATAAAAACTAAAATGATTTCAAAGCTCTCTCTCTCTCTCTCTCTCTCTTTCTCTCTTTCTCTCATACACACGCTCTCTCTATCGCAAACACACCCACTCACAGCCACACTTTCTCTTAGAGAAACATAAACACTTACTCTCTCTCTCTCACTCTCTCTCTCTCTCACACACACACACACACACACACACACAAACCCTGTCTCTTAAAGAGGCACACATTGTCTACCTCTCTCTCACAGAAACATACACACCAGGCACACACGTGCAAACACACACACTTACATACATACATACATACATACATACATACAAACATACACACACACACACACACACATTTAGACACACATCTCGATATCTCCCAAACTTAGCTTTGTACCGTACAAGGCCAAATATCAGGAATTATTGTGAGCAAGATAATGTGCCAATCGTATAAGAGGGGAAGAGCATGCCTGACTTGAAAATCAGCTTCTGAAGTCCTGGTCATTTCTCAAGGTAATGCAAAATCTCTCCGCCAAGCGGGCCCCAAATAATTAAGGGCCTTAGCTATTTACCAAGTTTAATCTGGCACAAGGCCACGAGTATGAAGCAACCAGTGAGGATCAAACCCATTTCAGTAGTATTGCGACCCTCCCGACCCACCCCCACCGACACCCTACCAACACCCCTCCTTCTCCCCCCCTCTCTCTCTTCAGTTTAGGTGATGTGAACAAAATACTCTATCCAAAACGAAGTTGATACAAAGCAGAAAAAAAGAAAATAAAGAAACGCCGATATTACCTAACTGAGCCTGATGAACTACCAAGAGGCCAAGGTTTCACCGATGAAACAGTGTTGGAATTTTAAGCATCGAGTACGTCGATCAGATTGTATACCTTGGGGAAAGGGGACGATACATCAAAGCAGTTAAAAACTCGTCAGGCTGAATTTAATTCTGTCTATGTCAGCATTAATTCTTGACGAAAGACAACCAATACCTTCTTGATTATCAATGCAGAATTATCACCATAAACCCTTGATATAACGAACTAATCAAGTGGGGTGTTCATAAAGCCGAAAGTTCTTTGTACCCGATGTTTGTACTCCGTTCGGTAAATCAGAAGTAACTTCGGTGAGATACTACATTTAACGAACATCGTTTGGTGAATCCGAAGGCTGTTTGGTTGATTTCGAAGCTCTCTCTCTCTCTGTCTCTCCCTCTCTCTCTCTCTCTCTCTCGCTCTCTGAGTCTCTCTCTCTCTCTCTCTCTGAGTCTCTCTCTCTCTCTGTCTCTCTCTCACTCACTCCCCCTCTCTCTCTTTCACTCCCTCCCTCTCTCTCTCCGTTCTTCTCAGGTCAACAAAACAACAATAATTTCCTTTTTTCAATTTCAAACGATATTATTGTTGTATTCTAATTGTTTTCTTCATGAATTTCAATTCAATTTAATCTGATTTTTTTCAATTGTCAAAACAAAGTTATACTATGATTGTATCTCAATTTTTTTCTTCAATGTTTTTCTTGAATTGTATAATACAATAATTCACATTTGAAACACGAGAATTTAATTACAATAATACAAAACAAACAATAATTCATTCTAACGTAACATTTGATAATAATTAACAAGTTAAAAAAGCGTAATGAAAAGTTATAAGTTAAAATGCTTTGGTGAAACCTAATTACTTGACTTTTTCAAAGTTTGAAATGCAAGTTCTGTAAACTTTTAAAAAGTTAAAACAGAAATGCCAAGTCACGTGGTTTTCATTGACGACAATAAATGAGATTCAAACCTATTATTTCTATCAATAGAAGAATATTCAAATTGAATAAAAATTCCCGAAGAAAACAACTGAAATACAATCATAATAACGTTCAAAATTGAAATTGATGCTATGTTTAGTAGACGTGAGAAGAATAGATACTACGCTTTGATCTTGATCTGAAAGCTTCAAAAAGCTAGACATGTAAACTAATGTCAAGCTCCTTATGATCCACGCATTTCCCTCAATTATTGAACTTCGCTATGTAAATTTGAAGTCAATCCCGACAAATTGACGAGGTCGATAAAGACAACATTCGTTATATCGACGTTCTTTAAAGCTGAAATTCGTTATACCAACGTTCTTTAAAGCCGAAATTCGTTATATCGACGTTTTTTAAAGCTGAAATTCGTTATATCGACGTTCTTTAAAGCTGAAATTCGTTATACCAACGTTCTTTAAAGCCGAAATTCGTTATATCGACGTTTTTTAAAGCCGAAATTCGTTATATCGACGTTCTTTAAAGCCGAAATTCGTTATACCAACGTTCTTTAAAGCCGAAATTCGTTATATCGACGTTTTTTAAAGCCGAAATTCGTTATATCGACGTTCTTTAAAGCTGAAATTCGTTATACCAACGTTCTTTAAAGCCGAAATTCGTTATATCGACGTTTTTTAAAGCCGAAATTCGTTATATCGACGTTCTTTAAAGCCGAAATTCGTTATACCAACGTTCTTTAAAGCCGAAATTCGTTATATCGACGTTTTTTAAAGCCGAAATTCGTTATATCGACGTTTTTTAAAGCCGAAATTCGTTATATCAACGTACTTTAAAGCTGAAATTTGTTATAACGACGTACTTTAAAACTGAAATTCGTTATATTGAGGTTTGTCATAACAAAGGTTATAATAGTTAAATTATTTCCAATTATATCTCGTATTTGTATCATTATGAATTGAATCATTTACATTATGCTTATAATATAACTCACGAATTTTGTTGTTGAATAGTCTCCTTGCAAGTATTGCAATCGAGATCACAGTGATACCCGGGTTGTTTGAGCAGTCTGACTTTACCACCCCTTTTTTTTCCAAGAGCGTTATAAAGACTACGTCCTTCTTTGAAGTCCAGGGGTACTTTGCACTGTTCCCAGCAGTTCATGGGGGGTTCATAGAGCCTTTCACGCAGAGCGGGGTCTCCATGTCTCCAGATCTCCAGGGCTATGCAATCAATGCCTGCCGCTTTGCTCAACATCTAGACTGTGTGTCAAAACATGCTCAAACAATTTCTTTGTTCGTAGTATTAAATTTGTTCATAAATAGATTGATAATCTTATCATTTTCTAACTTCCTTTATATCTCCTTCGTATTTGTGGTATTCCCACTATAAGCTTCGAATATTTTTGTCACTATTGGAAACCGTCAACCAAAACTGTCAACATAGGTTTCTCCAGTTTCTAAGTTGATCCAGTTGGCTAGATATGAATTTATCATGCAAAAAGGCTTCACCAATCGAGCTAGAGGATTGAAATGTTCACCATTTACTCTTAATCACGTGTAGAAAGAAACGTCCTTTTTTGTTTTTCAATCCCATCCTTATGAGGTTTTATTAGTGGGTTCAGTTTGCAATGTAAGTTCATGTTAAATTAGCCCCTTTGTGTCCGTTCGTTTTTGGATATTTTTTAAAATTCTGAATTTTTTAATGATCGCTACGCAACAAAAGGCGAGAGAAGTAACTCATCTATTGATCACCCCCAACACAGTATGCTGCTAAGAGGCGTTGGTCATGTTCCTTTTGAATGACAGACCAGACCCGCTATTATTTTGGTTGTCACGTTAAAAACTGTTACGCTTCGATTGATCAAAGTGCCTGCCATTATTCGATCGCAAATCAAGTCAGTTAGTCATCTTAATCAATCACCCATAATTAGAAACTTGGAAATATACTTTGAAATTAAAACTAACCCTCCATCACAGTCAATAATTGACCAACCCGTAGTGTCAAAATTCGGAATCATGTAAAGAAAATTCCATTGAAGAATGAATATGGTCAGAATGGATTCTATTATGACATCACTGGAGAACAGGAAAACATCTAAAATAGAGTGAAATAAACTTCTAGAAATACATAGATTCTGGAGAAGGTACATGTTCTAAATGAATCAGTCAAAATAAGGTCAAAAAGGTAAGAAAAGGCTTCTTTTTTTTTCTTTCAAAACAAAACAAAAGATTTTTTTACACGGGGTCTAGTGGGGCGGAGTACCGATGCCAATTTTCGAGTCTGAAAACAAAACGGTATGACCAGGAACGCTAGAACTAACAGAAAAACAAACGCACTCAAAAAAAAAAAAATAGATACAATATTCTGCCATCTTTCGTTGTTCAATATTTGGTATTTTTGACTCATTAATGAATAAAGATATTTGGGATTCTCTTGACGGGAGAAGCGGACACGAGAATGCAATGCTGACAGTCTCCTGTCAAAAACCCGCAAGCGAAATTTTGTAATAATGATTACGAAAGGTCGTTTCAATTTAATCTCTCGCCCGAAAGGTGATGGAACCTTCTCAATGGTAGCAGTCAGTTTTCTCCAATCATTAAACCATCCTTAGCACCCTGTCAATAAGTCGCGCATTAAAGAAAACAAAACAGGTTCCAGCGTCAACGTCGGTTATTTGTTCAGAAAATACGACCAATGTTTTCGTTCCTGGCAAGAGGAAGGGAGATATGATGTAATGGTGGGAGGAGCAGGTTAGTCTGAAAAAGACATTAGCCATGAATCTTTTTTTCAAAAAAATCACTCAATAGAAACCGTCATATGACCAGCGTCTTTCGGCGGAATTCCATGTTAGGGATAATCAATGAATAAGTTACTTCTTCCACCTTCCGTTGAGCAGAGATCAGCAAAATAAACTGCTTTTTCAAAAACAGTAATAATACAAACGGGGCCGATTTAGCGTAAATTTACACTGCAAACTGACCAGATAGAATGTGTATAATATATTTTTTAACAAAACTTCTCACAAAAAAGTACTGATTTTTTTTTTTACTGACACACTCACACTAAACGCTTATTTGGATGGGGACTTAAAAAAAAGTTTCCGTTCGATATAACAAGGTGTGAATGTTCAAATTTTTAGCCCTCAAGCTCCTTCGGTGTGACCTGTACGTGTGATACATTCATACTTGGCCAGCCAGCCAGCTGGATCAACTTAAACTCTCAAGAAACCTATGTAGATAGTTTTGGTGACAGTTCTGGTTGACTGTTTTGGTGTAAAAGTGCTTTTATACAGATCGCTTGGCACAACGTGGATTTATTAATGCAAGCTTGACTTGCTAAGCAACATTAAGTACGATTGTAAAAAGATAGGTTTAGTTTATTGCAATGGTTCTCAATCTTTTCAAGGACATCCCCCACTTCTGTCAATAAGATGACTAGTTCCCCTTCCACGCCGGACGTTTTATCAACACATGTCGCCTTTTGCCAAAAGTACGTGGTAGTTGCTATTAATTATACTAAAATAGCTAATACTGTAAGTAAGTTTGAAATAATTTTAATTAACAATACTGGTAATGAAAATTCAGCCTTTTGGTTGCACAGTCATACACCACATAGCATCATACGTCTTGACTACCCTTATGCTGAAAACATTCACACGACTTTTTCCCCTACCTAACAGCCTTACCCCCATCCTCTGACTACCTATATCCTACCCTGGGTTGAGGGATTACCCACCTATGGGAACTACTAATACCCATAGATAAATTAGCGAAGTGCGAGGGTAATAATGGTTAACGGAGCTAATAATGGAAAAGGTGAGCTGATTTCAAAATGTAGCTGCTGACTATTTCTATTATTATTCGGACTATCCTCATCTTGGTTGTTTTTCATACAACGTTTCGGCTGTTGTACTCTACGGCCTTCATCAGGTATCGTCTGGTAGGTGTGGGGAAGTAACGAACCGAACCCTTTATTTAACCGACGGGAGTATATAGACCGCACTCCCCTCTTAGCAGTAAATACTACTACTGCTAAGAGGGGAGTGCAAGAAGACTGGACTTGGAAATCGTAGACAAGAAGAGGAAACCCTGCCAAATAATAGACGTGGCTGTACCTGCAGACCATAGGGTAAAGAGGGAGGAGAGTGAAAAACTGGAAAAATACCAAGATCTAGCGAGAGAACTGAAGAGAATGTGGAACATGAAAGTCAGGGTAGTGCCAGTCATAGTAGGCGACCTGGGAACTGTCCCAAAGACACTAAGGGCGAGACTGGAGGAGATCAGGATAAGGGGAAGGATTGAGACTGTACAGACCACAGCACTGCAAGGAACTGCGCGGATACTGAGGAAAGTACTAGAAATATAAAGACTGCAACACTAAATGTTAGCAGTGGCCTAACAGAGGAAGGGAAATGAAAGCAGAAATGTGAACCACAGCACTGACATGATAGGCTAAGGAGAGAAGAGATGTTGGCTGAAGACCTAAGGAGACTTATTGTCACTCAGCCTTCAGCAATGACCACCGGGCAACCAGTGTGAAACTGTAAACCGCAGTATTACTGTGGTCTATGAGAATGAGGAGGGGGAGGGCTGGAGATTTGAGGAGACTTGCTGTCACTCAACCCCCAGCGGTAACCACCAGGCAATTGGTTGAGATTGAATAATAATAATAATAATAATAATAATAATAATAATAATAATAATAACAACAACAACCAGTAGTAGTAGCAGTCTTCCATTTCATGGAATTCGAGAAGTTACTTAGGCGAGTTTGCTGACTTGGTTTATCAGGAGAAATCGACCGAGAATTAATTTCTTCCCTAAAATTCCATTCCCAGCCTAGACGCTGACCAATTCGAAAAAAAAACGAAGCAAGATTTAATTAAATCATTTTTTTAATAAACGGAATTGCATTATGTCGTCCCGAAATCACCAGAGTTGAATGCACTCGTCTGGACGAGAAAGAAAAAAAAAAAGAAAAAACCCGGTTAAAATCCTTCAACGTTGTATACGAAATAGCAATTGTCAGCATTTGGTTCTGTATCAATAATATTTGTTTCCGATTGACTGAAGAATCACTCTAGGATGACAAGCCTTCGGCAGAGCAAGCCCAGCCTTTGAAAACAAGAAGATCCCATTAATCCTAAGAAGAAAGGTATACAACCAATGCATCCTCCTGATGGTCACTTGTGGAGCTGAAACATAGAACCTAACCAAGAGACAGACCTGCAGACTGAGAACAATGGAACATGCGCGTGAGAGAATCAAGCTCAACCTAACATGGAAAGATCATAAGACAGCACAGTATATCAGGGAGAAAACGGTAGTTTGAGACATCATAGAATCTAGTAGAAAACCCAAATGGCAGTGGGTTGGTTATGTTGCAAGAACGGCAGACAACCGATGGACATCACGACTCACAATATGGTTCCCCAGAGATCACATGCGCAACCGAGGCCGGCAGAATACTAGATGGAGAGGCGAACTAGATACATTCAGAGAGTATTGGCTCCGCGACACCCACGACAGAGAAGCGTGGCAAATCCCGGGGAAGGTCTATGCCCAACGATGGACGTTAAAAGACTGATGATGATTGAAAAAAAAGGATAGGGTAAAATGAAAAGACTCTCTGGAACTGAACACCGGCTCGTTTTCTCGAGTAGTGCTACATTTTCGTTAACATCCAAGTCAAGTGTTTCCATTTGCGTTCACTATGAGTTATAGGTCATAAATCTACGCTTACAACATGAGATATGTTAGAAAAAAGTTATAGCTTCTCAAATTACGAACGTTTTCCTTCTTACGTCACCTTTTTTTATTCCGAGAATTGATTTAAAAAAAGAATTATTATGACGAAGTCTAAAAAATATTCCTCTTCAGATGGAAGTCAGAGTTGTCAGTCTCCTAGACTGGTTGTACTCCCCGCTATTTGCCCATGGCTTTGGGGATGGATTCATGCTTTTCACAAGGGTATTAGTTACAGACGGGGTTTGGCCACCCGCATCTCCTATGTTCACCTGTCAATGTTTCTTGGTGAAATATATAGCATAACGAGACCAGACCGACGATAAATCTATTTCATTCTAGCAACCCAGACCTGGAAACAGTGGAGTCGTATTTACGAATTTGGCAGCAGAGTTTCAACACAGTCTGGATTGTTCAACGAATAAATCACAAGATATCTTCTGTGATTTGGCGTTTCACGGATTAATATATAATCCTGGACAGTGTTGCCAAGTTAGCTCTTTTTGCACTGATTTTAGTGCATTTTTTGTTTCGTTTTTTTTAGACATTTTTAAGCTATTTTTCAACATTATCAGTCAATTTCTACGCCATTTTCTTGCTCACAGTGTTTTTTCTTTTCGCTGTATTTGGTGTTTTTGACGCCTTTTCGGGCTCATATTGACAACAAGGTTCTTTTCTGAGTTGATACAGTCCAGAGGAGCTCTTGGTCCCGTAGACTGTGACGAGAACTTAAGCATCATGGAGTGATCCTCACATGTGACCCTGTTCAAGATTTAATAAATACAGTACCTGGTTGATGAGATATCCTATTGTTTAGTGAGCTTGATCATCATTGGTTTCCCCTTACTTATGGCCTTGAGTCAAACTAAGCTACATTTAGTAAATACCTTGCGAGTCACACAGAGAGATCGCAAGACAGCACAATATATTATAGAAAAAAAAATAGGAGTCAGAGATATAGAATCCATTAGAAAACGCAAATGGCAATTGCAGGACATCATGACTCACAACCAGTTGCCTCAGGTATCAAACCTTAAAAGGTCTTTAGACCAGTTGCCTTCAATGGTGTCTCTATGCACAGTGATGATGGATCTGAACCAATGAAGCTAATATTATGATTTACTCTAGCACGATCTTAGAGCCCATTGTATGCTTTCCATCCACCCGTAATTATTCTTGGGCGATTGTTTCACCAAGTCGAAATGATCCGCCTTTTTAGTGACATAAACTGAAACGTAGCCAATATCGAATTGTGGTATTGAATTGTATAATGAAATTCATGAAACCTTTCTTTGGCAAGAAAAGGAGAAAAAATCGGAATAGCGAAAGTGATTCTATTAAAGAAGATATTTGTCATGTCAAATCGGTCCAGTGTTGCCAACTCCTATTTGTTTTTCCTTTTTTTTTTTTTGGTTAGAATGCCTGGAAAAATGGCTGAAAACGGTTAATTTTTTTCTCCACTTTCAGCTAACATTATGGCCCAAAATATTATTTGAAACCCAATTTATCAAATAGAATAACTATATACTATTAGACCACTGGAACAATTCATTGAAAAAAAATAGTACATCTGCTTTTATTGATTTGGCTTGTGTTATAGAAGATATTTTAGTGTTTGACTCCAAAATATTGTTTGAGTAAAAATTGAAATTCAGTTTATCGATATGATGGAAAAATATGTTCGTCTGTAGTTTGCTTTGATTCAACTGATCCTGGCCTTTGTTTCTTCCAGAAATTTTCCGTTTTTTTCAGAAAAAGTGATTTTTATAGGGGAAGCGAGTTAATTGGATGTTAACTTAACGGACCATACATTTTGGAGTAGTTTAAGACCCCCAATGGCTTAAACTGCTCCAAAAATTGCTAAAATCGGATCATTTGTGACTAAAGATATCAAATATATGCTTGTGTTAGTTATAGAAAAAAATTAAAACAGTTAATTTTTTTAATGGCCATATAAATCTCAAATTGCGGTGGGCTGGCCATGTTGCAAGAATGGCAGACAATCGATGGACATCACGACTCACAACATGGATTCCCGAGACCACTTGCGCAACCGAGGCCGGCAAAATGTTAGATGGAGAGACGAGCTAGACAAGTTCAGTAAGTACTGGCTCCGTGACGCCCATGATAGAGAAGTGTGGCAAATCCTGGGGAAGGTCTATGTCCAACGGCGGACGCTAAAAGACTGATGATGATGATGATGATGATGATATTTACCCATCTGCTATCGCAGATTTTTATTGGCTAAAGAAGGAACAAATCGGCAAGATCTGGCCGAAAATGGCTGATTAAGCATCTCTGACTAAGTCCTATGAAATGTTCAAGATAGACAGGAAAACATGATCGTTTGATGTTCACTAAGCTGGAAATGAAAAGAGCGGGGGCGGGAGAGCTGTTCAAAATATTTTTTGTTTGGG
Organism: Thysanoteuthis rhombus; assembly: GCA_963457665.1. Classification (NCBI taxonomy): domain Eukaryota; kingdom Metazoa; phylum Mollusca; class Cephalopoda; order Oegopsida; family Thysanoteuthidae; genus Thysanoteuthis; species Thysanoteuthis major. The sequence goes on from OY735242.1 coordinate 12,319,907, forward strand.
TCTCTGCCACATATCATTGTTGGCGAATGGGCGGAAAAGGGGTCCAATGGAGTCGGATACAGCCGCTGTCTGATGGAAACTTCAAAGACACCCGACGGTAATTCGAACTCCGAATATATTAACAGAAAAAATTTTTTATATTGTTCATCCAAAACACCACTTCTTAAGAGCCCGTTTGACCCTTAGAAAATAACTTTTCGTAGTTTTATAAGGACGGAAATTACACACAGGCACACACACACACACACACACACACACACACATACACATACACTTACATATATATATATATATATATATATATATATATATATATATATATATATATAGGGAAAGTGTCAAAAAGGAAAGTCAAACTTTTTAGTTATGGTTTTGAGGTATTATGGTTTTTAATAAGCCTTGACTGGTTTCGCATACGTTAAATTAACATCTACTGAGGACCAGAGACAAAATCTTATCAACCTTCTGAAGATATGTACGAAACCGGTTGATAATTAAAAAAAACTCTCATACCTCAAAAGCATTATTAAAAAGTTTGGCTTTCTTTTTTTACACATTTCTTTAATTCATTCGACCCTTTATCGCTGGATTTACCAACCTATTTCCCTCTATATGTATCACAGTAATATAGTACAATAATAAATGAACAACAAGCGCATGTATATGTATTAAGCTATAAGGTAGATCTTTTCTCAAAAAGTGCTCGATACCATCGGTAGAGCGGTTATAAAATAAGTAAAGATTTTTTCAATGGTTTATTACAGATCGTTCATTCTGCTTCTCTTCGTTTTAATTTCTGGAAAAAAAACATCAAAAGTTCAAACTCTATACTCATCATATATATATATATATATATATATATATGCTCTTATAATTGAGTTAAATAGCCACCAGGAATGCAATGGCCCCGAATTGTTCATTCTATTTACGTTGTCTACGTTAAGTGATATATTAACCGTATAATGATAAGAAAAATAACACATTTATAATCATTTTGTATATATATATATATATATATATATATATATATATATATATATATATATATATATATATATGAGTGTGTGCATGTGTCAAAGTGTGCGTGTACGTGTGTCGTGGAAAAGTTGACTCAATGGAAAAAAGAAAAAAAAAACTTGAGACACCTAGTACATCCCTCTTTTTTTCTATTAAAGAGTGCAATGGCTTACGTTCGTTTCACCCGTCCCGAGTTTCGTTGTCAATTTTTCCACAACATCCTGTCGGATCTACATCCGTTCTTATATATATATATATATATATATATATATATATATATATATATATATGTGTGTGTGTGTGTGTGTGTGTACATTTTTCCGTTTTTTTTACCGTTGAAAGGGAAACGTTATTAGTCAAATTTTTATATACTCCCAAAGCATCAACGACAACTTGACATGCAAGTCATCTTTCATCAAATCAGACTTCGTTCAACACGTTACCCCAGAACTATTTTCGGTTGAACAACTCCTTTCTTGAACTTTCGACTCTACCAAGTGCCTTAAACGGTTCCAGTAAACCCCCAAATAGATTGTATATGAGTGCAAATCCACACATGGTTTCTCCTTTCGCAAAATGTGGGGTTCTCGTAATCTGGTCTCAATCTATTTCTATCTAATACTAAATTTTGCAAAGATACTATACGGACCAAGGGGGAAGTTTTAAATTAAAATATGTAGACACCTCAAAGCCAACTTGGCGCGCTGTTTAGCTCAATGGTTAAGAGTGACGCCACGTTAAAGCAACTATATATATATATATATATATATATATATATATATATACACACACGCTTTTTGGATATATATATATATATATATATATATATATATATATATATATATATATATATATATATATATATATATATATATCCTCTATTCAGGATTGAGCACTGTTTAAGTGAGGTAACTCATCCATTGTAAGCTTATGCAATGCTCTTTCATAGGAATAGAGCACTCTGGTGGATGAGTACTTTCTGCGTAAATGAATATATCGCTTAAATTCAGCGTTCCGTAGTCCAGAGTTAGAATATCGGCCTCCGGGTCCGATGTGAGGGTTTCAATTCTGCCTCGCAATACTGGATGGGTTAAAGTTTATAGCCACACTGAAAAGAAGTAATACATCGAAACAGCTGTCTGTGGATGATAAAATAATATATATATATATATATATATATATATATATATATATATATATGTGTGTGTGTGTGATAAATGCGTTTTATTACTTTGAAATTTTTGGATATCTATTATTGTTCCTTATACAAACGTAACTATATATATATATATATATATATATATATATATATATATATATATATATATATATATATATATATATATATATATATATATATATATATGTGTGTGTGTGTGTGTGTGTGTGTGTGTGTGTTATATTACATTGAAACTCTATATTCACCGGGAGATCATTTCAAGTAGAGTTCATGACGCATTTATGATAATTTCTGTCAGATCATATATCCATTTCCTAATATATATATATATATATATATATATATATATATATATATATATATATATATATATATGTGTGTGTGTGTGTGTGTGTGTGTGTGTACGTAAGTATGTATGTATAAGAAACAATAATAGATATCCGAATATTTAAAAATAATAAAACGCATTTTTCATATATATATATATATATATATATATATATATATATAGAGAGAGAGAGAGAGAGAGAGAGAGAGAGACGGAGAGAGAGAGAGACGGAGAGACGGGGGTAATGATTATGCATATATATGTATTGAGGCAATTATGCAAAGAATGAGAGAGATAGATTGAGGGCCCCCTACAAAGGCTTCATAAACAGTTGGTCAGCTACAGTATTTTATTGACATTATACCATAACAAATCCCATTAAATGTTGGAGGAACCCCTCAAGGAGCTAAGCCCCCTAGTTCTCAAATCTCTAGCTACGCCCCCATGCGAACCCTCTCTCTCTCTCTCTCTCTCTCTCTCTCTCTCTCTCTCTCTCTCTCTCTCTCTCTGTCTCCATTTCTCTCTATACAACCTGTTCTAGTTCTCCTTTGATTCCGTCTCTCTTTCGAGACCACTCAATTCAGACCTCCACCCTCATTCTTAATTTCAATCTATCAATCTCTCTCCCCCTTGGTCCTTTTCTCTATTCACTCACTCACTCACTCACGCACGCAATCAGTCAGTCAGTCACTCACTCCCATTATTTGATTGCTTTCACTCATCTCTCCCCTCCCGTTTTTACTCTCAATTAATCGGTAATTACCCCTCTGTGTGTTCTTCTATTCATCCCTTCCTCTCTCTCTCTCTCTCCCCTCTCTCTCACTCTGTCCTATTATACAGAAACTGCTTTATCCATCTCCCTACCCTTTCCTTTACTCTCTATCTATCGATCTCTCCCTCTCAGTTTCACTCGACCCCTCCGTCTCCTTCCGATCTTTCTTCATCTCTCCCTCTCTGTTTAAAAAACTTTCAATCCAATGGTCTATACCCCTCAGTCTGTTCCAATAGTCAGTCACTAAATTTCTCTCTCAGTCCCTGTCTCTGTCTCTGTCGGTCTGTCTGTCTTCTGTCTGTCTGTCTGTCTGTCTGTCTGTCTCTCTCTCTCTCTTGTTAGACAAGACCAACAACATTCTACCTACTCTGTTTTCAACTTCCCATCTATCGGTCACCCCCTCGCCTTATTTTTTGATTCACTCACTCACTCTCACTCTCACTCACTCACTCACTGTTATGTTTCCATCCATCGGTCTCTATCGCTCGCATTACTTCTCTACGCACCATTTATCAATCTATCTATCTATATCTTATTATATGACCTCTTTCATTTGTGTCCCAACTCTCGTTCCAACTTTCTATCCACCTCAACGTCTCTTTTGGTTTCCTTGTTTTGTCTCTCTCTGTTCTCCGAGTAGCAGACGTCCATCTCCTGTGCCTCGTTTTCACTTTCTATTTTTGAAGCAACCCCTCACTTTGTATCTCAGTCTGTCTGTCTGCCTCTCACTCTCTCTATCAACCTGTGTGTGTGTCTCCCATTTTTTTATTTCGATTGTCATGTTAAAAAAAAGAAGTTATCTTTCCTCTCTCTATAATCGTTCCAACATTTTACTACCCCTCCCTTTATTTCTCTGATTATCTTCTCTCTCTCCGTAGACTACTAGAAAGAACGGCTTCTCCATCCAAAACTCGTCGTATTGTTAGTTTTTTCGGTCTGTCTGTCTATCTATCTATCTATCTTCTCTATTGCAATTCACACTCTCTATTCTAATAAGATGTCATCCCTTCATCTCCAGCCTCTCAACGTTCTTTTCTTACTCTTTCAATCTATCACTTTTTCTCTCTATATTCTTCTCAGTTCTCTGCCCGTCTACTGCTCCTATATCTCTCTCTCTCACACACACATACATACCACACATGCATGTATGTATGTATGTATGTATGTATGTATGTATGTATATATGTATGCATCTATCTGTCAACCTCAGCCTAGTCATATCTATCTATCTATCTATCTATCTATCTATCTCTCTCTCTCTCTCTCTCTCTCTATATATATATATATATATATATATATATATATATATATATATATATATATGTCAGCATGTTCATCTTTTTCTCAGTTTTCATAGTTCTTGGTGCGTCTTCCAACCATCTCATACATGTATGTATGTATGTATGTATGTATGTATGTGTCTGTCTGTCTGTCTGTCTGTCTCTCTCTCTCTCCCTCCCTCCCTTGCTCTTGGCCAATGTCTCCTCCTCGTCCTTTCAATCTATAAATCTGTTGCCCTTTCATGAGTGACTTTCCCTACCCCCCTTCCCTCCCTCCTCAGCCCTTTACGTAGACCGAAACAAAAATGAAAGTCTCTCTTTCTGTCAACGGGAAAATGTTGACCTTTCTCTATTTTTCTTCGCCTCTGAATAATGGTGCCAGAAAATAAGTGTAGTCAGTGACGGCCTTGAGAGATACAGCAGAGCAAGTCTCAGGCATAAGCGAACGAAGCGACTGATTAGGCCCCCGTGGCCATCAGAGAATCTCTGAAGAGCGGTGGGGGTTCCAAGAGGCGATGGAGATCCCCACCACAATCAATTTCTCCCTAGGGCCCTTTCGAGGCTTAAGCCAAACCTGAATTGCGAAGTCCAATCGGTAACATTTTTTACGGGACTCCAAGTTCTGTAGAATCTTACAGATATCATCATCATCATCATCATTCTTTTAACGTCCGTCGTTGGACATAGACCTTCTCCAGGATTTGCCATAATTCTCTATCATGAGCATCGCAGGGCCAGTATTTCCTGAATCTGTCCAGTTCATCCCTCCATCTTGTGTTCTGTTGGCCTTGATTTCGCATGTGATTTCTAGGGATCCATGTTGTGAGATGTGATATCCATTTGTTGTCTTTCATTCTTGCAACATGGCCTGCCCATTGCCATTCGAGTTTTTATTCGACTCTGTAGAAATTCCCATGATCGTGAAGGCCATCACCCTACAAGGTGTAGACCCTGTGTACGTTTAAGTACTGCAACACATTTACGACCACAGCAACTCATTCTCAGAGATATAGATAAAATTTATTATAAACTTCATATCTCTATGGTGGAGGGAAAACTCTCGAAATTGGGAGAGTTGGTCCTGTGCTCCATCCCCCAAATTGAAAAACCAAGGGTTGTTTTTTCTGTCATTAGAACGAATATCGTTAACCTATAATGTTAAGTAAATTAAAGTGGTTCCCCTATGCTGACTACGGCTTCAGCCATCCCTGTCAGGGTTTCACGTATCGCACGTATATCTATCATGGTTAGGCATGGAAGATCGTAGTGGTGTGCGAGGTGTGAAATAGACGAAAAAGCATTCGACGTGGCGTCACTCACTTTTGGAGGAAGAAAGGATTGATCTATGTCTCTCCCAAGGACATAAATGTGGAGTGGAAACAGATCTCAGTCGAAGTTTGAAATTGGCTTGCCGATCATATTTTCCTTGGGGTCCATGACAAGTAGAGACTGGACAAAAATCCCATCAAACAAAAAAACCCAAATTGAATTAACCAATTCCCGTCATTGTGTTCGTACTCCAAGACAAAGATTAAAGTTTCGGTTTATCATGAAATATAATAAATGATAACTAATATAATATTGTTTCGTTAAGTGTTTTTAAAAAAAACCTTTTTTTTTTTTGTTTTTTGTTAATTTAAAATTCCACTTGAAATATTTGTGGTTGGCTCAAAGGAAGTGAAAGAAAATCTTGGTATCTTCTTTAATTCATCTAGAACTACAAGAAAATAGTACCAATTCTTTTCTTTTTTTTTTTTCCTGTGATATAAGATACGAAATAAAATCACAATAAAAAAAACCATTATTCATTCGAATTTACAAAAAAATAAAAAGAAGATTTTGGTCCAGTGGGGTTTTGTCCGTACCTCTTTTCTACTGACCGCTTTGCCACCGACACTTCTTTGTTATAACACTTCAGATATTCCTGCACTAACCACCTGAATATAGCGACGGCGATGGTGAGGAGTGTGGAGAAGATTCATACCAACGATTGATGATACTGATCAGTCATTCTGACAAGGTCTTAGGAAAGAGGGTTAAGAAGAGGCTCACACTTGACGCCCCGAAACTCTTTAAAACATTCACTTACTCACCAAGTCACTTGTCATCCATACTTACTCTCCAATTTAAATATAAGAAAATATTTATGACACCCTAAGAGTTTGCGATGATAAGGACTTTTACAACAGCAGGTGGGCAGACACAAGAGTCCTTTTACATTCTCCAGATCTTAAAAAGGCATTAATACTTATAAGCTTTCCTCCATACTAACTATAGAATAAAAACAGGAGAAATAGAAAAAAACCCAGGTCTGGTTAATTACACAGTAGAAACGGTCATGTTACTAGCGTCTTTTGGCGACACGCTATGTAAGGGGTGATCTACTAGAAAAAAAAATGAGGAAAAGGGGTGATCCGGGTATGAGTTACTTCTTTCGCATTTGCTTGGACGGTGGTCACAAAAAAAGTTCGAATTTTCAAAATGCAAAAACAAGGCTGAACTGTGCTGGACATGAACTAAGGTATCAATTTGAAATGAAATTACACAGTAAATTGAACCCCCATAAAGTATCCAATCCTCCGGAGAACCGGTTGCACGGCCTGGATGTAAATTCACAATCAATCCAGAGGGGGCCTTATTGATCATGCATGAGCAGACACTCTCCTGTGTGGTAACTCAGTCGTCAAGTGAGACGCTGTAGCGTGACTGAACGAACCGTTCTTGATTTCTCGTTTATGGTTTTCCTTTTGGCAAAACCTTGCATTACTCGGGTCTGTAAACCCCTTTCCACAAAAAAGATCATTGATCACTTTTTTTCATTTTTTGGTTGATCACCCCATACACGACATGCTGTCAAAGACATTGGTCGTCTGACGTTTTCAAGAGAGTGGCTAACCAGACCACTTTTTATGCTATTCATTGAAGTGTTCCACTGTTGATTGCAAGCGGTTTCAAGCAGTCTATGAATATAAGAGTTGAAACGTAAATAAAGTTGTACACTCGAGAAGAATGGAATTGATCTATACTCTGTTACCAATCAAGAAAGCTACACCTTTTTTTTTTCCTTCTAGAGGAGATTTAAAATCTACAACTTCCCTAATGAAAATTGAAAATTAAGTCAAGCAAATCTAAAAATGAAGTAAGCAAATTCAAAGTGTACGGCATTACAATTGTAAAAACGTTAAGTATTTAAAAAAAAAAAAAAAGAAAGAAACGAGGCAAGCATATTTGAAAGACGAGCAAACTGAATCGATAAACAAGAATTATCACGAATATTCATTTTATCATCTTCAGTTTTAACTTCGGTTTCAGATTAAATACTTTTCCAGGGTCAATGAAGCAAGCTTTGATGTCGGTCAGTGTGATTTCAGATTGTGACTCATTCCGTAAATATAATGAAATGGATCATCAAGTTTACAAAATATATAAAGAATCAAGTTTCAACTAATTTCATTTATAAAATTAACATTTGCTGGCCATATTTTTTAATATACGTATTTTTTATTTCTATGCCTAACTTTCTCAATTTTCTGTAGCTGTAACTTTATATATATGGCTACTTTTGTTCAACGATTCAGTTCACTCGTCTTTTAGATTTGCTTGCCGTACTCTTCAATTTGTGTGCCGTATTTTTTAATTGCTTGTCACAAATTTTAATTTGCTTGCTTAAACTTTTTAATTTGCTCGGGAAAAAAAGTAAATTTTTCAGCTGTGTTCTTACAACACGTTTTTATTTCGTCCATACATCTCCATTAGACGCTTTTCAGTCGGTTGGTCTGTCGGTCGGTCCCAGGTACATTAAACAACAGAAAGAGGAAGGAGGGGGTTTCCTATTTTATTTACCAGCAGTTATTATGTCATAAGAGGTGTGGTGACATAAAAAGTGTGACGTCATTAAATCGAACCGATAGATCACGTATCAATGCTCTTTCACAATGTTGCCAAGTATCGTTTGCTAATAATAGCTGAAACTGTCTTTAAAATGGCTAAAATCGGCTAAACTTTTCAATTTCCAGCCAACTGTATAGCAAAAAATATTATATATTCCAATTTAAAGTCTACGCCGAATAAAATAACCATACACTAAGACTCCAGAATAGATTATTAATTAAAAAAATTGTACACTTGCTCTAGTTTGAACTAACTAATTACTTTTTTGTTCCTTTCTGATTATTAGGGTCTTCTTGTTTTTGAAGGTTGAGCTTGCTCTGCCAAAGGCTTGCCATCGTAGTGTGATTCTTTGCTTTATTTCTTCTTTTGAGGGTCTCACGAAGATTCGTTGTCCTAGGTAGATGTAGCGATCTACTTTCTCCAGTTCTGCGTACTCGACTTTGATCTTAGTTTTTTTTTAAATCTCTAATGTGGTTGTTGCGCATGATCTTCATCTTGCTGAACTTCATGTGTGGGCCAACTTCAAATATACTTATGCCTATCTCACGCTATAAACACTTAACTATCCTATCTGAATATCCTCATAACTATCAGTCCCGAACTATAACCACTCAGCTGTCCTCACTCGAGTCACGGATCGTCTGATTGGCTGAACGACGGGAAAAGAAGTCTGTTCAGTCAAAATGGCGTCAATTAACGTAATTAGACGAGGAAATGGATACGCACATTTAGAATTTGTCAGGGAAGTTCCCGAGTCAAAATTACGCAGCGAAGTCAAAGGAAGGGCAATTATGGCGAAAGTTCAGAGGTCACTGGAAGATTTGGTTATTTTTGTTCTCTTCTGTATTCAGGTTTTGGCATTTAGAAACGAAGCTTGGTCGCTTGGCAGGCTGGTTGTCGGCCATAACGAAGTTGATTTTGAGTAAAACAGACGAGAACAGAATAAACGAATTACATACAAGCGCGAAAATAATGGCGGTGATGATGGATGGATTTTCAAGTCATTGTACTGTGAGAGAAAAATAATGCGATTATCCGGTTTGTTTTAAAAGGAAAGAAATAAAGAGAGTTTTATATTATTTTATCTTTATTATTTGGCCTCATGGAGAGGTGCAAGTAGCCGAGTAGTTAACGGCTCAGAGAATAGGATCGGTCAGGCCAGTTCAAACTCCATTCACTTGGAACTAATGTCCCGGGGAAAGGCATGAATCGACCACTTCCGTCAACTGTGGGTAAATAACAAGATTGTTAGATCCCTTTAGTCTAGTAAGGCAGTCTACATGTGTAATTAGGTTTGCTTCCTTTGCCCGTTATAAAACCACGTGGATGTGTGCCTTGATTGCAAACTGAATTTTTAGTGAAAATCCCCGGACCAGAGGAACTAGGGGAGGTTGTTCATCTGAACACCTTTCATGGATTTAATGGTTGAAATGTGCTAATCTTACAACGGTGAGACAGCGATTGGAATATTCAAAGAAACTTCCTATCCACAAACCGATGTTGTCTATTCGTTTTGTTTTTAATTCTTTTAAACTTAGCCAAGTTAGACTTTCAGGTAAAAACTAAACCAAATTCAGTCAAGTCTTTCAAAAGTCACTTTCATATCATAGATCTAATAAGATGTTGAATTATTGTAATTCTTGACGGCCATTGATGTTCGAATTGTCCATCCAGTTTTCCCCTATCGAAATTTTTTCAATTAACAGTACATGAAACAAAACAGCGCAAGTATCTAGTGAAGATGGTGGATTACCTTCATTACCTTCTGACATAAATAATTCACGCACATTCTTCATAGCTTCCTATTTAGACCCATTGCATATCAAGAGGTATTTTGCATACATTGAATGACACATATGATTGTATGAAGAATATATTGGTATAGATTAGTAGTTAATCCGACAATATGTGAATAAAATGACAATATCGGAAGTCTGTTCAACACAAATGACTCATTTCAACGTTTTGCTCATTTCAAGCTTTGTCAAGAAATTTCTTGATGAAGCTCAAAATGAGGGAAACCTAGAAATGAAGAGCCATTTGTCTTGAATATTCTTCCAATATTATCATTTTACTCACATATAATTGTACTTATACTCTTACAGCTCCCGAGAATAAATTCGCAGCATTTACTGCCTGACTAAGGCTGGCTAAGTAGTGAGTAAGTCTGTAATGACCATATGTAAAGTCATGTTGGTTAGTCCAAGTTGGTCCAGTTTAACGGTTAGATAACTTAGATGATTGAAAGGAATTTGTTTTTTTCTTTTTTCACATCGAACTGGTAGAAATTCTCACTGGTCCAAAAATAATAATCAATCAGGTTTTTTTTATTCACAAAATTTCCTCTCCAAAAGTGTATTTCAAGTAAGTTTCTATGAGCAAAAGTCACATCTTTCCACACATTTTTTCAAATCCTTAATACAATTCTCTCGCGATTAGTATGTCTGTGAAAACTAACAGAAAAAAAGAGAGAAGGGATAAAGCAAACACATATTTGACTATTCAGCTGTGTGTACGAGTGTTCGTTCGCTGGCTGCTGCTGATATCATAACAGCCACTACTACTGCTACTACTGCTTATCAGTCAATTTCGTTTTTTTTTTTGTACAACTATAATGTGAACAATAAGTTTTGCTAACAATACCTTGTAATAACCTTTCAAATTTCTGTGTAAACATAGTGACACAGCACACATCTTTAGTTATACTGTTAACAAGGCAATGAGCATTCGTTTGTAATTATAACCGGAGAAAGTCTGCACAATATTGCAATGGCGAGATCGAATAATACCACTGGCCAATGAAATAAGCATCTCTCATATCTGTAAAAACAGCTCTGGGGCTAAAAAAAAACTTAATCGGACGTTTTGATAAGAAAATCAACATCTGGTTCAATTGGTCACGCATGTGCTTCTATGAAACTAGAAGGAAAATGCTGATGTTGAATCATTTGCCCGCTAGGGCTGATGATCCCTTGGGGTATAATATCGACTACTTCATTCGATCGTATGGCAACCTCTTACAGAAGAAAAAAAAAGAAGAAAGAAGAAGAAGAAGAAGAAGGAAGAAGAGGGGGAGGAGCAGAAGAAGGGTGGTGACAAGTAGGATGGGAAATTTCTTTCCCAATCGAGGCTAGCGTTAAATTCTATAACCACATAAAATTTCTGCCTCTCAACATTCTGTGAGAATAATTCGTTTATTATGTATAGCGAAGAACAGAAACCCAAGACCACGAACCAAATAACATGAAAGAACGCCCGAGGTCTGAAAAGGAATTCAAGTTTTTCTTGACTGAACAGAGGACGGCCTCGAGGTCATGAGACAGCAAAGAGAGATCACAAAATCATTATTTTCCCTGTTAACTTTTTGCTATTCTAAAAAGGTTTCCACGTTTTTATGCCGATTCAAGATAGTTACACGGCAGTTAATTATGAAACAATTTCTGTTTCACAGATACAAACTAGCCAGCACTCTCAGAGCACATCCCTCTGGTTATGCCATACACTAAAAAACAAATGAAAATCAATTCATATATAGGTGCAACAAGGGGGTACTGTATTTTGATTTTCCATATTTGGGGCTATTGTTTACTTCTTGATAAATAAGAAGTATCCCTCTGGTCGAAAACTAGTTCCTGGATTCGCCCCCAAATTTAAGCAATTCTTCCTTAACACTTGGCCTATCGGATCACAAAATTTCATTGAGAACTTTGGAAACAGGCTTTCTCACATATATTGAAGGGTTTGAAGGTTGGAGCTAATAGTCAATGGAAGATTAAAGAGGCCGTACGATTGTTTTCTGACCTCCTAACTGTATGTACGCTTATAAAAAATATGGTATTATCCTTCACTGGTAATATGGTTGCCTCTACGATATATTCCTAATATATATATCCTTTTACCCACCCCTGGAAATGTTGGACCCCTGCGAAAGTGGTAGTGGACGTCCATGCTTGTGAGTGTGCATTCGTGTGCTTTTCTTACATTAAAAACACCATTCTGTTGGCTTTCAGGCAGTTGCAATGTTATTATTATATTGAATTATTAGTCCTACAAAATTGCCGCCTGACCCACCAGCGTAATGAGCTACAGATTCTTCTTTCTTAGCTTGTCTACGTGTCTATATGTTTATCTACCGAATTGTGTATGTGCGTGTGTTGGGGGGGGGTCTCTCCTGGTCACATTTTGGGGGCTACAACCTAGAAAATTTTGAATGACATTTCTACGCACCATCTAAAATGTTTTGTTTTTTTTTAAATAAGTGATGGGGGTGGTTTTCATAGTAATTCTGGATCCAGCAATGCACATATCTTGTGATGGTACCATTTTTTTTCTTTTTAGATAATTTTAGATAAAAGATTTTTTTTTTTAAAGTTAATTCTAGATATTTACAAAATAATCAGATCAGCTACACGTACGGGCTACGATGATTCACTTGTGCGATAATCTTGCCTTTTCTTTTAACGTTTTTTTTTTCTTCCATTTTTCGTTCCAGCCAGCTTTAGTACAAGAAGTGGTTGTGATATTAGTGCATAGCGTGAAAAAAAAAAAGACCTCCTCTTCTTTCTTATCACGTGACCAACCATGGCTGACAAACACACACCAGACGACCCACTTCCTGTCTTGATGAATGCTGGGAATGGCTCTAACATTTCTTTCTCACTTTTATTTTTAATAGTTTTGCTGTTGTTGTTGTTGTTGCTGCTATTGCTGTTACAGCGTCTATCAGTAGACGTCTCAGGCTCCGGTATGATTTCCATCCAATTCCTCTTACGAACCAAAAGTTACTTTTTAAAAAAATAATACAGTAAACTGGAAAGGGTGCCGTTATAACGAATTTGTCTTGTAATGAGTTTGCCGGTGAATTTAATACAAAGTGAATTAATAGTGAGAAACCAGTATAGACAAAAATGACTTTTTAATACCCTTTTGCAGTCTAATGCCTCCCTGTTACTTGGAGGGGCCATTTGAAGGGTTTACTAACTTTAATCATTGAAATAATGCACTGAAATCTGTACGTGCTGTTACCGCAAACTAATCTCCTACAAAACAACCCAAAGCTTTTTTTTTTTAATGGAGCTAGTTAAAACTAAACTTGCCTAAAACTACCGACAAATAGAGAACAAACGTTTAGGCCTAGTTATCAAGTAAATGAATGTGTATTAGTGTACAGTGTATGTATATGTAAGCATGTCTCTCTGTGTGTCTGTGTGTGTGAGTTATTCAGCTATTTGTGTATTGTTAGTAGTACAGTAAGTTTTTCAGATGTAGAATATCTCGTCACTTCCCGTGTGATCATGAGACAGATCAAAAATCGGTTATCTGCTGCTTCAACGGGCGTCTCATATACGCGACGCTTTTATCCCGAGATGCCACTGTAGACTGTGCTGAAGTTTGCCTGCAAAGGAAGTTCTGACTATTTCCTACAATAATAAGTAACTTTATCAAATCAAAAGCCTTGCTTTTCGGTATTAGGATACAGTTCAATGAAAATGAACGTAGTTCGTAGTTGATATTTCTTTGAGTTGATAATATTATGTTAACATCAAAAGTTGTTTTTAACAGTGACATACGAAAAATCTCATGTTATGACCAGATCTAAATTGGTTAACGGAGTTTGTAAGGCATTGAGGGACTCGAAGATAGAGAGAGTGGTTAAGAAGGGATATACAGCGTTCCTAACAAAGAAAGAAAGCTGTTATCTTGATGAGAGGTGGGTAATATGAGAGAGAAAGTGTCGGTAGAAAGATATGATATAAAGAGTGGGCGAAGAAAGAGGAATATTTTTTTTTCCTTTTTCACGTCACACTACGTCATGTTATTCCATTTTTTAAAAATCATTTCTCCAGATAGAAAATAAAAAGTATAAGACAGGAAGAAATGAGACAATGCGATGTTTACATTTCATCTATCTATCTATCTATCTATCTATCTTTTTATTTATCTATGCGATGATTATTTGTTTTAACGGCGATTAACCTGGAAACAGATAGTTTTATCACAGAAACAAACGTTAACAAATGTCAAACGCTATGAGAAAAAGTACATACAACACCTCAGTTATTGAACTAAGTCGATTTTTTCTCTTGTTTACATCATAGAAAATGGTGTTAAAAGTGAAACATTCAAATACACATATAGATCGTTATTATTGGTTGTTTCTGGACCCCTTAACAGCAATGGGATCAACCCATTAAGTCATACTAATTTTCAAGTACGATTTTCATTTGACATCCAGAAATTGCAATGAAAATAAACGCTTGGAATACAACAGATCTACACCAGTAACATAATAATAATAATGATTTCTACGCAAAACTAATTTAGACGGAATAGACGTAGGGTCTGTGAGTCCCTTG
>OY735242.1:12339730-12379730 GCA_963457665.1 Thysanoteuthis rhombus
TTTTTAAAAGTGCGTTTTTGGCTTTTTAAAAAAATACTTTTCCGAGGTGGAGTTGACAACACTGCCGACTGATGATAAACAAGGAAACAATGGCCCTCTTTTTGTCTCTTCATACAATAGATTGACACTTGTTCAGTCCAGGGCACATGCCTGGGCGAAGCGTATGGAGATCCTGGGTTAAAATTTTCAGACTCTTCAAAGACCAAATTTTCAGCAATTTTTGCCAATTTAGCTATTTCCCAGCAATTTCCAAAACAAATCAAGCAATTTTAGCTATTAAAATTACCATAAAATAGCTGAGAGCACTTGTTTTTTTGTTTGTTTTTTTTTTTTGTTTTTAAGGCGTTTTGGCTATTTTAAGATAATTTTCGGAGGTCGATTTAGCGCGAATTTCCTTCCAACTTGGCAGCTCTGGCGACTATTTGTAAACAAAGGAATGAATAGCCGTCTCTTTGTTTCTACGTACAATAGAATAGTACTTGTTCCGTCCAAGGCACATGCCTAGGCGAAGCGCACGGAGATCCTGGAATGTATAGTCGGTGAAATGATGAGCCGATATAGTCCAAATGAAAACAGGGATCGATATGTCAGTCCTTGGTTCGAAATCAAGAGTTGTTCCTCACCTTAACTGGCTGCCTTCTCAAGACAAGAGAGAGCCCAATCAGCCCACCTATTTGGGAAGAAGATATGGATTCATGCCTTCCCCATTGGCCTTAGTGCCGGAGCTCTAACTCGGGTCGCCGATTCCATTTTCCACCACTTTGCTATTTTTTGAAGATTCGGCGCTTCTTGGCGACAAGGAGCACTTTTACACGCACCCTACCAACTTAATGAATGCCCCCCACATACTCCCCTACACTTGGCACACCCTGGCGAAGGGCCTGGATCTATCCTTAATTTCCCCCTGATCTCAAATCGCCGTACATCAAAAATATTTCTATGGTAAACAAGTGCCATAAGAAAGCTCTGCTTGAGAACCTGATTCTGATTTCCAAGAATGTTGCTTACTAAAATCCAGTAAAGTAGAAAAATTTTAGTAATTTTTCTGACTTGATTTTTCTGTCACTCCTAGAGATTTTTTAGGAAGTAAACAAAACTTTTGAATAAATTGAAAACTCAAGAAATTAATTACTTCTTTCTGCTCATGGTCCAGAATGAATTGCATAAAATCATCCACATGAGAGAATAAGATGTAAGTTACCAAAAAACAGAAGGAAAGTTAGTGGCAGATGAATGAATAATTGTGTCAATGGCTCGAAGCCGAATGGCATCGATACTGACTCGCGAAACATTCTGTGTGTGTGTGTGTGTGTGTGTGTGTGTGTGTGTGTGTGTGTGTGTGTGTGTGTGTGTGTGTGTGTGTACGCAGGTGTGTACGTTTATTGCAATTAGTATATTAGAACAGTATAAAATCTGCGATACCCGGGAGGTTCCTTTGAACGCGTTCGGACTGTCTTCAGACGAGATTTTGGCGCCCTACTTTTCCTGACGGATTAGAACAACCAGTTCGACGGGATTTACTGACCGCCTTACAAAAACAATACGCTTCTATTTCTTCTGGAAGCGTCTATATCAGTCCCATCCTAGGTGTCAACTCGAAAAAACACTGACCCTGTATGTAACCCGAGCCAATTATAATCATTATCATCGCCCTTGCGCTGGTCAGGCGTCACAGCTAGACCATCATAATCCTTCTCTTATGCTACTCTGTCGCCGTCGAGTTTTTGAAGATCTCCGATATCGTCCTCTGTTTATTTTCGGTCGGTGTCTCTCGTGTACGTGTGGTCTACGAGTGTGGGACCGGAGTTATTGGGTTCATCTATATCTCTGTCTAATTCTACTGGTAGGGTTGTACTGGGCCCTCCACGGCATCTCCCTTAATCTGATTTATGTTTGAAAGAGATTTTAAGGGCTTTGTTTCCGGGGATGCCGCTGTGCCACCTAAGAACGGGGCCAGGTAGCTCCAATCTAGCTCCCCAGAGAGGAATTTTTATCAAGAGGTACTCTAAGTTTCTTTCGGGGGCACAACTTCCTCTCTATAATAATCATCCACTTTAGTATATGCAAACATTTTCTGAGATCCCACGAAATTCCTGACTGCCCTTTTGGCTTCCGGGACTTTAGATCCCCGGAGTGAATACGATTTAACCTACCCACCTCGCACCAAGGCTGGAGTAGCCTATACTCACACTACGCCACGGCGTGGGACCCAAGACATAGAGAAGGTCTACATATAAATAAAAACATAGAACTTTATCACTACCTCCTTGGGGAAAAAATCAACCATAGATAAGATGATTATTTATTACGTTCAGTACCCGAGAAAAAAATATTGGCAAAATAACCTCTTTTTAGTTTATACTATTAAGCCCTTGGTTTTAAAATTTGTAAATAACTGTTAATTTCAACATTTGTGCAATTCTTTGCATATTTCTTATAATTTTTCGTATTGTCAAATCACGAACTTTTGAAATAGTAAAAAAAAAGACTTTTGTATTTTCTCTCCTTTCTATTACGTTTAAAAGTGCCGGTGTTATTTTAATTTCTTATTCATGTAAAATCAGAAATTTGAATTTGTAAGCCTAAATTTTCTTGAAAATCTGGGATATTTATAATCCTTCTTAGAAGTTTCATTTTTTTTCGATAATATGGGAAGATCATTTTAATATTGACTTCTAAATGCTTCTTTCCAAATGTTATTCAATGTAAGATTGCCATTCTCTGATTTGACAGTTCAACAACCATTATGCATTTTTCAAAAGTGTTTTACTTATCTACACATCATGTATGTAAACAAGATCTTATTTAGGTTCAATGAATATTCATAAAACTGAGAAAACAAAATAATTCTTCGGAAGATCCCATTCGTTTTTTTTCCTGATGAACTAACTAATTTTATTCACCCGATAAGCCAACCTTACAAAAACCAGGGGCCCCTGAACAGTGACTGGTCAAAAGGCATCAGTACGTTAAAATATATGACGATGCTGATCGGTCAAAAAGCATTGATCGATAGTGTCAATACTGTACTACGCATATTTAGTCTGAATTGGTAATATAATTTGATCTGGTATTTTTTGTAAATTTGAATGAATAAAGTTTTATTGTGATTTTTTTTTACTCCGTACCATAAGTCACTGAAAGAATAAGTAATGATTTTTTTTTTCAATTTATAGTTATGAAATAAGTAATACTTTTAAATTGAGTAAGTAATATTTAGGATATTTTTTTTACAATTAAAATGTGTAGTATCTGGTAATTTTTTGCTTTTACGCGGTTCAGAAGTCATACTAAGTCTCTAAAAAGCATTATTTTCAAAAAAAAAAGTGTTGTTAAGCCCTTTATCAGATTTCATCGTCATAAAATCGTGACTTTCTTTGCAAATTCGAATGAATAAAGGTTTTAATTTCATTACTGCGTTGATATCTGATGAATGTGTTGTTAGGTTATACCTTTCAATTACAAATCATACGTTTCAGAGTGTAAATGAAAGGCTAGTAAGCCAAGTAAGGCCTCCAAAATTCAACATAATACAAAAAGCTCAGGAATAGCCATAAAATCTTGAAATGTTAAAAAGAAACTTCTTACCCAAGTAGTAACCGCTTCTTAACCAGAGAAATGTTTCTTACCTGTAAAAGAAGAAAATATATGAATTAATTCAATGAAGGCATTGGAACATAAATATTGTTTTTTTTAGTTAAGGTTTTTTAGGAAAATGGCAAAGTAACGATGGTTCCTATGGTAAAATAGAAGAAAATATCCTGACAGAAATAAATGGTTTATTGAAAATAGATATTGACGGAAAATCATGTATTGACATTTTTCAGACGAAATTGAATCAAATTAATCCTGTTAGATAAGATACACCCATGGAACTTTTAAAATCTAAGACATCCCCATGTTAATACATGATTTTCAGTTAATACTCATTTTTAATAAACTATTTAGAAAAAAACATTATTTACGTTTTAAAATAGGATATTGAAAACTTTTTTCAAATTCTGTGGGTCTACGTAATCTAACCGTATAGATTTGATTCAATTACGTCAGAGAAATGTTAATACATGATTTTCGGTTGATATTCATTCTTAATAAGCTATTCAAAAAAATATCATTTACGTTTTAAAATGGGATGTCAAAAACATTTTAAAGTTCTGTGGGTCCACCTTATCAAACAGTATAAATTTGAATCAATCACGTATGAGAAATGTTGATACACGATTTTTAGTTAACATCTATTTTTGATAGAATATTCATTTCAGTTTGGACATTTTTTTCTATTTTTCCCCTTGAGTCGTTTTTACCGGAGCCATTACTACCAGGCCTTTTTTACCTGCGCCATTTTCACCAGGGTCATTATTACCTAAATTCGTCCAGAAGGTATCCAGCCATTAATGGACTTAACCCCTTTCAAAGAATTCTCTTGGCTCGTCATTGCAGTCTTGCAAATGCCCTCTGAGTGTTTACAGCGTTCAGTTTATTTGTAAGATATACAACCTTTGATATCCGAGAGATTACTTTGTGTGTGTATATGAATAACTACCTACAAAGCACAGTAAATCGTTTGAACTCCCCCAGACGAATGTCGAGAGATTCTGGCGACCTATTTTCCCCAGCGGAATAACACATGTGATCCGAAGAGAATAGCAGACCGCATCACAAAGGTAATTGTGCTCTTTTTTTTTTTCTTCTAAAAAGATCAACTACTAAGTCCCTCCTCGGAAGTCAGACCTGCTGGCACATGAGTGTTGAAAGACGAGTTCGTAACCTGATACATGGTTTCTTAGCAGAATTTGGGGTCTGAAACATTTTATATTTAATGATTGATCTACGTGATTGATTATCACTATTGAATCGAGAATATTAACCAGGATCGGATTATGTTGAAAAATGAATGTTAGGAGACTAAAATAAATATTTTTCTCCGACAGGCGACGGACTTATTGATTTACCTACGGGCTAAAATAGATAAGACCTGCCGGCTCTTACAGAGGTTAACAATAGTTGTAACGGCTTTAACTGTATCACTGTCTGGGCAGTATTTACGGGATTCCGTTCAACCTAAATACTCCTTTGCCCCTTTCTCTCAATTATTGTGGTATGCAAGACAAGACTCCTTTATAAAACGACGGATCAGAGCGCAGAATCTATACATTTCCCAAGGGTATCAGCCGGAAGTGAAACTGAATGGTTCCTGTCGGAATTCTAATCCAGTTTACCGATTCTATTCCTCAGGTCATCCTTGTTCTTCCTGGTCGAAATCTGATTGCCGCAGCAGCCGAAGTGCCATCTGAAGTGATGACACAGACGTTTTGCTTGAATTATAGCACGTATGGGCCATCATAGTCCGCATGCTAGATTCGATCAGCGGCATTATCTTTTCTGAGACCATGACCAATCTAGGCATTCATTTGAAATCTTTCATAATTCTTATCAGATATTAATTACTATTGTTATGGCTTCACAAATCAATAATATAATAATTGTAATTCATGTATTTGTCGGGAAAAAATGAATACGATTTATGTATTACGGTCGAGATGAATTAAAGATGAAAAATGTGACATGTGGTCCAGTTGATCAAAGAGGTTACACTTGTCTAGATTAAAGTAAGGAACAGTTACATACGACATTAGCGTTATTCTCTAGCCCCGGTCAGCTTCGATCTAGGATAGCTGAAGATCTAGGTGCAGTGGATGAACAACCGCACTCCTCGGGTCCCACAGCATGCTGTGACCTTGGGGGTGCACTATTTATTTACTGTCCCACCACAGCAAAATGTGACACAAGGTCGAGGCTTAACGTGGGGAAAATAGGAGACACCCTTCCAAAATTGGCTCCAGCCGACGCAACTTTGATTGCCAAGCGACCATAGAAGCTGAAACAACCTCCGTCACGAAAGCGTCCACTTTGGGACCTGCTCCTCTAAGTGCAATGGAGCAATGCTGCCCCGGGGCAACGGATCCGAGTAATAATAGGAAAGCCCAAGGACGAGTCCAAAGGCTCTCCAATGCGCTTAGTAGTGCGTAGCCTCAGTAGAACCTCATTGGCTAACGCATTGCACCGGTGCACTCGATCTTTGACACACACACCCTCTCCAGCCCATTCGGCAGGCAAGAGTCAGCACCGACTCCTCGGTCTATGCCGTGGAACAGATACAACACTTTGATCCTGCCAAAAAGGCCAGAAAAAGGGGTCGCACTGGGATACTGGCCTTAGCGGTGCCCAATTACCTAATCTGGAATTGGTGTTGTCAATGGCTATCGAACCAAGTCTGCATTGTTGTTTACCCGTACACCAGGAAAAAGAGATTCTTTCCATTCCCATTATGTTACTGCAGAGTGAACAGCGACTGTCTCAGAGCTTGAACGCCACACTCTGGATTCATTCTACATGAAACTAACTGTGCGACCACTCTTACATACATAGATGTAAACCAGGACCGGTGAAGAGTTTCCCTGCAGATCCCAGACCTTTTCTAAAAAGATTTCAAATTATAACGATTTGTCAGCCATTGAGATATTCGTGGTTTTTAGATAGTCTTTGAGTCACGACTAGTTTAGTTTTTGCTTGCATAAGTATCGCATAGGATGGTTTGATTACTTATAGGCGGACCTTTGACAAATCGTGACTTTTGACAATAGGCCAAGATAATAAGATTCTACCAAAAATTAACTAATCGATGAATTTCAATAAAATTATCAGTAGTCGTTGTATAAATTAGTAAATATAAATACTTAATGCAGATTTTTGTATTGCTTCTCACCTGCAGTATGATCATTTGAAATTCATAGGCCCCAAGGGAAAATTTTTATATGTATGATATGGTATAGAAGGGAGCAAAACTAAAAAAAATCAAAAGTCGGCCATTACAAAGAGAAATTGTTGATCCCTAGTGTAAACAATCAGGAAGGAAGAAAGTAACAACTGATTGAAAGTATTTGAGGGGGGTGCGTGTCAGAATGAGTGTGTGTGTGTTTTTTTTTAAGGAGGGGGGGCACAAAATGTGTAAAATACGGGGCAGGGGAAATAGATACTAAGTTAGGAAGAAGAGAATAATGTTGGTGAGTGTTCCCACACCCGACGCATAGGGAAGAAATATGTTGTTGTCCTTTCCTGCCATTTTGTGTCACATTTCCGGCAGGAAGCAAACATTTATAAAAGAGAGGTACCAGGATTCAAGTCATGGACACGTGACATGAACAAAAAAAAAAAAAGAAAAGATGGCGACCATCATGATTTATTTCAGACCCGGCTTTACAAATAAACTTCCATGAGTGCGGAAAGACGTACAGACCTATAAATTTGGAAATTGTGGGATGGGGAACGTACTCCAAGTCAAAAAAAAAAAAAAAGAAAGAAACTGCTATATATATATATATATATATATATATATATATATATATATATATATATATATATATATATATAGTAGAATGTGGATTCGCTACTCCTGATGAGGCCCAAAGAGGGCAGAAACATGAGCTAGTTTGTGTAGCGGATCCACATTCCAGCTCTCCTGTAAAACAACTCGACTTTCATAGTATAAAGTTGAATGTATCGAGCACTTTATGAAATAAATCCATTACGTTACAGAAGTGGTTTCATATTATTGATATATCATTATATTATTATATTATGTTATACTGCTAGCCTGATTTATACCATATATATACTCTGTGTGTGTATACATATATATATATATATGTTATTCAAAAATGGATATATGATCCGACATAATGATAATGAATTGCGTAATATTATATCGAAACGATATTTGAAATGTTCTACCTTTATTACACGATGATTATATCATTTGGCCTAGGCGATGTATAGAGAATGAGCAAACAAAGAAAAATCTATTCCATTTACATTGTCTCGGCTAAATGATACTTTCGCCATGTAATAACGGAGATGATTTCATATAAGGCTTCAATATGATATAAGGCTATCTACAACCAATCCGTTAGATCATTCATCCATTTCTTAATTTTATTATTTGTTCGCATTGAAAGAAACATACAGAGAGGATACAGACAGTGAATAAACAAAATGAGAATTTTGAGTTGAGACAGCCATTCAAGACTTTACATAACCTGTTTAGCTCAAAGGTAAGAGCAACGCTACGTTGAAGTCGTTTCCCTATTGATCGCAGGTTCGATTCCTACTGCAGCCCCATTTACTCTTTTTGTTTATTCTATTTACGTTGTCTGGGCCAAATGATACATTCACTGGATAATAACAGAAGATCATTTCAAATAGAGTTTCGACATATTATAACACAATATATGTGTATGTATATATATATATATGTATGTGTGTGTGTGTGTGTGTGTGTGTTATTGTTGTTATTATTGTAGATACACCATAGAAGACAAGATATACACACACACACACACACATATATATATATATATATATATATATATATATATATACATGTGCATGTTTTCGATACTCCCGAAACAGGAGTATGGTATAACAGCTGGTCAACCCCATAACAAAATTACAAATATGAATGATAATTGAATGTTATAAAGATGTTTGAAAATCAATAATATTTTTGTTAATCAAATGACTTTCAATTGATTTATCTAAACGAAATTTACAAAATGGTGAAAACCTTCTGATCATACAGAAAAATAATATACACTATTTTCCTTTCCAATCAGATTGGGTTACATATCATCATTACCATCATCATCACTGCTGCACAAGGACATTTCCTAGTTCCTTTCGTGTCGATCGTGACTGTGCTGACTACTGACATATCCTCCCAACCCTATATCTTGACTTCCACTGTTTTTAAGGCCCGAAATCTGTGACCAAATTTGTTGACATTTTGCACCATGTTATTTTCTTGCTGTGCGTCCAGTCTATCTCCATTTTTGTCTCTTGATCATTTCTATGACATATTTTGCTTTGGTTTGTTTTTTTCACCCATTTCGATTCTTTTCTATCTCTTAACGTCATTCCTAATATTGCTGTTTCCATCGCTCTTTATTATTCTGAGTTTTTGTTACACATCTCTTACCCACACATATACACACACATACACGTACACATATATATGTATTACATACAGACACACACACACACACACACACACACACACATATATATATATATATATATATATATATATATATGTTACATACATACATATACTAAATACACACACGCGTACACGCATACACACACATACATATACATGTTACATACATATAAACACATATGTATGTGTGAGTGCATATGAGAGTGTTCCTTCTCTGGGAACGCATACAAATGTTATCCCTCACATTAGGGCCGGCTTTAGGGGTTGCAGGGCCCATTAGAAAATTTTTTGTGGGGCCCCTGGTAAACAGTCAAGAGCCGTAGAATCTTGGAAATATAAATTAACTTCATTACATTCCTTATATCTCTATGGTATAATCAAAAGCAACCAAGATGTGCGCTTAATATTTCCGCAGAAATAGATTTTAACGCTCTTCTGTGATTGGTTGACGTTATTCGATTAAAATACAATTAAAACAATTCAAAATGTAAACAGTATTAACACATACAACTGACTATCCAAGAATTGAGAAGAAGATCATAACCGTTAGTGTTCTCTGTTAATTCTACCGCTTTGCGTCGGATGCATGATGCAATGTATTGTTTTTTGTATGTATTTGACAAGACATGACTATGCCAAAGTGCCCCCCTTTAGGCGCAGGGCCCAGTTGGGAGCAATCGGTCCAATTGACTAAAGTCGGTCTTGCTGTACATATATATCTCTGTATCTGTGCGTAGGGATGTGTACGGGAATTATCTACGTCCCTATGCGTGCGTGAAGTCGGAAATGGCCGCAAATGTATGTTAGCCGAATCTCACAATAATTATAGGGCATCCTTCCGCTGCGACAAAGAAGTCCAAAGTTGACGCTGTCAATCACTGTCATGTGATCAACCTTGAATGTTGTATCCGCCCACCCACTGTACACCCGTCGACACATGAGTTAATGAGCTTCACAAACCTCTTCTGTGCATCAGATCAAATAGATCAATAGATAAATAAACAGGTCAGGTTAGTCACTCAATAGAAACAGTCACATGTCAGCATCCAATGATGGGGGGATCAATTAAAGAAATTGAAGAGAGTCGATCAATGAAAGTTACTTCTTTCGCATTTTGTTGGGCGGTGACCACTAAAAGACAGTTTACACACACACACACACACACACACACACACATATATATACATATATATATATATATATGTAAGTTGTTGCATGACGTTATATTATATTGAAACTCTGATTTGAATTGATCTCCTATTATTACACGGTGAATGTATCATTTAGCCTTGACAACAGACATAGAATAAACAATTATAGAAAATGGTGCTGCTGCGAGAATTTTTCTTCAATTGTTTATTCGATTCAAATTGTTCAGACCAAACGATACATTCACTGAGTGATAACGGGGGATCATTTCAAATAGAGTTTCAGTGCAATATAACGCATTTTGTCGGATCATATATCATTTTCTTAATAACACACACACACACACACACACACATATATATATGAGAACAATAATGAAACATACAACAAGCGTGTGTATATGTATTAATGTGTTTAGTTGATTGTAGTTTAAAAATGTACTTGATACCATCAGTTGAGCGGTTATAAAACCAATCTTTATTGTATATATATATATATATATATATATATATATATATATATATATATATACGTGTGTGTGTGTGTGTGTGTGTGTAGTGAGGAGAAAGAGAGAGAGAGAGAGAGAGAGAGAGAGAGAGAGAGAGAGAGAATCACTTGTCAGGATTCCGAGTGTAGATGTTTAAGCTAGGCAGACAGGAAGGCCTTCCATACTCGGCAAAGTCCGTATAACATTTGGTTCTCCGGTTAGCTGTTCAAATTCCCCTAAATTTTGGATTACAACTTGTATGCGTGAGCGTGCGTATTGTGGAGGGAGAGAGAGGGGGTGAGGTACATAATTTATCAGAATTTCCAATACTAATATTTCAGACGACAACCTTCCCTTCTTGAAAGATTCGAGCCATAGAAACTGTCTATCGTATGTAAAAAGTAAAGCATGGTGCTTCTAAAGGGCCACTCCATTTGGAGTATAAACAGGTCTTCTTCGCACGTATCAGCTTAGTGATCCTTGCAAGTTCCAAGTCCGGTCAAGACCAGTAAGTTCTTGATATAAATCAACCCTGAAAGAAAGATTGTAAGGTGTCTTCTGTATTATTGTCTATGAATTGTTATGATTGGTTTTGTGGCAAAATTCTTGGGGTATTCTCTTCACTATACTCTTTTATCCCAGCTAGCGTTAAAAAGCTACGACTCAAATGTAAAAAAAATTGCCCAAGTGCAAATCATTTGCTTGTTTTTGAAGTTGGAATATTTTTAAATGTTTCCATACATCTGTACAAGACGCTTTTCAGTCGGTTGGTCGGTTGGTTGGTCTGTTGGTCGGCCATTGGTTGGTCTGTTTGTCGGCCAAAATGGCCCTAAAACGCCAACAATGGCACAAGACACCCAAAATGGCTATTTACGATTTCTATAGAAAATACTTGCAAAATATTTCCATATCGCAATATTTCGCAAGTAGGAGAATCAAATGACTCAAAGAGAGACTGCTTGCTCATCCGACAGAATGTGATGATTATGAAGGCATCCTATTAGAAACTTATTGCTCGGCACCGATTTTACTTAGTAGCAAATCGAGCAGCCTTAGATCGTGTACATAAATATAGAAATGAGCGTCGTACAGAGATCGAACAAGCGCCCACCTTGGAAGCAACCTGAGCTTCACGAAAGTCAAGCTTTACGTCACCACTTTCACGAAAACATCGGCACAATTGCTTTCAACCGTGTCTGTGAGTATCAGTGCTTCATCTTGTTTATTTCGTGCTTCTATTTGCAGAATGCGTCCTCTGGTATCAGAAATACCCAAGAGAGACTGTAAGAGTTGCTACGCTGAGGGTAAATATTTTCCCATGTAAATTAATGCTAATTGTTTTCGTCTTACGTCATTTCGGCTCAGGGATGCTCTACTTTCGAATAATGCGGAAAACCTGTGACTAAATTTCTTACCAAGAAAAGTGACCTTCTTTTGGGTCATATGCTGAAGAGGTCTGGTTTTATAGGTCAAATAATTATAAACAACGAAATGTATTAAATAACTATTATTATATCGTATTTTAGGCTTGAACGTCGAAGGGCGGGTTCTTTCAAATGTATAAGATGACGGTCGCCTGTACGGGTTTGGAATGTCAGAAATCTGGTACGGTGGACACACCCCTATATGTCGTCAGATTTAATGGAGTTCTGACAAAACTTGAGGGGCAGGCGTCGGCTGTCAACCAGGCTGCCGCGACTGTTATTTCAAATAACACGTCATGCAGAGTTAGGGTTTCAATCCCCGTCACCAGCTCTGCTGGGTATCCGAGCACTGACCCGGCAATTTTTCCACTTATTGGAGTTTGCTTGTTGATAAAAACGGTGGGGGCAACAATTTACGAAAACTGGATAGACACACGAACGTAGATAGGTAAACAAAAAAATTCTCTATATATGACATGCGATTCAAATTTCTTCGTCCTATGCATCGTGTATAGGACGATTTAAATTTCTAAATTCTCTACCAAGTATATAAGTCAGTTGAAGTTACTTTTTGTTCTGTGCCTCCTATTTAATCCAGTTCAAATTATTGCATACTAAGGCTTGTGTTCAAGTCCATTCAAATTTATTAATTCTACGCGTCGTGTATAATTCAATTCTAAGTTTTTCGCCCCAAGCTCCGTGTATAAGTCGACTCAAATTTCTCAATTCTATGCCTCGTGTATAAGTCGATTCAGATTTCTTCATTCTGCACTTCGTGGATAAGCCGATTCTAATTTGTTCACTCGACGTCTCGTGTATAATCCGATTCAAATTTCTCCATCCTATGCCTCGTGTATTAGTCGATTTAAATTTCTCCATAATAAAACTTTCAGTTGTTATAGATTTATCATTGGTTAACTCCTTGTACTCCCAACTACTCAGGATATTCGGCGCCATCTTCTATAGTCTGTTGTCCACCCTTTCAAAAAATATCATTGAAATTCAATGAGAACCCTTTAGAGCTATCGTGTGGATAAACATTGTTGATATTATGTGATCCAGACATATAACTACGGCGTAGGGGGGTAATTGTGCATGGATCCTCTCCAAAATCTGACCAGTTTTTCCATAGCCTATTATCCACCATCCCACAAAATATCGTTGGAATATATCGTGAACTTCCGGAGATATCGTGTGGGCAGTCATGAGCTTATACAAAAATGTAATTGAAAAAAAACAAAAAAACAACTGACAACAATCTCTCAATCGTAAAAAGATTCCTGGATCCACCCTAAAGCTCTATCGCCTCTTTTTTACCACATTACCCACATTTCCACGAAATTTCATTGAAATCCATTCTGTACTTCCCGAGCTATCATATGGCCAGACAAACAAACTTGTTAACAGAAGAGACCGAATACATAAACCTCTTTCCAACATGGTTGACAGAGATGTATAGTATATCATTTTATTTCAATAAGTTCGTGCCATATATGAATAGTACAGGTCTCGTCCGGTATAGCACGCTTCGTAAAAGCGCAGTTTGCCTTATAACGTGAGTGGACGGCGGACCCTGAAATATTAATCAAGCTCAAAAACAACAACATTGTATCGTGTTGAAACGCAGGTAGCTTTCTTGGATCCCAGCACTTGGACGCTTGTATAAAATGAGACCTACGTTCATTGAATCAAAAAAAAAAGGGTGAATGCAGCTTGGATAGGTCGTTTGAGCGCACCATGTTTGTATTGTTTTTTTTTCTCTCGAAATCCTTACATCTTCCAGTGTGTCTACACCTCTTGAAACAGATTTCAATTTACATTTGAAGAAGAAGAGAATCCAAAGAAAATATTTGGAGAAGAAAGAGTCAACTCTAGTCCAGTATAAACAAAAAACTATTTATATTTATCGAGCGGACGGCGTTTGAAGACTGGTAAAAGTTGTTTGCATACGGGTGTAAATAAAAATAAAATGTTTTGAAATTATTTGATAGAAGAGAAATGATCAAAGCTTTTATGAATGCGTTTGACGCAAGGATATTCAAACGATTGTTCACACGTACTCACACACACACAAACACACACACACACACACACACACACACACACACACACACATATATATATATATATATATATATATATATATATATATATATATATATATATATATACTGGCATGTCTCTGTATAGGATTCAGATTTATTTCTATCAATATTCGGACCATCCTCATCTTGGTTGTTTTTCATACAACGTTTCGGCCGTTGTACTCTACGGCCTTCATCAGGTATCATCTGATAGGTGTGGGGGAAGTAACAAACCGAACCCTTTATTTAACCGACGGGGGTATATTGACCGCACTCCCCTCATAGCATTAGTAGTATATTATTATTGTCTCACACTGGGATTGAACCTAGAACCAGATGATACCTGATGAAGGCCGTAGAGTACAACGGCCGAAACGTTGTATGAAAAACAACCAAGATGAGGATGGTCCGAATATTAATAGAAATAATAATAATACCTCATCTCAAAGCCCTGAGATATACTAGGATTCAGATGTTTAGACAATCCACAGTACACACACATATCTATAAGTAGATGTGTATGTAATACTCTAAAGGCGAAAATGTTTTCCATGTTTTGTATAGTTTTCTGGACGGTTGCTCCCAAAAAACTGACATTTCGTTACCCAGAGATAACTTGCCCACAGCATGAATATAGGATTGGTGGCGATGACCTTACTGACTCCTAAAGATCATTTTGGCATCAAGTCAATTTGGGCAATTAGAAATCTATCGGAGCTGCTCCCCCAAGGCTGACAATTTGTGTACAGAGGTAACTTGATTTCAAGATGAACATAGAATAAGTAGTATTGACCTCTGGTGACCTCTAAAGATTGATCTACAGTCAGGACGTTTTTGGATGGGTCATGTCAATTTTGACATTTTCAATTCTAACACAAATGGCTGCACCCTGAAGGCACCCTAAAAGAACCCTAATTTCGGAAGTTATTTTCAAATCTGAAAGACAGAGCTGCACCCTACGACCAGCAAACAACTTGACTCAGGATGAACGTAGAGTTGGTGGCGACAACATCCGCTGAGCCCTAATCGTAAATTTTGAGTACAATCAATTTTAGCATTCCCAAATCAAAGGGAGACGGCTGCACCTTAAGAGCTGCAAAATTGTATATGTTAGTAACTTGACCCTGGCGTGAACATAAGATAAGAGGCACGGACCTCTGGTGACATTTAAAAATCAATTCAAGTATTTCAAGTCGGATCTTTCCCCAACATTGTTTGATTCTTGCCTCAAGCTCATGAAGGTCTCTTGATTTGGTTTCATGAATTTTGCCCTCCTCCAAGAGAAAAAAAATCGCTAACTCTCTCCCATCCCTGCCGCACCGTAATTTCGCATCTCAGTTCTAACGGTAGTGTCATCGTCATAAACATGGCGATGGATGTAGAGCTCAAGTGTCGGGAAAAAAAATCACAGACATTGAGCTATCGATTGATATTAATTTCACTGAGATTGGACAGAAACTTGAAAATAAAAAAAAAACAGAAAAATGAAATGCATAATTGCTTTTGAGGCACCCCGTACTTATACCTCCTTGACTTGTCTGCCATTCTTGGGAAGGAATCTCAAAAGGTTTCGGGATCAACTGTCATAGGCACATTGAATGTCAAAGATAACTAATAATGAAACACTATCTCTAGTCTGTTTCTACTTCATGAACTGAACAACGTAAAAATATGACTTATATAATGAAGATGATAAAAGAAAAATAAACCTGAAGACAAAGAGAACAAAAATAAATGATTGATGACATTTGTTGACTTACAACATTTTTTCGGCATCGAAAGTTATTTACAGATAGAAAGAGGTTCATATTACGACTGTGTTTGGCACGATGCGCATGCGCGTGTTTATTTGCACTTCTGACTATTTCTCTTCGTAACTTGATTGGTTACTGGCTATTTGAAGTCGTTAAGCACCTCTAAATATTCACAGTAACAAATTACTGGTTATATCAGGGTAGTGCAAACAGTAGAGCAGCAAGGGGCCCAAAGATTTTAGCCCCTATCCACCCGAATACGTCTTTGGAAATATTTCCATTTTTTTTTCATTGATACGAGTAAATATTTGGAGAAGAAAGAATGAACTCAAGTCTAGTATAAACATAAAAATATTTATGTTTACACAGTGAACAACGTTTGAAGCCGACAACGTTGTTTGTGCACAGATGTAAATTAGAATAAAATATTTTTAAAGAATTTGATAAAAGGGAAACGATCAGAGCTCTTATGAATGCATTTGACGCAAGAATTGTCAAACGATTGCTTACACGTAGCCACACACACACACACCAACACATGCACACACACACACACACATATATATATGTGTGTGTGTGTGTGTGTGTGCGCGCGCGCATGCGCGTATGTTTATGATAGAAACCAACTCAACACTTATAGTTTCAAGTTGAATGTATCGAGCTCTCTATGAAATAAATCCATCACATATCAGACCTTGCTTTACGTTACATCACATTATGTTATATTGCAATCCTGATTTGTTTTATATATATATGTGTGTGTGTGTATGTCAGTAAATGTATCTATACGTAGGAATCAGATGTTTAGACAGTACACACAAAAACACTTACCTTCATATGCATCCATGCATCTGATACTAATCTTTATGCAAAAGAAGTGAAAAATATCTCAACTGATCTTGTTAGAAGAATTATTATGTAACATAGATATAGAGTATCGATTCATTGATGCTTTGCGTCAAATAAACATACTTTTATGAATATTTCATTCTTGCTTTGATTCATTTCGAAATAATAGCTCAAAACCAAGAAAAAAAAACTACAAGGAAATGCATTGGATCCCATCAATTTAAAATTTGGCCCACGGTTGTATTCTAATTATCTTTAGATATATTCACGTATCTCTATTAGACGCTTTTTGATCGGTCAGTCGGTTTCAAATGCATAAAACAACAGAAAGAGTAAGGAGGAGAATGCATGACGTCATTAAAAGGTGAGATATCATTAAAAAAGCACCAAGTCCGATCAATTTTTTCCATTTCAACGTTTCGCTAGTGTCCAGGTTTTTTCAATAACAGGGATGTTACAAGAGACTTGTGGAGTAGTCAGTGAGTGGTGGTAAGTAGGGTAGTGGTTAAGTAACTGGATGACTGAGCAGATCATGTGATTTGTAGGCTATGTGGTAAGACCTGGGAGATGTGTGTCGGGTCTCCAGGGATGTCAGCTTCCGAGTTTTGGGAGGTCATTTACTCAGCTGATATTTTTTTAGATGTCCCTGACTGTGCGTGTAGGTTAATTTGAATTTTAGTGATGAAAGACTGAGGTTAGAAGGGGATTTATTCTAGATGGGTGCAAAGGCCTGGGGTTAGAAAGGTTTGGGTGATATTTAGGGGCTGGTGATGAGATTCTGACCACGTGTGTTGGCTGTGTAGTGATACAGAATACATAGGGGCCAACGAACTCGGTGAATGAACGGGATATATATATATATATATATATATATATATATATATAAGAATTACAAGGATATATTCCCGGCAATCGTCAACATTTGGTACGAGATGCTGACATTCACCAGGTATATATACCAGTAATCCTCATTTTTAAATATTAATGGCTCTATTTACTGTCTTGAATATTGAGCACTGTGATTAGATATCACCGACAATGGATAAAATCTGTTCTTTCTTTTAGTATTCTTACGAATTGAAAAATACATTACACACACACGCACACACACACATATATATACATGTATATATGTTTCTTTTAATATAGTATAACATAAAAAAATCATAAGCTCTATTTATTGATTTATTTATTAGAATATTGAGCATTGTGCATTTTCAACAAAAACGATAGAACACACACGCTCACACGCGCATGCACGCGCACACATACACACACACACACACACATATATATATCAAAAGTTCTCATATACGGTTAGTTGTATGACGTTGCACGGAATGTATCTGACATTTTTGCGTTTCAAGCTCAAATACAACCTCAAAGCTATCAATGTCTCTCTTACGTCTGTTGGAGCTACTACCGTAGACCGAACAAAGCAGTGAACTGGCCTCCGCGGGGGAATAGTCAACTTCGAAAAAAATCTCTCATTCACCAGGTAAGATACCAAAGGATAAACACCAAATCCAGGTCAAATATACCAGCTGCGTAACCTAACTACTCAGTCACTTGTGCTGACCGTGGAATTGGATGCAAATTAATGACAGGTCTGGGGTCTCACAAGAGATAAACATGGAAACGAACGAGAGAAAAAAATTTCAAATTGAACTGACTATTGGGGCCTCAAACGTCAATAACAAACTGAACTATTCTAAAAATATTATATCATACTCCTCATAAAACACCAACGTAAATACTACATAAATGCACACTTTATACATACATTTTCCCTGCTATAACATCCGATTCAAATTCCGTACGATGTTTCTACAAATTCAATATGAACGTCAAACATTAACTTTTATAATCAATATAAATACTCGACATACAAAAAATGCAGTGCAAATTCTTATTATAAATGAATTTAAACATTCCACACACGACCTCCAACTAATGATAGATGAATTAAATGAAGAGAGCAAGAAAGCCGGCCTACACATGAGCTTCAGCAAGACGAAGATCATGTGTAACAACCACATCAGAGATTAAAACACTAAGATCAAAATCGAGGACATAGAACTGAAGGAAGTAGATCACTAAATCTACTTTGGACAACGAATCTCCATGAGACCCACAAAAGAAGAAGAAATCAAGCGAAGAATCACACTAGGATGGCAAGCCTTTGGCAGAGCAAGCTCAACCTTCAAAAATAAGAGGATCCCATTAATCCTAAAAAGATATATATATATATATATATATATATATATATATATATATATATATATATATATATATATATATATAACGCTCCCTTATTCAGGGTTGAGCACTCTCTAAGTGAGGTATCTCGTTCATTGTAAACTTGTGCAATGCTCTTCCAACATGGAATGGAGCACTCTGGTGGATGAGGAATATATACGACAGATATGTCGCTTCAATTCAACCTCACTGACCGTCCAGTTCCGTGGAGTAGAGAAAGGATACCAGCCTCCGGGTCTGAAGCTAAGATTTCGATCCTGCCTCATGGTACTGGATGGGATAATGGATAGTCTATAGCCACAGCCACACTGAAGAGTTGTATTACTACGAAACAGCTGTCTGTGGAAGGCACAATAATATATATATATATATATATATATATATATATATATATATATATATATATATATACATATATAAATATATATATATATATATATATATATATATATATATATATCAGTAAATCTTCTAGTAGTAAGGAAGGTATGTACAAGTAAGTCGACGCGCTGTAATTAGTCGATGAACGAAGATTTCATATCAGCATACCGATGTCCGTACTTATAACCCCCTTATAACCCCCTTCTTTCGTCGCTAAAAAGGTTGACACCTCACGAAATGTAGCGATAAAATCATTAGATAGTGAACTCAGTGGGGACAGACATAACACACGCATTGGAAAGATTTACGCGGCACTCTATTGTCCCGTGACACACAGTTTGAGACCTACTGGTGTAAATGCAGACGACTATCATACAACCACGTATACATAAACCATCCCGAGTGTGTGCGAGCACGAGGCTCTTCAAAAACTCTTGAACTTAGCTAGCCTGTGGACCCACCACCATTCGAGTCGAAATGGCTAGCCTACTTGGTTATTGGTTTTTTTTTTTATTAAAGTGTATGCAAGAGAGAAATAGGAGAGTGAGAAATAGTAGCTGGAAAGAATGAAAAAAATATCGGGAGATTAGAAAGCAGGAAAAACGAGATTCGGGTATAAGAATATATAAAATTAAAGTTAACAGTGAAAAAGGAACCAACAAAATTCTGGGACACATTCCATTCGTAAGGAAGGTTATTGGGTTTCAGTGAAATTTTAGTAATAACAAAACCAAAAAAAGAGAAAAAGAAAAGAAAAAAAAAGGCCCCGACGACGAAGAGAGGGATTGGATAAACAAAAGAGAAAAATGTCTGCTAAAGGGGGAGGGATAGAAAGCCACCACTTTGAAATTCAGTTTTACGACCCTTTCATAAAATGGCAAATGCATTCCACAGCATTGCAAGGATTGTGTAAACGCAGACGACATTTCTGGATTGTTTTTGTTAGCGGATTCGTCGAGGGCCTATCTAAGCATCAAGACGGAATAAGGAGAGACGTAGGAATGAATAGGGGTCAGGGAAAGTCTGCGGATGATACTCCTTCTATTTCTAAACACTTTTTAAACTGAGCCTTCGTCGTTTATACATCATGGTGTCGTAATGCACGAGGCGACGTGTAAGCGAAATAAATACCTCACTGGGTTAAATCCATCGATCAGTTGTTAAATACACTTTATACTTTTATTACATTTAACCAGTTTTTATCTTCATCTTCTGTTGTTTTTAAACCATTTTGAATCAGGGCCATCGGTTCTATGGCAACGAATAACATCTCGATAGGAACTGAAGAGTAAGCCTCCCGGTGGGTGAAAATCGAACTCAGAAGTCCAGTTTACGTTTGGCTGTCTTTACCAATCGGCCATATAGGCTTTCATGGTCAGGCAGATGTTGATTTGCGATTTTAAATCTCGCAGTTGTTAAATAGTTTTAGAATCCCAGTTGCCGAACTAAAGAAAGTCTCATTTAATTTTGAATTTCTCGATTTTATTAGGGCTGCCATTATCTGAAACATTTTTACCATCAATATTGTATAGTATGAACGTATTATTTACGATCATTTGGCATATACCAATGAAAATATCAGTGCCTTTCTTGCGGGTTAATTTGCCATTTGTCTGGTCGAAGTGACATACGGTCTCATATTAATGAACATAGAGTACCAAGCAATGATATTAACGCGGGTATATTTCTAAAAAGAAAGGTCTCACACAGACGTACCCCCGACAGTTGAATATTGAGCTGAAACATTGAGCCTAACCAAAGGATTGTCCCCCAACCTGAGAATCACGCTACGTACTCAGGAGAGAATCATGTTCAACATCCAAGGGAGGTAGTACAAGATAACACATCATATAAAAAATGAACAAGGGTCAGAGATACCATAAAAACCACTAAAGAACTCAAACAGCAATGTTAGATGAATGTAAGACTCACACTGTGGATCCCCAGAGATCATATGCAAAATTGTGACCGGCCAAAAAATAAAATGGCGTGACGAACTAAACAAGTTCGGAAAGTAATATCTCCACGACGCCCATGATAGATAAGTTTGGCGACCCATATGGAAGGTATCCGTCAGCTAATCAGCGGATTCTTTTTGTAAGGGGCCCTATTTGGATTTTATTAGTTTTGAATAAAGCCCATGCGAATACTTTATCAAATCCTACAAATAAAAACTTGTCCTTGAGGTACATATATTTCAGATATTTACTCAACAAATAGAAAGTAGTAAAAAAATTCACTTAATGTGTTGATATTTATCCATTTATACAGTGAGTGAACACTGAAAATCTCACCGAAATCCACTGATTGATTTTTGGTAAAATTTTGAAATTTATTATTGCGAGGTCGTGATAGGTCAAAAGTCCGTGGAAACGTCTATAGCAAACAAATTATTCAATACAAGACTTGTGTAAGCAAAAATAAAACAGATTGTGACACAAAAGACGATATAAAAGCCATCAACAGCTCAATGAAACTACAATTACATAAGATTTGTTCGTTTTATTAAATGCTCCGAAGCTCACGGAGGGCACCTCAATGGCCTACTTGTCGGCCGCGAGCCATATGTTGCCCACCACTGGTCTATGTCCAAGATAATGATGATGATGATTTGAACAAGACCCATGGTTGAAAACCGAACTAAAACCGGACTTTCCCCCTGATCTTGATAATGGCCAGAATTACGGTTGAAAGTAACGTTTAGACAATTTTCCATTCATTGAATTCAGACACGCATTTTCCAGTTAACAAAAACATTTCTTTCAAATATTCATCTGTCGCTTTTAATCAGACTTATAAATTTGAAAACTTGTATTTTCTTTTATCTTCTTTTCATTCTGGTAAGGGTTTCGATGGGTTATTTCTGTTCCTCAACCGGTTAGGTGTTAATTTCAAATTCAAATGACGTCCCTTGTTGTAATGTAGCCACGCAACATGAATATCAAAATTGACACAAAAACCAGTTAGGGAAGATGAATAAGTCACCGAAACACGTACCGGAAAATAACAGGCAAAAATAAATATATTTTTCCTAATTTTGTCATTGATTTAAACCTTGTCGGATAATACTATTCCACAATCATAGAAAAAAAATCATCGTTATCAGCAGCAGCTGTTACAAGTCCTCTCTTGGAAAAATCTTTTCTCGTCTCCTTTTATGACGAGGGTGGTTGAGCTAATCTCTTTTTAGCACTTTGCTCCATCTGTTATCCCTTCGTCTTGTTAAGTGACTTGCCCATCCCTATTTTGATCATCTGTATGTTATCCCTCGCCCTGGATCTCTTTCGGATCTCTATTGATCTTCTTCTATCGGTAAGAGTTATTCTTAACATTGGTCTTTCCATTGATCTCCCTGTTATTCTGGTTCAGTTTCCGGGTGGTTTTGTAAGTATCAAGTTGTGTATGTGTGAGTGTGTGTCTTTAAATGAAATTATCAGGAAATTTTCTATAACCTTCAGAAACGATGTAAGATCTTCTCATAAAGTTCTCAGGATAATCATGTTAACAAACACATAACCAAACGAGATTTCACAGGCAATTAGTCGCAACGAAGTATTATATTATCAAAATTCCCATCAGCGAAACTGGTTTGTCGGGCTGTTCTGCGTGACTTGAACCTATTTCAGTGTTTGTACCAATCCGAGAAAAGCTTAAACAGGTGTTCATTATCAAGAAACACCCCCCATCGTTTTTACAAATTAATCAAACGATTCAAAACCCACTGAGGTCCACTGGCTACTTGTAAACCACGCGTTCTCACGGGCATAATATTCCAGTACCTGGCCAACAGTTATCCTCGGTCAGGATCGGACCAGGGGTTCCTGGCGCCTCGGGCTAACTGAAATCCAACATCCTTCACTGAGCTTGTCATCGGTCATGAGAATTTCCCTTTTCAACTGTTTCTCTTGGCTTCATAACATCAGAAAGTATTCAACTGTTAGAAAACGTCTGACTTGACATTATGCAGTTAGAATTATTCAATTTTCTATTCTATCATTTGAACTAAGAAATTCTTGTTGTCTCAGACACTTAACAGGTGCCCTTCGAGCTCTTAGCATCCTGGGTGACTGCCAGCGTTACTGGTACCGTGGACCGGACCGTTCCTGAGTTCAGACTCGAAGGAAGATTCCAATTATTTCATTTGTTTTAACGTTCGATAAGAGAATGCAGATCATACTAGCTGTAATGCATTTCATTCTGTTTTATTTATCTATTTCCCAAGTAGTGAGGACGATCCTCACCAAGAGTCCCATGCTTGTGCCCTTGTGCTAAAACCAAGCTAAGCTCACTGGGTAACTTCGCAAACACACATTTATAAACAAATACACACGCGCGCGCATACACACACATACACATACATACATAAACACATACACATACACACACATACACACACACACACACACACAAAAAGTTTCTCATAAAATATTAGAAACTGTTAAGCTAAAATGTCACCAAATCTGTCAACATATTCAGTTTTCATGTTGAACTGGTTGGTTATGTATGTATGTATGTATGTATGTATATATGTATGTATCGCACATACAGGCAGCACTAATGGAGCAAGAAGGCTAAAATTTTCAACACTATTATAACTTTTTATTCATATAAATCACCTTGTCATTGATTTAAATTTTGAAGAACCAGGTTGAAGGATGGCGTACAAGTAATTAGGCAACAAAAACAGGGATAGGCTCTAGAGGTGAGGCAATTTACAATGTAAGTTTAAGCCAAATCGACCCGTTATATTGCGTCCAGCAACATTCACGTTTTTTGGGTTTTTTTTTTTAAATAATTCAGCTTTTATAGGGATCACTGTCCAACATAAGGAAACAGAAGTAACTCATTCATTGACCACCCCTTTACAATCTTCAATTGATCACCCCCAACACAGCCTGCTACCAAAAGACGTTGGCCACGAGACAGTTTCAATTGATAGACTAACCAGAGTCTTGGCCATAAGTTTTTGAACTTATGGTCAACTCTCGGAACACTGCATCTATTTCAAAGTTAGAAGTCAACTGAAGGAGATTTTGATTCCAGGAGCTTCCGAAAAATCGGATTCCAACTGACTTGAGGGGGGGCTCCATTCCCTGGTGTGCCATCAGAGTTGTTCCCCTCCCAGACTGGTTGCTTCCACAAGGTCAGAAACATATAAATTACTCCAGATATACTCGTAGGCTTATTGGACAGGAGACAAGAGGCAGGAGGCATTCCCCGAATTCGGGAAAAAACGTGTTCAATTTGGGGCAAATCAGTGTGATACAAGCTAGACTGTGGAAAATTTGGGGCAAATCAAGCATTTTGCCCCCACCCCTTATAGAATGAGTTCCGATACGCCAACAGATGTACTGAAAACTATGACAACTGCTGACTCATTTCTATGAGATGTAATTGCCATTCAGCAATCTGCTTCTAAGCTGTTTTGTAACGGGGTTCTCAGACTATAAAACAGTATACATCATGGTATTACTCTCAGACCCTTATGTACCCCTTGTGAAATTCAAATGTGCCATTGGGAGCGCATGTACCTCAGGTTTGGAAGACCTGGATCAGTAGTTTAAAATGAAAGACTGGCGATCTTTCATCGAATTCCCTGTCCAATTTGCTAGTGCAAAAAGCTCGATCGTCACTATAAGACAGGGATGGTGACGGTTGCATGACTTGCTGGAAGAGGCACGAGATGGATTCACGATTTTCCAAGGGACACCACGGACAAGAAAAGCGAATTAAACACGAATTGGCTCAATCAGAGAATGAACTTGGCCTACCAATCTCATTCTCAGTTCAAGTATAGCTCAATACTATATCTAATTGAAGAAATTTGGGTTTTAAAGATAATGTTGCAATACTCTCCCAAGTGAAAAGAGCCTGGGTTTACTCCACTTCAAGAGTCGTAAATTGGAAGTAATGGTAAAACTTGGTCTTACGGATGTAAAATATGGCAGTTAAACAGAGCATGCAAAGGCTCTGCAAAGTCATACAAAGGCTCCAAAAAGCATAGTTATACAACGTATTGTCCAGGTTCTAACCCAAATGAAATTAACAGCCATTCATTTGTTCTTCATCAGACACCCAGACTCTTTAAAATCTCCAGAGGCGCCCCTCCCCAAAATAAGATGCCACTTTGGCACATCAGATGCCCTATTTCCCGTTAATGAATGGTGTGCAATATTCTGAAAGAAGAAAATTAATTGCTCAGAACTTCAACACTGCATAATTATCGGATCAATATGTTGTACAGTAATACTTTTTGTAGCCGTTGTATGCTGTGTTCAACTACCATATTTTACATCCGTAAAATCAAGGATTACCATCACAGCCAATCTACGACACTTGAAGATGAACCAGAGCTTGACTGTCTTCAAGACTATTCCAAATCTTCACGTTCAGCGAGCTAGGGATACGACCACTTGACGCATTGAGATAAAAGTTACACAAACCATTAAGCTTCTAAACGGGGGATTCGGGAGTTGAAAGCTAAACTCTTAGAGCGAAAATACTGTAATGTGGGTCATAATATGTGCCTCTTTCGTTCTACCCCTAAAGATAGGGGATGAGACTATTTGAGCTTATCAGACAGGGAATCGCCATTGACGCGACAACCCCATTGTTGATGATGAGAGTTTATTAACGGGAGCAATTTTAAAAGCCGCCAATCAAAACAGGTTTCTCCGGTTTTCAAATTGGTCTGTCAGTTTGGCTGGCTGCCTGCCTACCTGCCTGCCTGTGCATGTGCCACACAAACATATCGCAACAATGAAGCTAGGATGCTGAAAATTGAAACATTTATTCATAATATCTACGAAAAACGATTCTTTTTCTTTTTCGCCTTTAACCTCACTGATAGAAACGAGTTGGCGAGAAGATAAAGAACGAAGTACATAAAGTGTGTTATAAAATGGTTTGTGGAATTTATTGATAAATATGCAACTACCTAAACAGTACTTAGTATCCAACACACAGGATCTCATTAAATCATTGACTGAAAAGACCAGTGGCCGAAAACATGTTTTTGTTTTCTAATAGTTTTTTAGTGATGGTGGTGGGGGGTCAGTTTGCAATGTAAATTCATGCTAAATTAGTTACTAGTTTTATGCCCGCTTGGTTTTTGGAAATTCAAACTGTTCAGTGATCCAACAAAATGCGAGAAAAGTTTCTTATTCACTGATCAACCTTTTACATTAATTTTTTAATTGATCACCCCAACACGGTCTGCTGCCAAAAGACGTTGTTCATGTGAAAGTTCCTATTGAATGACTAACCAGACCTGTGTTTACTTTTTTGTGACATGATCTGTTGTCAATCATCATCATCATCATCATCATCATCATTACTACTACTACTACTACTACTACTACTACTACTGGTAATTATTTCCTCTCCTTTTCATCTTTATCCAGTGTTCTGAAGACAAAACAGTTAGGTCAGGAGTGCTGAAACGCACAAACGCTCAAATAAATACACAAAAATAAGCACATAAGGAAAGGTAGAATCCTACACCACCTTTGGTGGCTACGGTCGTTGAATTCTTCAGAAACGATTTTTTTGAGAACTTGAGACTATTACGTCTTCTACTACTAGGTGTAAACAAGCTACAAAATTTGGAAGAAAAGGAAGACTTGCTGAAAAGAGCGGTAAAGAAAGAAAGAGGTGGGCAGGAAGGAACTAAGAGGCGAGGTGAAAGAAATAGAGAGGAGAAAGGAAAGAAAGGAAATAAAGAAACGAAACAAAACGAAAAAAGAAAGAAAGAAAAAACAAGTAGAAAAAAAAGAAAGGAAGAGAGAAAAGGAAGTCTTTTAAAAGACAAAAAGAATGTAAAGGACTCCTGGTGGTGACATATGGTTCCACTTATGGACCTTCTACTTACTGTGGACGCAGTTTGACAGTATTACAGCTTTTCGAGTGGAAGCCATTGCTTCAGATGTTTTCTCTCGTGAAAGCGAGATTTCCCGAGAGCGACACATATAAAAGCTTTTGGGGACGTGAATCCATCAAATGAGTAACATTAAAACCACATTTTACCCATTAAAGGGAATGTATACTATAACATTTATACTAAAACTGTGCATTAAGTATATATATATATATATATATATATATATATATATATATATATATATATATATATATATATATATATATATAGATATAGATATATATATATATATATATATATATATATATATATATATATATAT
Source organism: Thysanoteuthis rhombus (assembly GCA_963457665.1). Lineage (NCBI taxonomy): Eukaryota > Metazoa > Mollusca > Cephalopoda > Oegopsida > Thysanoteuthidae > Thysanoteuthis > Thysanoteuthis major. The sequence goes on from OY735242.1 coordinate 12,367,374, forward strand.
ATATATATATATATATAAATAAACAGCATGTTTGGAAGCGAGAAAGCATCAGCTTCAGAGGAGATATTTAACATCTTCTGCATTGGTAGAGCAGTACATGGTAATGTAGAATTAGTAAAATGGGACATTTTATTCCAAGTTCACCCTACTGCTGAAGGTCAGTGAAGTGGTTTGGTAATGGTAATGGCTGTCTTGAGGATCGGTTACTGGCTAATACTAAAGTCATTTTCGAATGCATCGCTATAATAAAATCATTTCCCATGCATTCCTATAGTAAAATCATTTTCTAATGCATTCCTATAGTAAAATCATTTTCTAATGCATTTCTATAGTAAAATCATTTTCCAATGCATTCCTATAGTAAAATCATTTTCCATTGCATTCCTATAGTAAAATCATTTTCCAATGCATTCCTATTGTAAAATCATTTTCCATTGCATTCCTATAGTAAAATCATTTTCCAATGCATTCCTATAGTAAAATCATTTTCCAATGCATTCCTATTGTAAAATCATTTTCTAATGCATTCCTATAGTAAAATCATTTTCCAATGCATTCCTATAGTAAAATCATTTTCCATTGCATTCCTATAGTAGAATCATTTTCTAATGCATTCCTATAGTAAAATCATTTTCTAATGCATTCCTATAGTAAAATCATTTTCTAATGCATTCCTATAGTAAAATCATTTTCCAATGCATTCCTATTGTAAAATCATTCTCTAATGCATTCCTATAGTAAAATCATTTTCCAATGCATTCCTATAATAAAATCATTTTCCAATGCATTCCTATAGTAAAATCATTTTCCAATGCATTTATTTCTATTGTAAAATTGTTTTCCAATGTATTTCTATAGCAAAATCATTTTCCAATGCATTCCTATAGTAAAATCATTTCAAATACATTCCTATCATAAAATCTTTTTCCAATGCATTCCTATCATAAAATCATTTTCCAATGCATTTATTTCTATTGTAAAATTGTTTTCCAATGTATTTCTATAGCAAAATCATTTTCCAATGCATTCCTATTGTAGATTTTAGTGTATATTGCAAATACTTACTGCATTGATAAATATGTAATCATCAGATTAGATTAATTTCTTAAATGCATTTGTTCACCAAATCCTACACGTGATACCACAGGTAAAATAAACACGCAGTTTGTCATGAGAAGAGACTATGTCAGGCAAATCGGAAGGAAAGAAGGTAATGAGTAACGAAGTAAGAAGAAACGGGGGAAAGAGAGAAGTGAGATTGTTATACAACGTTTTTTTTTCCCGAACGAGCACCAGCCGAAAGCCCTGGTCTGTAAGACAGTCCAAATATGTCATCCACGACATATTTTCATTCGAGAAAACAAAAAGGAGAAACGAAGGAAGAAAAAAAAGAAAGAAGAGCGGATGAAAGGAGAAAGAAAGAAAGAAATAAAGAAAGAAATAAATAAAGAAAGAAAGAAAGAAAGAAAGAAAGAAAGACAGACAAAAAGAAAGAGAGCGAGAAGAGGTGTTTGCATACAACTTTTTTCCAGAATGAGCACCAGCTTCTATCCTTAGCCTGTCATGTCAACCGTGACATCGTTCCGTTCGAGAAAACAACCCCCCCCCCCAATTGTAAGTAATTATAAGGATGACGCTCTATTCAGTCATAATCAGTCATCTTTGGAAAAATCAACAAAAAATTCCTGTGAAGATTTTCATCTGAAGAGCTTGAGATAGCGAAGACCCGGATGTTGTTTTGGGTGTGAAACGAAGCGTTGCATTTTTGTGATTTTTCTTTGATGTAAGGGGGGGGGAACCCGTCCACTGGAAATGAACAATCAAATGAGAACCAACCAACCGCGAAAAGAAGAAGAAGAAGAAGAAGAAGAAGAAGAAGAAGAAGAAGAAGAAGAAGAAGAAAAAGAAGAAGAAGAAGAAGAAGAAGAAGAAGAAGAAGAAGAAGAAGAAGAAGAAGAAGACGAGAAGGAAAAAAAGAGGAGAAAAAGAAAAAGTGGAAGAAGAAGAAAAAGAAGAAGAAAAAGGAGAAAAGGAAGAAAAAGGAGGAGAACAAGAAAAAGTGGAAGAAGAATAAGAAAAAGGAGGAGAAGAAGAGGAAGAAAAAAAAGAAAAAGAAGAAGAAGGGGAGGAGGAGAAGGAGGGTGATGAAAAGAAAGGTTGAAGAAAAAGAAGAAGATGAGAAAAAGAAATGAGGGAAAGGAACGGGGGGGGTGAGAGTTAACAAGAAGGAAAAGAGAGAAAACTTTGAGAAGTAGAGAATATAACTTTTACCCTCTGCTTTTTCCAGACTCCTCTCTCAACAGCCTCTCAAGATGGAGAATGATAATGATAATAATAATGATAATAATAATAATAATAATAATAATAATAATAATAATAATAATCTGAGGAGACTTATTGTCACTTAGCCTTCAGCAATGACCACTGGGCAACCGATGTGAAACTGTAAACCGCAGTATTACTGAGGCCTATGAGAACTAGGAGAGAAGGGCTGGAGACTTGAGGAGACTTGCTGTCACTCAAACTCCAGCAGTTACAACCAGGCAACTGGTGTGAGATTGCAAATAATAATAATAATAATAATAATAATAATAATAATAATAATAATAATAATAATAATAATTAGAAGAAGAAGAAGAAGGTGGAGGAGGAGGGGAAAGATCAGGCAAGGAGGAGAGGAAGATGAGAGAAAGTTTGAGCGGAAGAGCGTCAAGGATTTGTCCTTTGGTTACTAAGAAAAGTACACAACGATCCGTTCCCCGGAGCATCACCTCAATATTACATTGGATGGGTGAGGGTCTAGGGAGACCCTGACGCTATCGTGTCATTGGTCGCGGGGACTGGGCTATTTACATCCATACCCACACGTGGTACGCGTGTGAAGTTGCCCCCCCCCCCGTCCTTGTTCAACTCGATCTTGTGTCACATTCGACCCCCCTCAGACAAATGAATACCTTCCGCCATATTTCGCCTTGACACTGAATCAGTATGGAAATGTTTAGGAGAGAGAGGGGGGAGAGAGATGGAAGGGAGAGAGAGAGGGGAAGAGGGGGAGTTAGACAAAGTGGGGGAGACAGGGGGAGGGAGAGGAAGAGGGGGAGGGAGAGAGAGAGAGAGAGAATGAACAAGAAGACAGGTCTGGTTAGTCACTCGATAGAAACAGTCATGCAACCATGCGTCTTTTGGCAGCATGCTATTTTGGGGTGATCAATTAAAGATTTGAAAACAGGTGATAACGGATAAGTTACCTCTCTCGTTGTTCGGCAGTGATCATTAAAAAAATCTTCATTTTTCGAAAAATAGGCAGGACACAAACTACTGGTGTCAATTTAGCACAAACCTACATTGCAAATTGAACCCACCATAAAAAAGAACTTACAGAGGTCGGGGGACTTGGGAAATATAAAAACTTCTTTTCTAGACATAATAAGGAGTAAATGTTTAAATTTTCAGTCCTCTAGCTGCATTGATGCAGCCTGTACGCGTGATGCACAAATAATCAGCCAGCCAGCCGAACCAACTTGAAAACTGAGAGAAACGCTTTTGGTGACAGTTCTAGTTGATGGTTTCTGATATAGTCAGAGTTAAAGGAGGAGAAGGCTGAGCAGAAAAAAAGAAGGGGGAAGAAAGAAAGAAAGAAAGAAACAAACAAACAAACAAACAAACAAACAAAGACAGAATGAAAGAAGAGAAGTCGGAAAGGGATAATAAAAAAAAGGCTCAAAAGTCGGCAAGAGAAACAGAGAAGTACAAGATGCAGGTTAGCTTTAAGGGGCAAAGGGGAGGTGGACAGGTTAGAAGGAGGGGGTAGAAATGGTGGTAATTAAGATAAGCAAATCGGGGTTAGTGGAGCGATGCAACTATCTTGTTACACCTGAGTGCATAATACCAAAACAGTTATCTACTACCAAGTGCATTCCTTGAATGTTTTCTCTAAAAGTCTGCATGTCAGCCAGTGAGATTGTGAATGTGTTAGGCGATAAAAAGACTTGGATTGGGATATTCAAAAATTATTGTCTTATATATGTTACTCCGAATCGAAGAAATTGCCTGAACGAAGTTTAAATTTTTTTCCATTATAAATAGATAAGATTTTAATTTGAAAAGTTCATCATCATCAGTCTTTTAACGTCCGTCGTTGGACATTGACCTTCCCCAGAATCCACCACATTTCCCTATCATGGAGCCAGTATTATCGCGGAGCCAGTATTTTCTAAATTTGTCCAGATCATCTCTCCATCTTGTATTTTGTTGGCCTCGGTTTCACGTGTGATCTCTGGGGATCCATGTTGTGGGTCCTGATGTCCATCGGTTGTCTGTCATTCTTGCAATATGACAGGTCCATTGCTATTCAAGTTTTCTAATAGATCCTATGGTGTCTCAGACTCCTATTTTCTCCTTGATATACTGTGCTGTCTTGTGATATCTCCATGTAAGATTGAGCATGATTCTCTCATGTGCGTGCAGCATGCTTCTCAAATTTATATCAAAACAAACATATTTTTACAATCAAAACGTTCATGTTATCAAAGTGAAATCAACCCCTTTTACAGAAAATAAGCAAATTCGTAGTTTTAATTTGGTTAAACCTTCATTGGATGAAAAAAAAAAGATGAAAAGAACTATTTTTATGATCCGAAGTTCACGTCATGTCAAAGTGAAATCAAACCCTTTTTCGCCGATTCGACTCAATACACACGCACACGCACACACACACACACATATATATATATATATATATATATATATATATATATATATATATATATATATATATATATACCATATTTTGCATGTGTAAGACCAAGGAAAAACATTACTTCCAATTTTCAACACCGGGTGACACACACACACACACACACATATATATATATATATATATATATATATATATATATATATATATATATGTGTGTGTGTGTGTGTCACCCGGTGTTGAAAATTGGAAGTAATGTTTTTCCTTGGTCTTACACATGCAAAATATGGTAGTCAAACTCAGTCCACAAAGGCTCAACGAAGTCATACAAAGGCTTCAAAAGTATAACTACACAACATTTTCTTATGATATTACCACAATAATGGAGTTAAAAGCCATTAACTTGTTCTTTATCAAAATATTGCGTATCGTACATTCATTTAGGTACGACGTGTCAAATCATTGTCGTAATTTCTTTCAAGGCCAGACAGGGTGACCCAATTCATCATACAAATACAGGAAGAAAGAAGGAAGAGAGAAAAAAAAATGAATAATTCTCATATCTAAAAATCATAAGTCAAAAAAAATTCACCTGATGATCGTAGACTAAAGTTTTGGTCGCTAATGCATGAAACATGAAGACATGAAATAAATTGATGTAACTTATAAGTTTATTTTACACCAGGGCGGATGAATAAATAAGTCTGGGCTCTGATCTGGAATTTTCACCCTATGATGTTCCAACTAAAGCAATGATTTACGAGATAGATTAGCAAGCCATTCGCAGTGAGTTCGTTTTTCATACTCTCTGCACCATGTGCAAAAGATTATGTTGACTCAATACCAACCTCCTTTTTGAGATGGTAAGACCAGCAAGCGGCAGATATGAAGGAAATGTGAGGCAAATTGAAGGATATACAATGAAAGAAAAAAAGTAAGAAGGGCGTTTCTGTTATTTGGGTCGGCGCAGTTGCTTGATGCTGAACGTCTTTTAATGCAAAAAACCCAAGAGCCCGATTCTTCAACAAAACAAGTTATTTTCGAGATCGTTTATTTTATTCAATATTTCGTCACAGATATTAGGGAACATTTGTTATTTTGAACAAAAGCCATGACTTCAACTATCCGTGATTTCAGTAGTAGGAGGGGTGGAAGAAAACAAGTAGTCTCCCTTTGAGACAATTTATTGTCATATTTCGATCTGAAAATATTCTGACAGAATCATTTCCAATGAAGAATCGTAAATGGCTATTATGACGGTGTGTTCTTTTGACATTTTTGCTTCTATTAAAAGCAAAATACCAAATTCGTATAGTCTGTTAAGACACCATAGCAGTTGGTTTCTTAATGATGTGACATCTTTAATGGCACCACACCTCTTCCTTCCTTCCTATTTCTGTTGTTTAACGTAACCGGGACCAACCAACTGACTGACCGAAAAGTGCCCTATTGAGATGTGTGAAGACATCTAAAAAATATGTAAAGGATACTACAAGTAGAGAGAAGAAAAAAGACATTGCGAACAGACAAAAAGGAATGACTTTTTCGAAAGAAATGTGGAAGAGAGATTGGGAAGAGTACAACGGGGGGGGGGGTCCAAAAAGAAAAAAAGAAAAATACAAAAACAAATTGAATGAAGAAAAAAGGTAAACTTACAAAAAAGAAAAGAAATAAAAGACGTGTCAACCCAATCCAAGAAAAAAAGAGAAAAGTAAAATAGAAAAAAAAGAAACAAGGAAAAGATAGGACAACCACAGGGGCTTCGGAGAGGGACACTTTAAATTTGAAGAGCCTCTTTCTAAATCCGACCCTGGACATACGAACGAACAGAGCCCGGGAGGAAGAAAAAAAAAACGATGATTACAAAAAAAAAAAAAAAAAAAATACGTAGAGCTAAATGCAGATCAAGGGTTTTTAAGCTGGAGATCCAAGATTTTGAGCACTGGGGGAGAGTCCAAATGGAAAAAAATGTTTCCACAAATAAATCCGCAAAAAAAAAAAAAAAAAAACAGATTTCAAACACCAAAAACAAGAAAGTAATACGTAATCCAGCATTTTACACGAACTGTATTTCACGATATATAAGACGCTCGGCCATATAAGACGCATATCTATTTTTGCCGGCATATTCTTGAAAATATATAAAAAAAAATTTTTAAACTCTTGTTTTTGCGTTGATCCTCATAGCCGTCCATACTATCGGATTATTTCATTTTGCTCTTATCAATTCAGATCTATATTAACTCCCAGAGTGGCTGGTTGCATTATTTACATAGCGCAGTAATTTTAAACAACTGATGAAGTGAGTCTTGTATGCCCTGAGATATGACACATTTGAGACGTGGCGTCTAAGTGCCAGATTAGGCAGAAGAGTAAAGTAGAAAAAATCATCTGAGAAATTCATTACTGAAACAATGAAGAAATTCTCAACAGAAACAATAAATAAATTCTTTACAGAAACAATAAGGAAATTCTCTACAGAAACAATTAATACTAAAACGGAATACGTTTAGTATTAGATGAAAAACAGAACCATGCATTTTTGTTTCCCTAGTTGAATTATGATTACTTGTGATTGTATGTATTTTTATTAATAAATTTTCTTCATCTTCCTTTTGAAAAGAATACTTTTGATTGTGCTTCACCCAAGTAGGGAGGCTGGGTCCTGAACCCTGGACTCTAGCTTTCCCTGGACTTGTGCCTGTAAAAACAGAAACTTTAAGTAAGAACTGAACCCAGACCTACGAGTATCTTTCTGTCGTTCACAAACTGTGCTGATTCACCATTGTTTACATATCAGTTGCAATCACAAAATGTCGCCCTTTTCCTCCTCCACCCCACTAACGCCTGACGTCATCTACCTATATGTCGGTGACGCCTGGTGCACGAATATTGCTGGCCCGTGGGTTACGCTGTTCCCACGGTGTTCAGTCGTAGGGGTGCGGGTCGGCGTTTCGGATCAACCCTGACAATACATACACAACGGGGGCTGACTAGAAGAACAACAGGTTTAAAACCAGGACAATAACAGGAGAACAAAATTGAAGGTTTTTATATTTGGGTTTGTTTGGGTAGGATTATGTGTTAACCTATCCTGGTATGTATGAGGGTAAGAGGCGGGGGTTCGTCTTGTGATGGAAACTGGGTCAGCGTGTTTGTTACTGCGGGGGTATTTTAATAGACGTATATATTTCAGGACTGCAATGTTGGCTACTTTTTGGAAAGTTATTTTGGTTTGGTGATAATCGTCGAATTTCTCGGATGAAGTATAATCATTGTTAATCACCTTCGGCGAGTACGTATTTCATCTTAATTCAGTGGCTTTTTATCTCAACTTCATCGAAATTGTACGACCCATAAGTAGGCAGCGTTAGATCAGGAACGAAGAGCAATCCTCTGGCGAGTTTATTTATTTGCACCCCAACGACTACAAATATGACACAAGGTCGGATTAAATTAAGGTGGGGTCCCACACGTTTGAGAACGTGCAGGCAGAGTGAGCGACCCGATTCCTTGCGCATGATTTCGCAAGGAAGTCGGGACAAGCTGGACTATGTCCTCGGGACGAATCCTGTAGTTCAAGGCTCCCTAACTCTCGACGTGTGTTTACATAGAGTCATTAGGGCAAGCTTGACGTGGTTCAAAGGACGGATCCTGTTGACTTCCATAGTGCTCGAAACATTCAACAATAAGTGTCAAGTTGGTTTGGAGTAGAGCTGGAGATACAGTAGAAAGTTGATTAACTTCACAAACGCGTGCTCATGTAGCGGATCTAGTTTTGTACTATATATATATATATATATATATATATATATATATATATATATATATATATATATATATATATATATATATATATATATATATATATAAATAAAATTAAGGAATGGATATATAACCGGACAGAATATTTATGAATGCGTTATATTATTTGAAATAACCTCCCGTTATTACACCGAGGGAGAGTCACTTAGTGTAGACAGCGTAGATTGACAATAAAAAAAAATGGGGCCACTGCAGGGATCGAACCAGCGATCGACTAGGTTGTCGCTTCAACGTAGCGTTGCTCTGAACCACTGAGCTAAACAGCCCGACGGTAAGGCGAAGACTCTCAATGGGAAGAGCGACGTAATGTTGAAGCGTTATCATTGGCAGTTTGAAAACTGAAGAAACCTATTCTGACAATTTTGGTGACAGTTTTGCCGTACGGTTTCCAATATGCACCCGCGTACGCACTCACACACGTTTATATGCCAAGACATTCTCAGAAGTAAAAAGGGGCAAGACCGAAATGTTTGGATAGGGTTTCTTTTTTGGGGGGTAGGGATTTTTATTTTACGCGAGCTTTCTGAGTGGCTATTTCTTCTTTTTTTCTTTTTTTTTTTTTTGAGGGGCTGCTTTGTGTTGGTGTGGGTCTGATTTTTGTCATTACTTTTTCTCAGTTAAACAGGTGCCTGGTTCGTGTGTTTGTTTTCATAGCAATTGAGTGAACACCGATTTTCAGAGTTTGGGTCCAAGGGGCTCGACTCAGAGTCACAGAAGGATCTGACTGGGGTTGGAAAAAGAGATTACCATCTGAAAGTTTTCACGGCTAGTTTTCTTTAATATGATTCGAATCGTCAGATGGCCCATTCGAGGGTTCAGTGAACAGTTCGACTTGAAATAAGTATTTATCAGTCTAGAGTTCAGTCCTGAATCATTCATACGGCAAAGTAGTAAAATAAATATACACCCCTCGACGGGGAATGTAAAATCGCACATTTTGATTTACGATTGAGGCAATAATCATTTTCTGGGAAACAGCTCTGGTCAGTCTGCAGGAACTGTCATGTGATCAACGTCTTTCGGTTGCGTGTCGAGTTAGAGGTGATCAGTTTTAACATTTCAAAAAGGGGTAATCAATGAATAAGTTACTTCTCTCGCCTTCTATTCGTTCAGTCCGAATTTTCAAAAACAATTAGACAAAAAATAAGCGATCAATTTAGCATAAGCTCACATTGCAAATTGAACCACCCACTAACGACACATTTTTTTTTGGGGGGGGGGAGGGGGATCTTCTTTTTAAAGAAGTTTTTTGGAGACGTGAGTGATAATTATAAGGATTTTCAGCCTTTGCATCTCAATGGGTGAGTGTGTATGTCTGTCTGTTCATGAGTGCCTGTGTGTATGTGTGTGTGCTTGTTAATTTATGTGTGTGTGTAGTCATGTGTGTATATGAGTGTGTGTGTGAGAGAGAGAAAAATCGGTAAAAGCAAAAGGAGGAGAGTTTTTTTCACCGAAACTGTAAATATCATAGATTTTCCGTCCCATCAAAATATGGGGCATCCTTTTCATTAACAACAAAGATTGACCAATAAATTTTACCCATTCGACCAGAAAGAACAAAGATAAAACGGAAATAAAATGTCTGACTTGATAATAATAGCCGGTTATCTTCAAAATATCAAATGGACGAGTGATTTAAGCCAACTGACCTGAGGCTGGACGGTGTCACCGACAAAAGAGAAGAGGAAATTGACTGAAGATTCACTCACCTGAAATAAAGAGAAAATAATTGATATTAGCGTATATGACATTGATAGCAACTGGGTGGGCAATAGGGTTCTTGGTGACCCGGGCAGGCGGAACTTCGGTCCCCTTTGAAATAAAACAAAGCTTTCCAATCCAGGTCACGATACCTTAGAGCTTAATGGTTTCGAGATTTTTAAGAACTCATGGACCTCTTCTATGAAGGAATTATTAAGGTGGAACCTTTTCTGGCATTCAGTTTCTGGACAGTAACCAATGAACATCAATAAGTATGATTTTGTAAATCTTCCAAGTCAGCCCTGAGAGAATCGAACGTCTTGGCCGAATCAAAATACCGTAAGCGAAAGGAATATCAGATATATTTTTAAAGTTCATTTTAAAAACTCTTTCAGTTCGCTTCAACACACCTTCCGAATAAATAGAATTCGCAATGCTTGATCAAGATTTTGTAGCCACTGGACTACAAGTATTGAGATGCACCCAGCAGTGGCGTTCCTAGGGTTGGTGTCACCGAGGGCAGTAACTCAGGGAGTAATCCCCAGTAATGTCATTTAGAAAAAAAAAAAACAAACGCAAAAACGCAGTAAAAGAACACTATTAGTCTTTTAAAGCTAAATATTGGCTAAAACTCCTCAAGAAAATAGTGCTAAAAGTAGCGATAAATTTTGAATTTTTTGCGCTACCAAAACATCATGGTGTTACCCCTCCGATGGTTGGCCACTGCCCTCAGTAATATTTCTTTCAGAATGCTTACAAAAAAAATAATGTTCATTATTTTTGAAACAATTAAAAATTGAACACTCGCTTTGCGTAATTTCTTGAAAATAAACTTTCCCAGAATATCGGTAATTTCTAAATTCTTGAGATCATCGTCTTGAATTGCCGCAAAGAGCAAATCTGTTTGAGTTGTTCTCGGGCATCAGAAACTATCATACGATATATATATATATATATATATATATATATATATATATATATATATATATATATATATATATATATATATATATATATATATATATATATATATATATATATATATATATATATATATATATATATATATATATATATATATATATATATATATATATATATATATATATATATATATATATATATATATATATATATATATACACACGGCGGACCGTGTAAATAGAGTATGCAATAAAAGAAAATGAGTCCGCCGTAGGAATTGAACCTGTGATTGATAGGGTGCCGCTTCAACGTAGCGTTGCTCTCACCATTGAGCTAAACAGCCGCCGGTTATGCAAAGATTGTTGGAAGATATTGCCACAGTAGTAGGGCCCTAGACGGCGGGGCCCGTGAGCGGATTTCCCTTCCAACCTGAGCAATAATTTTTGAATAAATTATGTAGACTACTTATACTCTGACTCAGCATTCACAGATGAAATAACTTTTCACTTAATTTCCCGGGGCCCTAAAGCAAGCGGAGACCCGTAGGCTGCAGCCGATAAAAGCTCACGTTTCAATCTGGCTCAGGGGCTTAGGACCAAAGACCGAGAAATACAAAAACATGAACGTATTGCAACAAGATAGAACGTTAAAAATGTACGTACAAAAATCAGTTATCTTTGTTCCAAACTCTGTCAATTCTGGAGTTGTGAAAGCATGTTGAAATAAACGTTTCAAAATGTATCAGATACTTTTGCACTCAAGTAATGTATCGTAAAAAGTCTTAGGATGTCGCTCAAACAAAAACGTTGGGAAAGCTATAAAGTAATGATTCTTATTTATTTATAAATGTTTTATACTGAGAAAAATTATCATGAAGGAATATATGAGCAGAGTATTGGTTTAGATCATGGTTAATCCGATGACATGAGGATGAAATGACAATATCAGAACACATGCCGTACAAATGATTCTTTTCCTTCGACGTTTCGCCCAACTTGACCCTTTCAAGAAATGAAAAAGTTATACAAGGAAATGGTGTGTCAAAAGTGGTCTGCGACTTGTGGTAGCCGATTAAGTAGTTAATTGAGTGGATGGCTGAGTAGAGATATCGACTTCCTGGTTCGGGAGGTCATAAACGAATTCGTATCTCTCAATGGATGTTCTTGCATATTACTTTGACTCTGTGTGTAAATTTGACAGCAATTAACCAA
>OY735242.1:12384730-12432230 GCA_963457665.1 Thysanoteuthis rhombus
TATTGTAAACTTATGCGAAATGTCTTGATATCTATAAGCTTAGCTTAGCACCGTACGTGCCAAAATTAAGGAAATGCTCTTGGGAAAACTTTTTTGCTCCAGTCTTTCAAAAGAGGGTATGCATATATCTCTGTCTTTGAAAATCTGCTTTCGAAATCTTGTTTTTTTTTTCTTCACCTGAGCTCGAAAACCAACCACTGGCACTACTGGCAAGAACACAAATACTTCAGCCACAAAGCATGGTAAATATTCTGAATAAGGTTCAAACAATATAGCTTAGTTGCGCGGTGCCAAATATCCAAGCACGAAGAATATGCTTTCCTATTTGTTTGACTACATAAGAAATCAACAACCAAAATTTTGGCACTTGACCTACGGGTTCGAGGAGGACTTACACCAGAGGCATAAAAGTATATACCTATTTATAAATCGTATGTATTTACCATAGATAACAAAAATACTAAAAGAGCAGTTTTAAAAGGGGGAACTACATTTCAGATCCGGACCTATTACCAGCTCTGTCCGGCCCTGGGAACTACGTAACTATCTCAACCACCAAGCGGAGGGCGATTTACAATAAAGGTCCCATCGCATACAAAGAAATGAACTTTTGGCAGAGAAAAACGGTTAGCTCTTTCTCTCTCTCTCTCTCTCTCTCTCTCTCTCTCTCTCACACACACACACACACACACACACACACACAACCACACACACACGCACTTTCACTCTCTCGCTCTCTATCTCTGTTTTCCTCCTTCTGCAAACGAATTTTTGGCAAAGAAAATGGTTTGCTCTCTCTCTCTCTCTCACACACACACACTTTCACTCTCTCGCTCTCTATCTCTGTTTTCCTCCTTCTGCTAACGAATTTTGGGTAGAGAAAATGGTTTGCTCTCTCTCTCTCTCTCTCACACACACACACACACATACACACACACATACACACACACATACATACACACACACACACACTCACTTTCACTCTCTATGTCTGTTTTTCTCCTTTTGCAAACGGAGTTGACAGCATTTGGCAGATGGAAAAAACTGACACGGGGAGAAAAAACGAAAGATGAAATCTGAGACGGGCAAAGGATGTTTCGGTTGAGCGATATTCCAAAACTCCAAGTCAAAATTGTTTTTGCCTAATTTACGACTGATAGAAGAGTGAAGGAAGGAAGGAAGGAAGGAAGGAAGGAAGGAAGGAAGGAAGGAAGGAAGGAAAGAAGGAAGGAAGGCAGGCAAACAGAAATACAGAAACGTAAATAAAGAAGGAAGTGAAGGAGGGGATTGAGAAAGAAAGAGAATAGAGAGAAGGAGAGAAACAAGTTTAAAAAAAAGGAGTGAATTTTAGGATTGAAGAAAGAAAGAAAGAATGGAACGAAGAAAGAAAGAAAGAAAGAAAGAAAGAAAGAAAGAAAGAAAGAAAGAAAGAAAGAAAGAAAGAAAAGGGATTCATGAAAGAAGAAAAAAGAAGAAAAGCAAGAAGAGGGGAAGTTGAAACGAAAATATTTCAAGATAAAAGAAAGAAAGAAAAAGATGGTTGAAATAAATAAAGGAAGGAGCTCGAGGAAGATTTCCGAAAAGAGGAAAGGAAAATAGAAATTTGAAAAGAGAGAAATTCAAAATAAAAGAAAAAAGAAAGAAAGAGAGGAAAGGAAAGGTAGTTGAAAAAGGATTATTTCAAATGGAAGGAAGAAAAGGAGAAAGAAAGAAAAATGTCTGAAAGAGAGAATTTCAAAATAAAATAAAGAAAGAAAAGAAGGAAAGATGGTTGAAAAGAAAGAATTTTAAAATAAAAGAAAGAAAGAAAAAAGACAGAAAGAAAAGAGCTGAAAAAAAATTTTGAATAAAAGAAAGTTGAAAAGAAAAAAAGATAGTTGAAAAGAAAACTAAAAAAAAAAAATTAAAAAGGAAAGAAATGAAGATAGTTGAAAAGGGAGCATTTAAAAATGAAAAGGTGAAAGGGGGAAAGACAAGAACTTAAAACCAGAAGAAAGACGTTAGAGTGAATTATAGAATAAAAGTTTTTAAAAAAATCATCAATTTGTTTCCAGTGCGATGAAATAACCCCGAGAAATGGAACAAGAGACCCAGACAGAGAAAAAAAAAAGAATCAAGAAAGATCTTCGCTGTCACGTCAAAACCATTTTTTTTCTTCTGGGGGGAACAGACTTAGACTTGACACCGTAAAGATTAACAACAAAGCTAAGGAACAGAGAGAGTGGGGCTTTTGAGAAGGACCTGCTTTTCCCTCAACCAACCGAGTGGAACAAAAACACCATCCACCTGCTTTTTTGGACACCTCCCTCCACCATACTCATGGGAGTAAGTTTTATGTGTGGGGTCGCTGGTCGTATTTATACGAGCCGCGAGGGAGACACTTGTGGATATCCTAACATAAGTGAAAAGAACCTGGAACACGTATGTCTACGTTTGCCATACGGGAGAGGGTTATCGTTGTTGCTTTTTCTGATAAACAGATAGGTCTTTTAATTTGGCGTATAGATGGGTTATCGTTGTTGCTTTTCGCACAAGAGATAGGTCCTCAAAACCCAGGACTTCTCAAACCAGGGGTCACAACTCTTCCAGGGAGGTTGTGTGAAGATCTATCTCGTTACAAAATGATCGCCGTTGCAATTGTAGAGTGACAGGTGCTCACGGCGAATTCCAAGTTCAAGAAACAAATTACCATAACTCTAACCCATCCCATAAGCCCTAAAAATACTAACCCTATTTGAGAAAGGAAAGGTAACAATAGCCGTGTACAGATTATTGGGGAGGGGGGTCGCGGAAACATTCAAAAGAAGAAATGTCAAAATGGGAGGTAGAGCAAGGTGAGGATCGAACCCATTGTAGAGGGGTTTACGGTATTGTTGTTACTCATAGGTCCATAGCAAGGGGTCGTGCACGCATAGTTATTTGCCAAGATTAGGTTAGTCTGGCACAAGGTCAAAGGAGGGAGAAGCCAGTGAGGATAGAACTTACTCGTGTAGAAATGCTTCCTTGCCATTACTATACAGCGAGGCATCATAGATAGATAGATAGATAGATAGATAGATAAATACGAACAGGCCAAAGTAGATAGATAAATATGAACGGACCAAATTACATAGTAGATTAATATGAACAGATTGGGATAGATAGATAGATAGATAGATAGATAGATAGATAGATAGATAGATAGATAGATAGATATGAACAAACGGAGGTGTAAAGACGTGAACGAATTAAAATAGAAATGATACTCTTAATCTGAAAAGACAAAAACGCATAGCCAAGGCTAAAGACAAAAGAGGGGAACCCCGTAAGGTCCATATCTGCATTCTCTGGAGCTCCGAGTGGGTCAGGCCGGTCATTCAGTGTTCCTGCAGTAGACCTGATTATTCTCGCTTTTGTTCGTGGTGCTAAACCATTAACGAAGTCCAGCACAAAGCCACATTGACTACAAAACCATTATCAGTATGGGGGGGAGGGGACTGGTGGCGGCGGGGGGGGGGCAGTCCACGCAATTGAAAAGTAATTAAATACTCCAGGGATCGTGCAAGGACCTCAGATCATTTTTCTCGTTGATTTTCGTAATTGATCTTAAAGTCATCAAACACCAATTCAGGCACCAGAATGTCTACCACCAACGGCTTGCTGACTTATCAAATTTTGAACCAACTGTGACAACAAATTATATACATATATATATATATATATATATATATATATATATATACACACACACACACACACACATATATATATACACACACATACACACTCATATATATATATACGCACACACACACATATATATACACACACACACACTCACTCACACACACACACATACACACACACACATATATATACACACACATACACACTCATATATATATACGCACACACACACATATATATACACACACACACTCACTCACACACACACACATACACACACACTCATGTACATATATATATATATATATATATATATATATATATATATATATATATATATATATATATATATATATATATATATATATATATATATATTCCTATAAACTGGTCCATGGTAAAACAGCCGATGAACCTCCAAAATCAAGAATAAATTTACAAATATAAATAAAACAAGAAAATAACTAAATTATATGCACCAAGATTCTAAAATTAATTAATAAAATGGTTATGGGAAAGCTCGTTTAAATAACAGTGATTGGATTAAAGATTCTCTTTGGGACTACATAAAATTTGACTAATAAAATTTCTTTTTCAGCAGTAAAGAAAAAAATGGAATGTCTTCATAACACATGTCTACTGTACCTGTCATATGCAATTGAAGAAACATTAAATGATAAGTTTGACACGGGGTCACTCTATTCAATCCAACATGATTATGATCCTCCGAAATACAGGAAAATTCTGAGGGAATAAAATGATAGTTTTTCTTCTTCAACAGTTAACTATGTGCGATTCAATCAATTTTTCTATTTATTGAGATTGGTGGCCTTTTTGTTCTATCTGTGAGTCAGGACTTACAATGTTGTAATGGATTATCTTGGGAATCTCTCTTATTGCAGTTCTATGGCTAACTCAATAAGATTTCCCGTTTTATTATGATTGATAGCAACATGTGTGCCCGCTGTGGATGCAAACAGGGCATTCGCCTTCCCTTGCGCCACAGGATCAGACCTTCTCCCAAAGGGAAAAGGGGGTTGTAAGTTGAACCCTATAGGATCCGGCGATCAAGGTCACTACAAACGATTACGGCTCAAGATGAGTCACAGCTTTGCCACTACCAAGTCCCTTACCAGAAAACTGACACCTCCCTCCCAAATTATATACTTCCGGTCCCCCACTCATAAATATACCCCTTTGCCCCTCCCTACAAATATGGCAACGGACACGCCCATGGATGGCAACTCTGTTCTATCTGTGATTCAGGGTTTTTTTTTATCTTGCACTAGGTAACTTGAAATGTGTGATATTGCAATGGACAATCGATAATTAATACACTTGCCATCTTCCGCAGTCAATGGGTTAGTCACCTTAATAGTCTCAATCTTAGGGTTGAAATTTGTTCTCCAACTGAAACTGATATGGCCGGCAGATTTTGTTTTAAATTAAACAAATGACCATTCGTAAATTGACCGTAAAATAAACTTTAAACGATCAGATGTGCGAAGAGAAAAAAAAACAACGTCTTGATATCAATAACAGTTATCCCTCGCCATTAAGCGGATTTCCATTCGCGGTTCTATCAATAATAATTTCTTCGGAATGTCTGAGTGAGTTTTGCGGTGTACCGCGGAAAACTGCACTATAGAAAATATCCTGGGTAGTATAAACAAGACAAAAAAAGTTTAGGAAATCGTAAATGCAAATATATTTTCAAATATAGCAACTACCGCGGATTTTTGACAAAAAGTGACATGCGTCGATAAAAACGTCAGGAACTTCTAATCTATAAATTGTATTGTGATTATCTTTGTTTTATTAATAAGAATAAAGATTGTAAAAGATCATCAATGAGAAACATTTATGTAGACAATATAAGCCCATATAATCGTGGTGAAAAGCTTGTTTTGCAATCATAAACCGACTAATCAAACGGTTTTGATTTTCATCCTATTCACCGCACTGAGGTTTTTATACAGTTTACGGTTTTCGTCAATTAACTGTTTATCTTTAATCGTATTCATTTATTTATTTGTACATCTACAATTTGAGAACAGTAAAGTATGTGTGTATCAAAAGGTTCATGCCACAAGATTTATGATTAGGGGGGTGGGCGAAAGGGTTTTGGGGTCAGCAGATATTGTTCGCGGATTTAGAGTATTCGTGCTCCCCTGCAAATGATGAGGGATAACCTTATATCACGCCAACTGTGATTACTCCAACTGCAACGACTACAACTTTCTGTCTCCCATCTTTCATGAATACAGTAGGTTGTCACGGAGAGACAGAGGCCGTAGGTGATGGCTTGGTAGGTCTAGGGCGTTTTTGACACACCCACGATCAAATGTCTGCAAGATTTCCCCTCTTCTCCGAACGCCTGGACTTGTCAGATGGTAGGTTCTGAATAAGGCGGGCCAGTTCCCATTCTTGCCAGGAAGGATCCGAACCATTTTATGTCTTGTCTTGCCACATTCGATAGGACTAGGTCAGTAGTGAATCATTGGGATTTGAAAACAGCTCACCAACAAGTGGTTTAGCTGGGTTGCAACAAGATGCTACGATTAGAAATAAGCTGCTAATTTTTATCCAGTGTTGCCAGCTCAAATATGATTCTTTCGGCTAATACTATTTCAAGATTTGCTTAAAATCGGCTAAATCTTGCTAACTTTGTGACTAATAATGTTTTATATCCATTTAAAGCCCAATTATAAAATGCAATAATTCTATACTAAGACCCAAGCAGAAATCATTATTAGATATCATACATTTACATTGATTGAACTTACCTTATTTGCTAAAAAAAGATGTTAGTACCTGATTCTAAAAACGTACCAAAAGTAGAAGTTTTAGTCATAATCATCGATCTCAAGTGAAAAAAATAAAAATCATAAAAAATATTTTCCCATATTCAGTATATGATGAAAAATATTTTTTCATAATTTTCATAATTTTTGACTGACCTTCAAAAATAGCTAAACTCAGCTATTTTCTTCCATTTCCAACTAACTTTATGGCTAAAAACGACAAATTATATGTTTTGGGTTAGCTATAAAAGAAATCATTTTTTTAAAATGTGAGATTTTCGGCTATTTGCCATCGATGATTCATATCGGTGACGTTGAAAGGAAATCGGCTGAATAGGGAGAAAGTCGGCTAAATAGGGAGAAAGTCGGCTAAATAGGGAGAAATCGGCTAGATCTAGCCAAAAATGGCTGAACTAGCATTCCAGCTTTCGTATACCCAGCTTACAAGTTAGAGGTGGGTGGGTCAAATAAGTTAAGCGTTTGATAAGGTGACACAGTTCCCACCCCGCAAGACATTTGTTTTAATTGACCTACATACACGTACCCCACTGTGTTCGATTGTTTCTCTCTCTACTTGACCTGGATTGGCCCAGGTGGGTGAGGAGAGTAGTCCCGGGGGGTGGGGTATTCGCTGTTCCACTACGACAAAATATGACACAAGGTCGAGGCTGAAAATACGGTGACCGGCCATAAGCCCGAAAGTAACGTAACTCGAGTCACGATGTAGATGGTACGCCGAGCAACAAATAAACGTAACCCGAGCATTATCACAAATTGTTAAACCAATTCAATTGTATTGGCCAATTACATCGATTTGAAAATTTTATATCACCCAAGAGACTTTTTTTTTGTTTAATTCATCTTAGAAAACAAAAGAATTTTTTTGTTCCTGCCAACACTGTACGTTTTTACTTCCCATCCGTTAATTCCATCCACGCTATAAATCTTTCTCAAATTTTGTTTTGTTCAAATCCTTCAGAAACTTTTCTTAATTATTTTTCCTGACTCAAATTTCAAATGATTTCTCCTACAGCTGACTCTGTTTTTAGAATGTAAATTATTGCTAAAATACAATTTGAATTTAATTGACTTTTCTTGAGACTCTTGCTACACGGTTTCCTTACAGCAAGCAGTCAATGGGTTAGTAATTCGGTAAAAGGCGTCACAACTAATGTCTACGAAAAAATATCGCGAACTTACTTTCAAGATAAGTGTCAGCGAAGGTAGGGCTGTTATAGTATCAAGCTTTGTATTTTATGAACGAAGTGACCTTCTTGACCTGGTCACTTTGCTCACGCCACATGTAATAAGACGGTCATTCATTTGGTTTGCTCACTCATTCATTCATACTTAATGTGAAGTTGGTCTATATCCTAACCCCTACTTATGAAGAAAAATACTACATTGTATTAGTACATCTAGCCAGGTCAAAGGGATTGTTAGTCCGGCTGAATCACTTCACGTAACTCCCGGTGTGGTTAGATTACAGAAGTGGCAAAACAATAATTATAATTTGACTCTCAATACCATATGGTTCCTACACTTTAAAACCATTTAATGCAGTGGTTTCGAAACTTGGACCCCTTCTATGAAGGAAAGATTCCAGCGGCCCTCGATTTTTAAAATTCAATTTTTAGACCAACTTATGAACTACAATTAAAAAAAAAAGAAGCAATTTTGGGTCCTTGAAAATCTCATTTATTAAAATTCATATGGAATCTAAAACATTGTACAGGGTTGAGTACGATGATCGTATTTTGAAAGCTTTTCCCTGTCGTAAGATTCCCAAAGTCAGCTATGGACTCTAAGCATTGTTTGATGGACGCTCTAGGGGCCCACGGACCTCAGTTTCGTAACCACCGATTTGATGCCGTATTCGATTCAGGTTAAATTTCTCAACAAAACAGGTCTGGATACACACTTAATAGAAAACGTCATGTGACCAACGTATTTGGACAGCATACTGTGATAGGGTGATCAATAAAAAAAAGTGGGGAAAAAGGGGATCAATTGATTAGTTATTTTTTCATTTATTGTTGGACAGTAATCAATAGAAAGTTCGAATTTTTCAACGTCATGCCACCAGAAGACGTTGGTCACAAGACGGTCTCTATTGAGGGACTAACCAGACCAGGGATTTTTTTTTTTTTTTTTTAGTAAATCTTCAGAAAGAGGCAAAAGAATGACAGCTGCACCCCGTAATAAACCGATAGTATTTGAGAGTTCCATTCGAGTTTTCCAAGAAAATGGCCTCGTTTTCCAAGAACAGATTTTTTTAATGACCCTTGGGTGATATGGTAATATGGGCGGCACCCTTTTTTGAATCATGGGACCCCGATACTCTATGCTTTTCCAAGCTGAAGAAATTACAACATTCACTTTAATATTTAGTTACCCTACTTCGTACGAGACGGGAAAAGGTCTGGTTAGTCACTCATTAGAAACTGTCTCGTGATCGACCTCATTTGGCTGCATGCATGCCGTGTTAGGGACGATCAATTGAAACATTGAAAAAACAGGGCGATCAATGAATAAGTTGATTATCTCACATTTTTTAAGGGGGGGAGTGATCATTAAAAACGTCAGAATTTTCCAGAAACAAGCTAAGTAAGATATCAATTTAGCAAAAAGTTTCATCGCAAATTGACCCCCCATACACACACACACACTACGATCCTTTAATGGGTGGAGGTATATAACAAAACAAAGAATATAAATACTTATATTTCCAACCCTTTATTTCCAATAGTATTCCCGATACATACATAGTCAGGCTGTCGGCTAGTTAGACCCATTTGAAAACCAAAGAAACCTATGTTGACAGATTTAGTCACTATATTTGGTCGATTGTTTCTAAAATGCTCACCGAATGACCCAATTCCCTAACCGACAAATTAAGACGAATACTAAATATAGTTGTTTGGCCTCTTTTATACGGTAACCTTGCCGGACAACAGACAATGCCGGAAAACAGAATTCTTTTTTTTCATATAACCACTTTTGAAATTCTAGTTTATCGATTTTAACAATTTTTTCTTAAATTGAAAATAGAACAATAAACTTTCATTATAAATTATACAGTACAAGTTAGTTAGCTGTCCGGCCTTCACTTACCACAAGTTTCTCCTTGTCTCGGAGTTCCCCAAGGTTTTTGCGACTTACATGGAAAAAGACTTAACGACGTACAAGCACCGTAAGAGGTGTCACACACCACATCATACGCTATTGTACCCATTGCTGTGGGGAGGAATCCGATGTATGCCTTTCCAACGAGTATTAGTGCCAATCTCAGTTAGAGGTTGATTCGCCCAGTCCTTTCCCCTCGCTGTTGACCGATTGTACAAATTATCTAACCATATTATGAGCTAATATGCAAATGTTTCTGTTTATTCATTAGTTTGTTTGTTTGTTTGCGCTTAAATAGGATGATTTCATCGGCTGATTTATCTTCCTATAATAACAACAATAAAAAAAGATATACGTCATAGAAACTCTTAAAATTTCATGTCTGATCATTACACATTGGAACAGCTTGAGTTGAGTTGAGACTTTAAAAAAACTTAAAATTAGGAAACTTGAATTATTGGAAATAAATTAGTAATATAATAGCTTTAAGCTCCTTCGTGCCGATCCATAAATAATCCCGTCTTTTCCCTGGACCCTAAATCTCAAACCTTACCCCTGACTAACTCAAAAGATATTTTTGCACTAGTTCGACAGCTAAAAAGCATTGAAAAGCGCTATTCAAAAATATCCCTAAAAGACCAAAACACAAGTCTGTGCTAATTTAGCGGTTTTTTGCGCCGCCAAAAAGAGAAACGCGCTAAATTTAGCACGAAAAGGGCTAAATTGGCAACACTGCCCTGGACCGTAAAACTGGCGTTATCGTGTTAGCTTAAGACTTGCAATGATGAAAATCCCCATCATTCGCAGTTGGGTTAATATTAAATGGCTGGATACTTTTCGGACAGAGCTCGTATAGTTGAGCTTTGAACAGGAGACCTTTAGTCACAAGTAGGCTCTGTCTCGAGAGTAAAAGCCAGCTGAAAGATATAATGAGACATAAGTGTTTCTTTTAATCAAACCCGCTTTTTGGGTCAGTGGTAGAAGCACTTTTATTGTTTCTCTCGATTGGCCACAGCTGAGGCTCAGTCTTTTCTTTTTCTTTTCTTCTCTCTCTTAATGCGAACATTTGGTCTCTTTTCGTTAAGAAGAAATTCAATGCTCCCAAAGAGTTTCCTGGATTGAATACCATTCAGAACAAGCCTTGACTGCCGCTGCTGGATCATTCCCCCCCCCCCCGCCTCCTGCTTCTATTCCAACTGAAGATGATTATTGCAACTTTTTCTTGTATACATGATTTTAAAAAATCCAAGTATAAAAAATATACAATAAATTATGAAAATGGAAATAATTCCTTTTTTTTTCTTTCTTGTTCTAGTCTTCCAAGACATTTATTTTGAAATTGTTATTGAAATTCTAGACATTTGAAATTTAAAGAGGTCTTAAAAACTTCAAATTCTCACTAACATTGGTTCGTCTTGAGTATTGTTTTTATTGATGGATGACTTTGATGAATACGTCACGGCAGTTTAGGCTATTTTCAACATTTTTAAACCGTCTATATTCAGTTAAATATATATTTTTTCACTATACATCCATTTATCAGAGTGTAAGGGAATGTTAATTTTTACTGGCCAAATTTGGTGAAGATTGTTTTTATTGTTTCTGTACTTGTTCTTGTTATGGTTGAAAAACAAAGTCAACTCAAGGTTTAGGGTTTGACTAAATCTTGATTTCATTTTATTCAAGTCGGTGAGGCCCCTCAACAATAACAGGATCATTTATTAATGATAGTAAGCCTGAGTGGTGAGTCTCGTTACCAGTAGAATAGTGATGATGGTTGTTCTATGACGCATTAAGGACTTAGGACTATTTTGAATACATCTGTGCACTTGCAGAAATGCAAATTCAAGTCTCTCTCTCTCTCTCTCTCTCTCTCTCTCTATATATATATATATATATATATATATATATATATATATATATATATATATATCATAACATAGCATAGCATAGCAAAACATAGCATTGGTAGATAGATAGATATGAAGAGGCTGAGATAGATAGACAGACAGACCAATATAAAAGATTTTACAAAATATCAGATTTGATAGCTAGAAACCGAAAGATTTCTAAAAAAAAAAACAGAAGAAAAAAGATTCTATGTATTGATTTCGAAATGAAGAAATGTATTCGATCTTCTGAAATGAATCTTTAAAATCCCAATGATCTAACACAAGCAAATTTATTTTCAGTTTGTTTGCACGTTGATCTCATGGGTTAATTTACGTCCCTATTATGACATAACAATGAAGATCACATCATAGAAACACAATACGTTATGTTGGATAACTCCTTAAAACAGCTCGAGTCGAGACTGAAAAAAAAAACACTCGAAATCAGGGTACTTGAATTATCAAAAATAAATTATCCAATAAAATAGCTTCGGGCTCTTAAGTTCCGATCTATACATAAATAACCCGTCATTTTGGACGGGAATATGCTGATACATTTATAATAACCCTATTCCAGCAGTGCTATTTGCATTAATTCCTGACCGCTAACAATCCTTTTATCCTGGTTTTCAATGTATTTCTTTAATAGTGGAATACTCTACAACAGTTTTCTGTAGTAAAATCATTCGCAATGCATTTACATTATGCATGTAGTAACCCAATTCTTAGGCCTTTCCAAATGGCTGTGAGACACGTGCAACAACGGACTCTGGATGTACTTGAAATAAGCTTTTCTCGACGGCAGTTAATTGCCTCATTAAGCCAACTTCAATTGGGTGGAAATAAACTAATCAGAAAATTGGTACTTAAATTTGGTTTGACCGATATCAGAATAAAGGTTATTTTTAAGAAAAATATTTATTCTCTCGTCTTTTCGTTCCGGCTATTCCATACGTCTGTTACTGTTGCCGACAAGAAATTCTTTCTGACACCAGTGGAGGTCTGAATTCGTAAATAATGGCCGTGCCCTCTAGTTTTTCAGTATATAGACCAAGTCAGCATTTTCTTATCTGGGTATTTTGTGCAACAAACGTCAGTATCCACTTTATGTATATTGTTCCGAGGTATGTAGACTTCAAATAAGTCAGCACGTTATCTTCTGTATTCCACGGTCTCTAGATTAAGCTCTTTTAATCTTTCAGGGTAAGATATATTCCCCAGTCTCAGAATGATCTGGTTGGCTCTTTAAAAGGTTGATTTTAAAAATATCTTATTCTATCAGTACCGCTCGCATTAACTCCTGACCACTAACAATCCCTCATTAGCCCATTTTCAGTGCACAGATTAAGCGCCAAAATGCTCCGCTATAATGGCCTTGTACCAAACTGAACTTAGTTTATTGAATACTGATAAGCCTTTGAGAGAAAATAATACAAAAATTTGCATGTAAAAAAAACTCATTATCTCGCCATCGCAGTCAATAATTGAACAACCGTTACGTTAAAATTTGAAGTCTTACGAAAAAAAGTCCCATCAGAGAATCAATACGGTTAGAATGAATTCTGTTTATGACATCACCGGCGTTTGCACAAGGAAACATCTAAAATAGTTTTTAAAACATCTAGGATCTAGATTTTATTAATAAACCCATCAAAATAAGGTTGAGAAAATATACCAAAAGCACTTCCACATTAATTTAGCAATTTTTGCCTCGCCAAACTTTTGTCAAAGAGAATTCCATCCAAAGACAGTTTTTTTTTGTCAGTTTCTATTGAGCGACTAACCAGACCTACAAAAATATTTTGAATATGAAATTTAATTAAATGTTGCATTCATAACTTTTTAAAAAATTGATCCAACGGCTGACATTCTACTTTGAACAACGCCTTTTCTCTCATATTTCCTCGATTCAAAATGTCTTGAAAAGTTAAAAGCAAAAAAGGCTTGTAGAGAATTGAAATAGAAAACCCAAATAACAAGCCTGGTAGCTGTATGGTCAAATTCCACTCCTATCATTATTCCGAATGAAGATCATTACTGCAACTTTTGTATTGTACATATGATAAGAAAAAATTATATAAAAAATATATTTTTTTAAAAATCATAAAACAAATATATATTTGAAAAAATCATTCAAAAACACATTTTTATAAAATCATTCAAAAAACATATTTTCAAAAAATAATAAAAAAAAATTTAAAAGATATATTTTTGAAATATCTTTCAAAAAATATGTTTCAAAAAATGTTTTAAAACATATTTTTAAAAAATAATTCAAAATATGTATTTTTAGAATATCTTTAAAAAAATATGTTTTAAAAAATCAATCAAAAAATATATTCATTTGAAAAATCATTCAAAAAATATATTTTTTCAAATCATTCAAAAAATACATTTTTTTTAAATCATTCAAAAAATAAATTTTAAAAAAATCTTCCAAAAAGAATGTTTTTTAAAAAAATTATTCCAAAAATGCATTTTTTAAAAATATCATTAAAAAAATATATTTTGAAGAATTCATTCAAAAAATATATATATTTAAAAATCATTCAAAAAAAGCATTTTTTAAAAATAATTCAAAAAATATGTTCTTAAAGAATCATTTAAAAGAATATCAAGTCATTCAAATGAAATAAACCCTTGCTTGTTACATAAACTTTCGTAGATATTCAAGATTAGTCAGTTTGGTTCAGTCGGTAAGAGAGCTGCCAACTGATGATTTGGTCGTGATTTCATCACAGTAAGGCAGCAGGGTATTATTGATTTGATATACCAGCTTGGATAACGTGACGAGACAGACGAAGTGAAAAGTGCACCCCCACACATACACCCAAATTAGTCGAAGATTGTTGTTGTTCTAGTTGTTACAGTGTATATACAAATCCAACTCGTTAACTTAGTGGTGTACCTTAAGCTGGGTCCTATGTCAGTATGGTTACTCAGTAACTAAGCATACGAGCAGTAATTGAAAAATTGAAAGACGAAAACAGTCCTTCAAAATTAGCCGTTCAGTTTATTCATCTTCAATTATATTTTAACACCCCAACATCAAATATTGCTATTTGGGTTTCTTTGACTCAATTTTACATGTTAACGTTTCTACATCAGATATTGCTATAGGTTTCATTATTCATATTATATGTTTCTATATTTTATAGACTGTTTATTCAAATCAGTTTTATATATAAAAAAGACTATGTCTCAATTATATTTTAACGTCTACAAACGAGACACTGCTATTGGTTTATTTTCGTTAATCAGTTTCTTAAATGGTCTTTTCACTCGATTTTACAGATAAAAAAGCCACGTGATATAATCACAATTTTGGAACACCGGAAGCGATAGAATCAACGTAGATAATTCAGTTAGGCTGTCTGAGATCTGCACTAAATAAATGCTTTCATATAATTGACACTTTTGCTAGTTCTTGAATCAAGTTATTGTATTCAATTAAGAAAAGAAAAAACGATATTGACACATCAGCAACAGTAGTCGTAGTAGTAGTAGTTGTACTTATATCATCAGCAGTTACCGAATTAACACACGCTCGCACACAGCTGAGCATCCAAATTGGTGTTCATTTATCCCCTTCTTCTCTTTTTGTTTGCTATATCAGACTGACAGCTTCCAGATTATAATTAAGATGTATTTTGCATTTCAACTTTGTTTCACTTAAATTAGATTCCAATATAATCTGAACGTTTGACAGCAATGAATGAACAATGTTGCCAGTTCGCCAGATCGACCACAAAAAAAGTGTAAAAACACCCCGAATGCACTTGAAACACTGCCCATTTTACGGCCATTTCAATAGCTGGATTTGTCTAAAATAGCTATAAAATGGCTTAAAATGGCTGAAATTGGCACAAATGATGAGAAACAAGAAACAACAAATTTAGCGCAAAAAAGCGTTAAATTGGCAACATCTGCGCTAGGTTTAGACATTAGTTAAATGAACTAGATGTCCGCTCGGGTATCGTATTGGTTAGCATGTCGGCCTCATATGCAGGAAATCCTTGGTTCGGTTCCCGGTAAGAGTGAAGAATTTAGCAAACTCTTAATTAAGACAAATCTCCCTGTACACTCAGCAGCTGATGGAGTACACTCTCAGCTATGTGATTATGGTATAGACATCCCCTTCGTGGACTTGCATACTGCCAAAGATGTGGTCCCTAGAAACTTATAGGATTAAGTCCTGGTCTCGACCAGACTTGTAGGAATCAGAAAGCGGATGCATGCTCTAAAAACCGAGACATACCCTCCAAACTCCAATGGGAGAGACAGGCTGCGTGCTCTTAAATAAGCTATAGCTTTGGGCTATCCACGGGGGCCTTAAAACATTCCAAAGGCATGTATGTTTTCATGTTTTCTGAGACCTTCTGGAATCATTTTTTTTTTAACAAGGGATATCCAAGCTTTACGTAGCTTAAGGCATCACTCAGTCTAAATCCAGCGCCGTCACTAACTAGTTGTTCATGTAACCTGAGATATGGTGGGTAGGATTTGTTTGAACAAATACGCCAAAACTTTCACCGACTCTAATGATGATATAACCATCACAGTCGATATTTGAACAACCGTAGCGTCAAATTATGAAGTCATGTAAAATAGAATTCCATTGAAGAATAAATCATGGTCAGAATGAATTCTATTTATGACATCACTGGCGTATTCCACTGGAAAACATCTAAAATGAAAAAAAATAAAAAATCTAGAAACATCTAGATTGTCGATAATCTAGATGTTATCAATAAAAATAAGGCTCTCAGAAAGGTCAAGAGAGCGTTTTTTTTTCCAAAAATAAAGAAAGGAATTTTTCAATACTGCAATCGGTTAGAACATGGTACATCGGTCTATAGTCGCTCCTCTGTAAGAATATACTCTTCATAATGCAGTCCTAAGTAGTACCTTGGTATACATCCTCCCCTAGTCGCAATAGAACCTTTAATAATACAATCTTACTCAGGTTAGAATGAAGTACCTCACTACCTATGTAGCAAAGAGTCCTTTAATGCAGTCCACTCACTCTGAAATCTGTTTTTTGCTTTTTAACCAGGTTTTACCAGGGATGCCAAATCAGCTATTTTGGCTATTTATTTATTTTCCCCGATTTAGCCGATAAAAATCTGTGATAGCGGATGGCCCGAAAACCAGTCCATTTGAAAAAAAAAATTAGCCGATTTAATTCAATCTTATAGCTAACTCAAGACATATATTTAATATTTTTAGCCATTAAGTTGACGGAAAATGGGAAAAATCCAGCCGATTTTAGTCAGCTTTGAAGGTCAGTGAAAACAAATCACACTACACAGGAAAAATATATTTTCATAATGTTCATAATTTTTTTCCCTTTTTTAGGTCGATAATCCGTGTTTCAAGCGAAACATTTACTTTGAGAATGTTTTTGGAAACAGGTACTAAATCTTTTGAGCGAATCCACAAAAAAATCTGGTTAGTTTGCTATAAGTAAGTGTGCATTTACTATTGATTATTTGTTATAGAATCTTAGTGTAGAGTTATTTTATTTGATAATTTGGTTTTAAATGAATATAAGATGTATTTATCCGTAAAGCCAAAAGCGGGAAAGATCAAGTCGATTTTAGATAATTTTCGAAGCAGTTTTCAGTCGGAAAAAATAAAATTCGAGTTGGCAACTCTGGGTTTTCCACAAAGCAAAACGTAATACAATACACAAGCATGGTTACAATACGTTCTTTGTTTTAATGTAAGTAAAATTACTTGATATAATACATCGCATTATATCCAAGTCGGAGAACAGAAGTCAGACAACCAGCAGTAAACTTCTTCACTCAACGAGTGATACATATGCAAAGCTGTGATAACGTCTTTAAAAATACATTTACTTGAATGACACACAGAGAAGTCGTCAGACATCTTTTTTCCAGGATGTTATCAATGTTCTGTTTATCTAACAAGAACCACAAGTTCAACGAAGCGTCCATCAGCTGTAATAGTAGGAGCGAGAGTGGGAGGTGGAGGAGGAGGAAGAGCGAGAAGTAATTCTTTGAGTCAATAGATACTCATTCATCTAAAATATACAGCCAAATAGTCAGCATCCATCATTTTCAATTAAAATCGTAAAAGGCTATTTTTTTTTTTTTTTTTTTGCGTTTTTGCCATTTCGGGCTTTTTTTATAATGAAGAAATGTGGATCTCGTACATGACATCATAGCAGCTGGTGAAAAAATTGATCGGAATGAATTTCCTACAATGATATCACTCACACATTCAAGTGACATCGCACCTCTTCCTTCTTTCCTCTTGCAGTTGTTTAACGTAAGTAGAATCGACTGACAGACCGACGGACCGACCGAAAAGCGTCTTATTAAAATGTGTGGACAAATCTGAAAAATAGTTCACCCATGGCGTCAAAAAATGATGATTTGAATTATTCTGCAATTGCATCGTTCAAAGATATCAAAAACATCAAACTGCTCTGCATTTTCTTGTTCATGTTCTACCAGTATAAACCCTGCACAGTATACCAGGGAGAAAACAGGAGTCAAAGACAACATAGAAATTATTAAAAAACTTAAATGGCAATGGGCGGGAAATTATGCAAGAATGAAAGACAACCGATGGACATCACGACTCACAACATGGATACCCAGAGATCACATACGAAACCGAGGCTGACAGAACACAAGATGCTGAGATGAACTAGACGAATTCAGAAAATACTGACTCCGCGACGCCCACGATAGAGAATTGTGGCGAATCCTGGGTAAGGTCTATGTCCAACGACGGACGTTGTAAGACTAATGACGAGAATGAACCCAAATTTTGTACGCATTTACAAAAGAATAAGTAAGGGAGACAACTGTGCAATTGATAAACATATAATAACTTTGTTCCGTCGAAAAATGTTAGAGACAAAAATATAGACATACACGCGGCGTATCATATGAGTAGATGATTTCTGGAAGTATTTCTCCGTCGAGTAAGTTTTCCTCATGTACCATTATAGTGCCGATATCGATCCCTTTCTAGGTGCTCAATAATCATGTCCTGGTGCCAGACTAAGCTGAGATGAGTAATTACATAGGACACTATAATGTGAAGCAAAAGTTCACCAGCTTGTCTCGCAGACTATCATTTTTTTAAAAAACCGACTCGGGGGTGAGGGTGATTTTTTTTTAACGCTTTATTTCAAGACGTAATTAGGAGTGAATGTTTCAATATTTAGCCCTTAAGCAACATAGGAGCAGTCGGTACATATCATATATACATAGCCAACAAGACCAGCTTCAAAACTGAGATAAACCTATGTTGACAGTTTTGGTTGACGGCTTCTAAAAAAACCTCTGGATGATAAATGAGGAGAATTCTTAGTATTCCCTGCAGGAATACGGGGGCCTTATATGCCATCAAATATCACAAACGCACGCACGAACATACACACCAACACATTTTTTTCTAGACTCTTTCAGGCTCTCTCTCTCTCTCTCTCTCTCTCTCTCTCTCTCTCTCTCTATCGATCTCATTTACTTTCTCCACATATATCTTAGTCCATTAGTACATCCGCATGTTCCAGTATCTCTCTCTCTCTCTTTCTCTCTCTCTCTCTCTCTCTCTCTATATATATATATATATATATATATATATATATATAAAATCTAGAAAAATGTGTGTATGTGTGTGTGTGTGTGTGTGTGTGTGTCTGTGTCGGTGGGTCTGTATGAGTTCAAGAAGTGACCCAAAAGTTACTGAACTATGGATAATTCTTACCAGAATTTAATCACAGGCATAAACCGTTTTTTTTTGTCATCTGAAACTCACAGAAGAAATTCTCTGAAAAGAGGAACATTCCCAGGAACTAACCGAACCTCTCAATCATCCGACCAGGAGAAAGACAATAGACAGTCCTTTCTTCTACGAGGAAATTGTGACAATGAGATAATAAATAGTTTGTCTATTATTCATTTCTTCCGACCTCTTATCAAAATAACCCCAAAACTGCAAAAACTTTGACGAGCAAACCGAGACATGGAAATCTGTGTGCAGGGTCCAGGCACCCTTTGCACGCTCTAAGTGCTATCAAGTTTTTCTTAAAGCATATCAAGATAGAAGAAATTTATAATTAGAAAATAAACAAATGATGCCAAAAGAAAAATAAGACGTAAAAACGAAAATTGTACTGTTTTTTTTTTCATTTTATATAATTAAGATGTGTTCCG
The DNA here is from genome assembly GCA_963457665.1 of Thysanoteuthis rhombus. Lineage (NCBI taxonomy): Eukaryota > Metazoa > Mollusca > Cephalopoda > Oegopsida > Thysanoteuthidae > Thysanoteuthis > Thysanoteuthis major. The sequence goes on from OY735242.1 coordinate 12,404,417, forward strand.
CCTTATCCTTAAAAAAAAAATTTTGTTCGTTCTGCGGTAATTGACTTTGATTAAATATTTTACGTTACTCTTTTGTCAATCCTCTGAGTTGAAAAGCTACGGCTCAAACGTAAGTGAAAACTACCGGATCACGAATTACCTTTTTTTTTTGTTTTGTTTTCATATTTGAAGATTTTCTTACTGGCGTATTAACCAGTATATTTTGGATCCCTCTCTTCCTGAACCCGAGGCCCTCCCCTGCTGAGGATGCACCAAGCCTCTGGAAACTCGAGTTCGGAAACCAAAAAAAAAATGCTTATCTTGATTTGTTTGTATTAGTCGAAGAATTGCCGACCATAATGGAATTTTTATTTAATTAACTTTTGATTCAATGGCTGACAATGTTTCATCTAATAAAAAACGAATCAAGATGATATTACTTCAACTGATACAACTCGTGTACGATAAAACAACAGCTAATATGGCGCCGATTAGTCGCGGGAAAATAAAGGAAAGGTTTGAAGATTAGATTTGATTGTCTACCAAACGTGAGAGCTCTGATAGCTCAATTGGTAGAGCTGTAACTGTAGATTTTTGTTGAATGACCGTAACCATCAAAGGTGGCGATGGGTTTTATTCCTCTTTTAGACGTGCATGTGTTTGAGCATGCATTGTTTTTTTTGTTTGTTTGTTTGTTTTTGTTGTTTTTTTTTTTTTTGTTTTTTGTTCATGTGTTCGTGCGTTCCACACTTCTGGTCATACTGTTTTATCTCCTTCTGACAGAGGGCCAAGAAAACTATACTGTTCATGGTATAATTAGATTACATTTAAAAGGAAAAGTCCGTGCTTACATACAGAGAATAAAAAAATCACGCTGTTCATTATATGGAATTTTATTTTGGTTTATATTTTTAATTTCCCTTTGTTTAGACTTGATCTCCAGTATTCTTCCCCCTCTCTCTTTTCCCTTTTCCAACTCTTTCTTCTGCCACAGACTTCTCTTGCATCTCCCCTTTTCCATTCTCTCTAATGTCCCTCCATCTCCACAAACTTTCTCCCCTTTCTCCTTATCTCTCTTGTTTTCTTCCCAAATCTCTCGTTATTTCTCAACAACTTCCCCCCATCCTTTTCTCCCTCTCCCTCTCTTGTTCCCTTGTTTAGAATAAGTCATAGGTTTTCATTCGACGGCTATCTTGAAAATTATACCTTTCCAGTGGTTCGATCGTGGTAGACTTGTAGTATGTTATTGAGAACACATGGTACTCCAAAAACAGTAAGAAAACTTCTGTTGCAATAGTTTTGAGGTTTTTCCTCGAACGACCATTTCCTTCTCTATCCCTGGTTCTCTTTTCCTTCGATCTCTTTTTCTCCAACCTTCTCCCTCTTTCTCATTTTTCTGCCCCCCCCCCTCAATCTTCTTCTCCTCTTTCTTTCTACTTCACTTTCTCCATTTTCCCCTCTCTCAACACAATTCCCCCCACATTTTTCTCTCTCTGTCTGTATCAGTCTCTGTCTGTCTCACATATATATATTTTCATATTTGTAGGGAATACACAATCTTCCACGTCATAGAAATGAATAATATTGGAAATGAAAATAAACGGAGACTAGGAAACGAAATAAAAGAAATGAATGAATAAAAATCCCAAATCTTGAGTGCTTTGAAAAATAGAGAAAATCTGTACAATTGATAATACGCAATCTCGTTGAAACAAAAGGCCAAGTTCTACTAATATATAATATATAATATATAGCGAGAGTTGTGCTGTAAAAAGTTGTGACAGAGCCGGAGTTCATTGTACATAAGGAGTTGTTTATTTACATAGAGTAATTCGAATATGTTTCGAAACAAACAAGCTTCACCTCCAGCAGAAAGGTCGAACACCTTCAACGTTAGTAAAGCAGCCAGATGGCCATGTAAAATTAGTAAAATGTTACAATCCATTTCACGTCCACCTTACTGCTATGGACCAGCGAACTGGATTGGTGATATATATATATATATATATATATATATATATATATATATATATATATATATATATATATATATATATGCGAAATATATGACAATATTGGATGTCTAGTTAAAACAAATAAAATGGTTCATTCCGACATTTCGTACAATTCCGAACTTTCTCAAGGCAAATTTGACTTGTGAGTAGGTATGGTTCATGGGTGAGGGTGTATTTCTGAAATGGTAGTGAGTGTATACATAGGAAGAAAGGTTTTGAGAGTTATTTCTTGTGTTTGTTGAAACTGTCCGTCAGTGGATTCATGTTTGGAAAATGATTAACTGATTAGACAAACTATTTTAAACTAACGAAGGCCCCCAATCTAAACGAGTGTTAAAAGACAGGTTTATTGTCGATGTTATAAAAAGATACGCACACATACCAGAATATGTTTTGTATTTTAAAAAAAAGAGAAAATAAAAATAGTATCTGCAAACGTAAATATGGACGAGTTATCAGACGCCCAAATAGACCTTATTTCATCATCTTGGTTGATTAAGAAGAATTGAACCACCGTAGCCATCAAGGTGGCGAAAGGTTCTATCTTTGTTTTTTATACATATATATGTGCATGTGTTCCTGTGTTCCAGGGCATACCGTTTTATCTACTGATTTGAAAATTGCCACCGGCACTCTAAAGGACCATTTGTGAAAACTTTTCTCTTCTTTTCTTATATCTTTTTTTTTTTGAGAAAAAAAAGCTTTTTTGGCGTGCGGGGCGATTCATCTAGATGGGTTTGTTGAAGACATGAAGATTCTTCAAAATCGAGATGATTTTTTACTCTATTATAGATGTTCTCCAATGGAAAACTCCTATGATGTCATAAAGAAAATTTATTCTCACCATATTTATTCTTCAATGTAATTTTTTTACATGACTTCAAAATTTGACGCTACGGTTGTTCAGTTATTGACTGTGATGGCGAGTGTAAATTATCTCTGTGGTGAAACCAGTCATCTAACAATATCTGAAGGAATACCTTCACGTATACATTGCAATTACTCGACAACTGGCCATTATTGAAGTTGAAATTTGACAGATACATTGGTCAGTAAACAACGCATTGCAGTGCGTGGAGTTAGAAGTTGTTTTGATCAGCAGTTCTCAAGAAATCTAACGCACTGCAATTACTCCACAACTAACCATTGTACGAAGTTGACATTCGCCACATATATTAGTCAGCAAACAACGCATTGCAGTAGGGAATTTGAAGTTGTTTTGATCAGCAGTTCTCAAGAAATCTAACGCACTGCGATTACTCAACAACTGAACATTGGTATTCGTCAAATATATTAGTCAGTAAACAAGGCAGTGCAGTGTTGAGTTTGATTTGGTTTTTTTTAATCTTAATTGGCTATACTAATGAGAAATCACCAAAATACTTCGTAGCCGTAATTTCGCGTGAAAGACAAAAAATTATGTTCCATGACAATTATGGCAGACTGATATATATATATATATATATATATATATATATATATATATATATATATATATATATATCGATTGTAGATCTGATGACTTTTAAATATGTTCCTTGGGGACGGGCACTGCTCCAGTATCTTCAACATACTGTTAAAACAGTCGCTGATCTAGTTAAGTGGCTGGGTATGAACGAATAGAAGGCAATTCGTTGTCTTGTCGTTGAGAGTTCTTGCTTCATTCGGACGTCGAATGGGGAGGTACAACAATGGATAACTTTCCGTTGTTTCACATCGTCTACCCACCCCCAGCTATGTAGTTGCAGCGACCCACCCCAAGTACCAACAGAGTTAAGAGGCCGAAAACTAGGGGACATAACTGTTGCGTTGACAGGAGCAAAAAGACCGAGAATAAACGAGATTTCGGTGTGAAAACAGTTATTTGGACCTTTTCGTTACCGGCGGACTGTTTAGCTCTATGGTAAGAACATCGAAACGTTGAAGCGGCTACCTTATCGGTGGCAGATTCGATTCCTGCAGCAACCCCATTTTCTTTCATTTTCTTCTCTATTTACGTTGTCTAGGTTGAGTGATACATTAACTGAATATTAGCGGGAGATAATTTCGAATAAGTTTCTATATAATACAACGCAATTAATAATTCATTCGGTTCCATTACGTATATACATCTTCTTAATACATATGCACGCACACACACATATGTATACATATATATATATATATATATATATATATATATATATATATATATATATATATGCGTGTGTGTGTGTGTATTCATAAATAATGAATAAAATGTCAAACATTAGCAAATGCCCAGACAAAATAATCAATTAATTTACTGCACGTGTAAATTGTCCGACAGCGTGTTTCGCAAAAAGAGAGGGAAATGATTAATTCAATTACACTGGTCTACGTTTAAAAACTCTCGTTCTGTCATCGGTATACTTAATCTTTGGCTATACTTAATTTTTAAAAAAATGACATCAGTTCTTCTCAGTCAGATCAGGTTTTTACCTCGTGCCCATTTCAGTAAAACCTTGCTTAATGGTTAAAATTCCCAGTTTTTGAACGGTAAAGAGCAGATGAAGCCATGAAGGACTCTTAAATGGTGAGTAAACATCATAGAACTATGTTAACAAACAATGAAAAGCAACAGAAGTGTACATAAGTCTGGAAAAAAAAAGGTCTTTTCAATTATTTTTGGTTCGGTTTTTCATCAGACAAGTCATGTTTTGAATAAAGCGGTAACTGAAAAACCTGACCTGGTTATATGAAAAACCTGATTGCAGATTTGAATTCAACCCGTTAAAAGAACCAGTTTTTTCAATCTTGACAGAAAAAATTATGCAGACCCGTGCTTTTTATAAATATTCAAGTTGCAGCGGACCTGATACTATCTTATGGCGGACCGAATATGGCCGGCAGACCGTATAGTTTAGTCAGCATAGCTCAGTCTACTGCGAGGGCACGGCAATGGGATATACAGTGAGCATCGCACTCATCACTGTAGTGATGGCCTGCGAGATTAGCAGGCTAACCATTGCCCCACAGTGATGCGTAAAGTTATATTCAACAAAATACACCAGTTGACACTTTTTTGAAAAAAAATTAGTGAGATGGGAGTATGGTTATGTTCTATGAAAAAAGGGTATCTATAGAAATCTTTGTAAAAGTACTATTTGTATACGATAAGATTTAGTATTTACAATACACATCGTGTATAAGATTTAAAAAGGAAAAAGATGTTTTTCATGTACGATTGTAAGTGTATAGACACAAATAGTACTCTTATAGTAGATGCTTGGTTAATGAATCGAAAATCTACCCACATCGCAATGATATTAGAAAGAAGTCAACCGGTGTTTTTGTAAATTATCAACTATGAAACAAAGGATCTCGAACTGTCCACCAATCGATGTAGAACAAATGAAGAGTCAATAATCTGAGATCCGGGAAATTGAATGCCACCGCTAAAAGGCTTAGATAAGTAAGGTACAAGACTAAAAGAGTGGACATCTAATGACCCTAGATTTACTTGTTAACCATCACTCCACGCCACGGCGCAGGTTTTCTTATTTTTCTATTTTTAGTTTCATTTATTTTGCTGCTTTCTCTCTATTCTGTTGGGTCGACCATCAAAGAAAGAAAAGAACAAGGGAAGTGCAGAAGAAAGAAAGAAAGAAAGAAAGAAAGAAAGAAAGAAAGCGAGAAAGCGAGAAAGAAAAGACCAAAGGAACGAAGGAAGACAACATGGAAAAATAAGGGAAGGCGCAAAAGCAAGAAAGACGGGTAAGAGGAAAGAAATAAGGGAAAGGGCAAGAAAGAGAGAAGGAAGGAAAGGATGAAAGGAAGGTTAAAACTTACCAATAAGGGTTAATAAGGATTTACGAAGCTGTTGCAGGTCTAGCAAAAGCGAGTAGCCCAGCTAGTTTTCGATAAATAAATAAATAAACGCTTTGTGTGAAATAAGTGTGGCTAATGATGTCTATGGAAGTTGAAGGATCGAAATACGACACGAAATAAGATTCGTTTTTTGCTTGGAACTGCCACTGGGAAGTGTAATGCTATTTGAATGGGTGTTCAAAACAAAGTTCGAGTGAAATCCCCAGGGTAATGCAATTGACTAAGCCTTGAGTCTAGACACCTGTGAATGGGAAGTGGGGTGGGGGGAGAGAAGGGGAAGGTTTGTTTGCATTGAGACCCAAGAAATGAACTGAGACTTGTGTGCAGAATCTAATTGGGACGGAAAGAAAATTGGATCATTGTTTTAATAGCAGTGCCAGGATTATGTACAAAAATATAGGAATAGAGAGAAAGGTGTTGAAAGCGAGATGATGGAAGAAAGGGAGAGAGGAGAGAAAGAAAGAAAGAAAGAAAGAAAGAGAGAAAGAAGGGAAGGAAGGAAGAAAGGGAGAGAGAAAGATGGTGAGGGCGGAAAAAAGAGGTATACTAGAAGAAAGAAAGAAAGAAAGAAAGAAAGAAAGAAACGAACACACGAACAAGGGAGGTGCAAAAGAAAGAAAGAAAGAAAGAAAGAAAGAAAGAAAGAAAGAAAGAAAGAAAGAAAGAAAGAAAGAAAGAAAGAAACGAATAAACGAACAAGGGAAGTGCAGAAGAAAGAAAGAAAGAGAGAAAGAAAAGACCAAAGGAACGGAGGAAGACAAAATGGAAAAATAAGGGAAGGCGCAAAAGCAAGAAAGATGGGAAAGAGGAAAGAAATAAGGGAAAAGGCAAGAAAGAGAGAAAGATGGAAAGGATGAAAGGAAGGAACGGTGAATGAAAGAAGAAAAAGGAGGAAGGGACGGAAGGAAGAAACACAAACAAAAAGAAAGAAATGGTGGAAGAAAGAGAGAAAGAAGGAAGACGAAAGAAAGAAACAAACAAACAAAGGAGGGAGGGGCAAAAGAAAGTATGAAAGAAGAGAGAAAGATTGAAAGGATGGAAGGAAGAAAGGAACGATGAAAAAGAAAGAAGGAAAAAAAGGATGAAAGAAACATAGACAAAAAGGGAATGGGGAAGAAAGAAGGAAAGAAAGAAAGAAAGAAAGAAAGAAAGAAAGAAAGAAAGAAGAGAAAGAAAGAAAGAGAGACAAGCAATAGGAAGAAAAGCAAAATAGAATTAACGCACAGGAAAAAAAAGGCCAGATATTTAAAAAAAAAAAAAAGGACAAAGATTAGGTCTGGTTAGTCACTCAATAGAAACCGTCATATGACCAATGTCAGTTATGTTGTGGATGATCAATTAAAACCTTGGGAATAGGGATGATCAATGAATAAGTTACTTCCTCGGCATTTTTTGCAGTTATCACCAAGAGATTACAAATTTTCGAAAAACAAGCGTGAATGCTGCCGGACAAAACTATGGGACCAATTTAGCCTAAAATTAGATTTCAAATTGACGCATTCCCCACTGAAAACAAATGTGGTATGGAGATTTTGAAAAAAAAGTTTTCTCTGGACATAATAAAAAGTAAATGTTCAATTTTTCAGTTCTTTAGCTCCATTGGTGTGGCCTGTATACGTTTCACATACATAGTCAGCTAGCCAGAATCACTTAAAAACTGCCAGAAGAAAGGGATTGTCAGGGGTCAGGAATTGAGTAAATCTTATTGGAAAATACAATTTTTATACATAACAGATACATGCATTGCTAATGATTTTACTCCAGGAAAGCCGTGGAAATATTTTCTTTCTTTAAACATGCACCTAAAATTGAGAGGAAAGGAATTGTCAATGGTCACGAATTAATGCAAGCATAACTGGCACAAAGTGTGTAATTGTCTTGCTAATCCATGAAGTTCCGTTTTTTTCGCTTACTTGATTTTACTAAGTCATTTTACAGACAAGAATAGTGATGGTTCCACGTGGAGAAATTCGTTAATGAATAGATTTACCTTAACTTTGTAAGGCGAGTAAGTTTGCCTTTAAATTGTGAGGCGAGACTAATTGCATAAACGGTCTTATTCGCTGGCAATCCAAAAGGGAGAAACCCAAAACCCAAATGTGCATTTAACGATTCTTCAAATCTAGCCCAAGGAATACAAACATTCGACGAAAGAGGTTAAGAGAAAATGCTTACTAGAAAAACCAGATAACGGTGGACCCGGATCTAAGAGAGTCGTTTTAACGAAACCATTGCTGTCACTGATGAATTTTATACGAGATGTCTCAATAATGAGGAACTTATAAATACAGATGAAAAAATAAAAACAACTTTTTAATGCCATTTCACAGTCTAATGACTCATATACAGATTTTAGTTTTTTGCCAAGAAATCTTCACTGGAAACTGATCTTTGAAAAGAGTCTCACGAGAAGATGAAAGAACAACGTCCTATAAGAACTTGTGATGTCATTAGATAGTGTTGTTGAAAACGAGACTTCATTGTATCTAGAATTTCTTTACTGCCAGTCTCGTGCATATGCGAGCATTTTGAAAAAAAAACCTGCAGTAATTTTCTCTCGATTTTTACAACTTGAATCGAACAAGCGTTGCAAAAGATGGCGAGGCATTCTATCGTTTTATATATTTGCATGTGGTTAAGTGTTTGCGTGTTCCAGCGCTCCTGGTCGTACTGTTTTGTCTACAGACAATATTCCATAAAACCACTTCTAAAAATGATTTGGGTTTTTTTTTGGGGGGGGGGTTATTTTTTGGGTTTTTCATTTTGATTGGTTCACTAACATTTAGATATGTTTTTAATGGTGGGGTTCCAATTAGCAATGCAAGTTTACGCTAAATTGGTTCCTTAATTTGTATCTGGTAGCACTCACGCATGTTTTTTCTCCTTAATTCAGACTCAGTAAGTGCTCACTGCCCAATAAAAGGCGGAAGAAGTAATTTTTATTGATCACCTCCAACATGGTGTGAAAGTGACGTTTTCAGACCTTTTTTTGCCTTCATTTCTTTCAATATTACCAAGGTAGGCGCTAACTGCCCATCCCCCACCGAAATATTAAAAGGCGTGATTTTGCTTCGTTTACTGCCTCACCAGCTCTGAGGCAGATAACGATACCAGGTCAGAGGAAGCTGATTGTGCTCGGACATCTTGAGTGACCCGGAAGGAAGGTCGGGAGGGGGGAGGTCAAGAAGGAGGTTAGATAAGAGAGGGGCAAAAGAAAGATCCTTGTGTATGAAAAATCAGAGAAATTTCCTGCGAGTGAGACAGGGAGGGAGAGAGAGAAATCAAACTGTATCCTAAGAGAGTAAGAGAAAGAGAGAGAGAGAAATGTGGCAAAAAAGAGAGAAAAAAGAAAGAAAGTTGTGACGAGGGAGAGAAAGAAAATTAGCTGTGAAAGAGAGAGAGAGAGAGAGAAAGAAAATGATAGAAAGGAAGTTGTGGAGAGAGAGGGGGCGAGCCCATGAAGGAGGTCGACCATGATTGAATGAAACCGAGAGAGTGAAAAGAATGAGCCGTGGGAGAACGAGAAAATATACAGACGTGCTTAGGTTATCCGGATACCACCTGGAATTAACAATATTTCCCAAGTCCCATGAATATTATTTACGTCATATTTCCTTGAATTTTCAGCTCCTTATTTTCATTTTTTGAAAAACACAAAATCTTTTTTTTTTTCCGTACAACTAGCATATACCAGTCAAAAATGATGGATTTATTTATGCATGATCTGACAGTAAAGAGCCTGAAGCAATTTTACAAGGTAATTCATTTGTAATAATTCAATATCCCAATTTCTAGTTTTATATGTCTCAACTCAACATTAAACATTTATTTCAGTAACTTACGCTCTCTTTCTTCTTTTATTTTAGTTTCAAACGACCCCCTTTTCAATGGCGTATTATTCATTGTGACGTCACAATAGATTCGTTTTATTACAACCCTATAATTGTTTTTATTAGCTCTGTTAATCTATTCAATATATATCAATCCATTATAACTTTGAGGTTATAACAGGATTTGGAAACGACAGGCAGCCATATAGTTATAAGCTAAACATACTAATTTACATATATAGATTATAGATGGATCTATATAATGATTTCCAAGCAATATCGTGTGTTCGTACACTGTTTATCGAATGAATGAAATCGAACCTCTTGAACAAGCTTTTTTTTTTTTACCTAATTGTGTTTAGTATGGTTTCCTTTATGTTCAGATCAGTTATCGGAACATTCAATTACATCCGAACAAAATACTTTCACCTCTATATCGTTCGGAAAATAGAGCTCAATCTAATTTCTTTTTAGTTTATTTCCTTAACGAATCTGATTTTCAACCAGTGGATATCAATAAGATCAAGAGAGACTGTTAATTCGCCTCACTACGAGGGCAGATTTAACATAAGGTCGGTTTAATGTGGATCAACTAATTCTAAAAATATGAGTCTGTGAAGAAACTGCCAAGTCCCCACCACCATTAACATTGCAACAGGCGGCAGTGTGTATTCATTTTAATGTAATGGAGAGGTACTGTCGGGTAGTGGGAATCTCAAGGGAACAAGCTTATACGTATAGATTATCACAACTAATAAATACAATTATAGGATTGAAATAAAAATGACATGGCAATGGATAATATGTCTCAGAAAAAAAACAGGTCGCTTGAGACCAGAATTAAATAGTCGAAGGTCACAAATAGCCATTAAGAGTCCGTTGGGAGTAGCGAGAACCTAAGGTCAAGAATATGTTGGACAAGCGTTTATATTTTGAAACTGGGAGGATTAAAAATCATAGGTGGCTAGGCTAGGCATACGTGTGTAGGACTGATCAGATCAAGATTAAGAACATTGGGGGTGGGGAGAAAAGCAGGGGAAGTATATGTTGGGTTATGTTTGAAAAGAAATAAGGAAAATAAAGATGTGGTAAGAGAGTAAGATATGGGTAGATTGGGGTAGATAGATAGATAGATAGATAGTCAGCCTCTGGGTCTGAAGCGAAGGTTTCGATTCCTACCTCATGGTACTGGATGGGATAATAGATAGTCTATAGCCACACTGAAGAGTTGTAATACAACGAAACAGCTGCCAGTGGATGACTCAATTATTTAATTATTATACATTTATTTTGAATAATGATCTCCGTTAGTATGTTTTTACTGGTCAGTTCTTCTATCTATCTATCTAAAAAGTAGAGAAAAAAACACTTATTTGAAGTTATTCGACGTTTAATAACGGGGTATTTTATTAAAAAAAAAAAGGAGGGGTTGCGCTTATAGTTGCATTTATTCATTTCTTTCTCTCCCCCCTCTCTCTTTCGCAATATATATATATATATATATATATATATATATATATATATATATATATATATATGTATATATATATATATATATATATATATATATATATATGTATATATATATGTATATATATATATGTATATATATATATATATATATATATATATATATATATATATATATATATATATATATATATATATATATATATATATATATATATATCATGAAGTAAGGATTCGCAGCACGAACACATTTATGTTTCTGAATTTAATTCTTACTTCATCATATTTTAAGCTCTACTCTGAATGAACTTAACAAAGTAGCCATTTTAGCTGTTAAAGATAGCTGTAAAGTGGCTAAATGTGTATTTATCTTGTTTTGGCGTTTTTGACGCTTTTTCGGGGTCGATTCAGCGCGAAAAATTCACTTGGGTCAGCAACACTGCCGATAACGAAACAAACAGCAACTTGCTTCATTTTCTTCGAATGGGCTAGAATTTTCTCGATAACTGCCATCGTATATCTGCTATTGTCTTCTCTTCGTTGATCACCCAGCGGGTGCTAAAATGGTATAGACACCCCACAAGGAAGGCGCCTGGTTATTCTAAGAGTTGCCCAAGTTGGTACTTATGTACCAGATGTTGGTACAATCGACCTTTTTAATTTTCCAGTTGTTGCAACTCTACATCGATAGCCTGAGTAAAATTGCAATAGAAATCAACTCAGGGATGAAGGTAAATAATGAAAGTAAAAAGTAATTATGATTAACAATACTTCATCTAATGAAAATAAGTAATGAAACTAATGCTTTTGAAAACAAATTTCGCATCTGGGCATAATTGGTCACTTTAGGTAATTTATAGCCACTTTTGACCATTCTTTGGCCGAAATGGCCAAAGATGGCAAACAAAATATCAACTTGTGGTACATTTTACATTCTTCTGGTACAATTTGGGAAACTTCAGTGGCAACCCTGGTTATCCAGCAAAAGACGTCTTTGACCCGAACCAGAAGAATCTTGGATGGAAACATCACAAAGGCCGACTAGGGCAACGCTGACTGAATCCATTACTCAGGAATTGGGTCATATCAACATATCACTCTGCCAAGCTAGGAAACAGGCAGTAAAGAGAAGTTTCCGTTGGTGTGTAGTTGGTAAGTTCGAATTCTATTGGGTGTCGTAAATAAATAAATCAATTAGAAATAGCCACAGCTTTTGATAATTTTTTTCCTAGATGCGTCCACAAGCATCTACAACAGGGTCTGTAGGTCGGTCGGGCCCCAAGATGTTTGAAATTTATTTTCGATCCAAGGTAGAAATAATCTATCTAGCCCTGCTTTAACCGTGTTTTAACTTGGAGAATAAAACTGAATGGGAAAGTTTCGTCATGTTTTAGAAGAGGGGTTCGATTTTATAAAGAATTGCAACGTGGGACTGAGCCCTAACTAAATGGCCACTTGAAATAACACCATTCAGAGAATTTAAAAAATTCACTGATGTTATAAAAAATCGAAGGACGAAACGATCTATTCAAGACATTCTTTCTTTAGAAAGTTATGTTTTTTTAATCGACCTCATACTGAATGTGAATCTTGTCAGCCTGTCACTAGAGTGATGTAAGTAAAAGACTTCTTGCACTATAGTAATGACAGATGGAATGTGGACACGTTGTTGGACTTATGTCCTTGGTAAATTTTCGCATGAATCGTTTGGGCCACGTTCTTAGCCTTGGTTGTTTTTATTGCAACGTTTCAGTCGATGCAACCTTCGGCCTTCCTCAAGTATCAGTTGCATTCGGTAACCTTCCAAGAATGTCGGATAAGCCCCTTTATTTGAAGAACAGGGATATCGTTTACCTATATTTCTTATATCAGGCTTCCCTCTTTAAAAATTCTGGCGATTGTACTCTTCCTTGAGTGTCAGTCACATTTCGTAACCTTCCACGAGAGTCAAACGAAATCCTTTATATGGAATTCTTGGGAATTCCACAACTCGTGACTAGCAATTCTTCACCGGATGTGACAAGCATTGGAGTGAGAACAGTACACCCTGTGGATCAAATACAGAGTTCCGTTCGACATTTCCGGAAGATTATTGACAATGCTGTAGTGCTAAGAAAAAAAAAAAAGAGAAATGAAGGAGCGTTGGGCTGTCTGCTCTAGAAAGTGAGCGAAGCAAGCTTCCACAGGTAGTTCGTGTGTGGGGGTGGGGGCATTCAAGGACACCATGCACAGTTTTGGTCAATTCGAGTTTTACGAAAAGAAACAGAATTAGAACTTCGGGTTGTATATAGATTGTGAAGGAAATCTGTGCCCTTCCTAAACAACGCAAGGAAACTCTGTTCCCACGTGGTGACAACATTTTAACGAAACACGACGAAGGAGGAAAAAAAAGGGTCTAAATGAAAAGTTGAATTATATACGTTACATCTTTGAAAGAATAGTGAAAGATTTCATAGAGATGTTCCTATTGCTTCTTATAAAACTGTCGGAGAGTCGAAGACGGCTCTCATTGCTCTTGTGATGTCACTTTCTGTCACTGCCGTTCGATTGAGAACCCGGGTGTACAAGTAATTGAATTGACATCAGCAGTGCTCGATTCGGCGATTCTAACCGAAGTGATAGTAATTGACAAAGGGTTAGACAAGAGTTACAGTTCAGGTGACCAGAAGTCATTTGTAGCAGTATCAGTCGGATACAGGTATGTTTATGGGGAACAGGTGATGTCCAGTCCACGTCAAGAACAATCAATTACCATCCTGGCTACATTATAACAATTATTGACTAAAACAACCAAAAAGCAGATAGATAGTTAAATTATAAAACAAAAAAGACACCGTGATACAGTGCAGGAAAAAAAAGTGAGAGATTTTTAAAAATCTAATTAAAGAGATGTTTTGAGGTCATGTGTAATGTGTGTTTGGGAATATACTAGCTAATTTCTCCTATCTATGAATTGCTCCGATAAAGATTTTTACGGGTATATAGATAGTGAAGAAACACTGTTACCCCTCCCACAACAATAAAGGAACAGCGCTCTTACGCGTTCCCAGAGCATTGCACTCTGTCAAATATACATACATATATTTAGTATACACGCACATTACTTGAAATAGTAGAAATGATGCGACGATAATTGCATAGATATTGGTAAATAATATGATACCCGTGGGTCGCCTCCCCATGAGGTGATGGTTAACGAGCGCAGCCCAAACTTGTAAATAACTGTAGTCTAATACACACGCACGCAAATACACAAACACACACACACACACGCACACACACACACACACACGATCTCATATCCTATAATGAGCAAGACAATACAATACAAAGAATTACAAATATATAATATTCATGATGTAAGCCATTTTACTGAACCGAACAAGTCATCATCATCAGTCTTTTAATGTCCGTCGTTGGACATAGACCATCCCCAGGATTTGCCACACTTCTCCATCATGGGGATCGTGGAGCCAGTACTTTCTGAACTTGTCTAGCTCATCTCTGCAGCTAATATTCTGCCAGCCTCGGTTGCGAATCTGATCTCGGTGCGCATATATTTGACTGGAATGCGCCTAGCTTGAAACGACTATAAAAATTCTACGTTGCTGTATTCGGCACACATAGATAGATAGATAGATAGATAGATAGATAGATAGATAGATAGATAGATAGATAATGAACAGACCGAGATAGATAGATAGATAGATAGTTAGATAGATAGATAGATAGATAATGAACAGACCGAGATTGATAGATAGATAGATAGATAGATAGATAGATAGATAGATAGATAGATAGATAGATAGATAATGAATAGGCCTGCATAGATACATAGATGAATAGATAGATATGAACAGATAAATATCAAGATAGACGGATAGATAGATAATGAACAGAATGAGATAGATAGATAGATAGATAGATAGATAGATTGATTGATAATGAACAGAATGAGATAGATAGATAGATAGATAGATAGATAGATAGATAGATAGATTGATAATGAACAGAATGAGATAGATAGATAGATAGATAGATAGATAGATAGATAGATAGATAATGAATAGGCTTGCATAGATAGATAAATAAATAGACAGATATGAACAGATAAATATTAAGATAGATAGATAGATAGATAGATAGATAGATAGATAGATAACACGATTGATTGAAAGATAATGAACAGACTGAGAATAAACTAATGGATAGATAGTCGAGGTAGATACACAGGCATTTACACACGCCCGTACGCACGCACACACATACCATGCATTCATATTAACTTAGATAGATGTGAACCTTTAGATATACGCACAAGCTCTTCCGCATATACCACGAGAAACCTTTTCCTAACCAGTTATGACATGAATTAGTATAATGCCTGTGTTTAGATGGTGTCTCTTTGTGAGTCTAAGCTTATGCACGTGTAAGAAATTATATTATATTACGTACAATCCCTGTTATATATTGATTACAGTCATTTTATATATATAAATATATATATATATATATATATATATATATATATATATATATATATATATGTATATATATATATATATATATATATATATATATATATATATATATATATATATATATATATATATATATATATATATATATATATATGATGGCTGTAATCAATATGTTGTTGTGTTAACAGTATTGCGGAGCTCAAACTCATGTGATCTGCCGATCCTAGATTCTCCACCAGTCGCATGGGATTGGCCCTTCCCCCAAGATTTGCCTTCGTATGATTTCACGAGGGTGCATCAATAAGCTAGCAATCCGACCCGTAGTTATCAGCTGAATTTTGATCGGGAGTTCCCACCGTGTAATGTTCGAACTGTGTGATTAATATTCACCACTGAAATAAATGCAATGACAAGGAAGGAGATTATTATGAAATATTGATATTTGTTCCTTAAAATGAATGCTTCTTTTATGAATTAGACTATGGACATATTGATGCACCTAAGTATATATATATATATATATATATATATATATATATATATGTATATATATATATATATATATATATATATATATATATATACTTTCGAGCAATTACTTTTGGAAATTTGAAAATCATAAACTCAAATGTACAATTGACTTCATATAATCTTTTCGATTGCTTAATATATACATAACAAGTGGATAGAGCATTATGATAACAGTAGAAAAAACTAGATGGACCAAAAACACTACTTTGCGAGAGACGATCATATGATGAGCGTTTCTCGCGAAACACTGTGTAAAGATCTCTCCAACTTTTTTCTCCTTATATTATACACAAATACATATTCGAATAACGTATATATATACACATGCATACACATTCCAGTTATGCATTCATGTACATAAGATTTTTGATAGGAACAGAGATTTAAAAAGAAAGGAATGTTTTGTACTTTTTTCGATATTTGCTCTTTGATTTCAGATAAAGGAATTCCATAAAAAAATCAATATATATTTATATATCATATCTATATATATATATATATATATATATATATATACATATATATATATATATATATAATACTCACACACACATAAATATATACATTTTTTTTTCATCTTTTGTTGTACGTATGTTTTCAGCGCTCTACATAAAAATAGAGCGTATTTAGTCATTTTTTGAATACATCACAGATTTTTAACTTCATAACAGTTTGTTACATAGGTAACAAGGTCAACTACAAAATCAGCCTTCCTTATGATAGTCAAGTATTACATGGACTAATTCGGCCCTCCTTAGTTGACGAAATAGATTTGTATAATCATATTTTTGTTTTTTCGTTTGGCACTTGGTCTGTCGGTACCGTGTTATTTGAAGAAAAATTATCAGCAGATTCATTTTTATTGCAAATAAATACGTGTAATTATATCTCTCTTTTTTAAATGGTTTTCTATTAAACTTTTTTTTAAAAAACTTCATTATAAGGAGGGCTGACTAGTTAGTTGGCCAACTTGACTCGAAACCCTTTAATACATTGGTAAGTTTCAAGTGAATGATGTAAGCTTAAAAAATTGCCTTTGTATATAATTATTGAGAAATATCAAAAGAATTTCGAAATGACTAAAAAAATTCTCATACGGAAATACTGTTGAATTAACAATGCCACCATTGAGATATACTATTTCCGTTATTTCCTTATGATTTTCTTAGAAATATGTATTATTTTTATGAGAGATGGGCTGATATTTTTTAAGAAAATCAATTTTATAGTTTTTAAATCAAATGTCCTTTCTTTGAGAGGGTACTTGAGACGTTTAGCAAAATGAACAGGCTATAGGTCAAGTCGGCCTTCGACAAACGCAGCCTATCTCACATTAGTCAACTCGGCTTATCCCCAAGGCGGCCGTTAACATCTATAGATTGATTTATCTCGGAAATAAATACGTTTAATTATGTTTGTTAATTTTTAAAAAAGATTTTCCTAAACTTTCGCACAAGCTTTGTAGCTCGAAAAAAAGTTTTGTTCGTCAATTTTTCATTTTTTTTTCATTCGTTTCCACGTACGACGTACATCCTACATAATCATTAAAGTAAAAATTGCAAATGAATACGTGTAATTATGTTTGCCCGTTTTCCAAAGGTTTTCTGAATAAACTTATTATAAAACGGAATTTTTGTAACGATTTAGGTCATGTGCAACTATCAAGTCGGAAGTAGGAAGACAACGATCAGAATCGAAGACGCAGAACTGAAGAAAGTTGACATGAAAATGAGTGCGATGACTTTTAACAGAGAAAAAACAGTCTCTCATCTTGAATTTTTAATAGATGAATTATTGTGAATGATTATTGATTCCTTTTATTTCCTTCATTAGCCGAATGTTTACTGGGCAACAATCAAAAATTGAAAACGCAGGACTTGAGAAAGTAGACCATTACATCTACCAAGGACAACAAATCTCCATTAAATCCTCAAAAGCAGAAGAAATCAAGCGAAGAATCATTCTAGGATGGCAAGCATTCAGTAGAACAAGCTCAACCTTCAGAAACAAGACAATCCCATTAGTATTAAAAAGTAGGGTATACAACCAAAGCATCCTCGTGATAGTCACCTATGGAGCTGAAACATGGAACCTAACCAAGGGACTGACCTGCAGACTGAGAAGCATGCAACGTGCGCATGAGAGAATCATGTCATACCTCACATGGAGAGATCACAAGACAGCACAATATATCAGGGAGAAAACAGGAGTCCGATACATCATAGAAACTATTAAAATATTTAAACGACAATTGGTTGGTCATATTACAAGAATGGCAGACAACTGATGGACATTGCGTCTCACAACTTGGATCCCCAGGGATCACATGCGCAACCAAGGCCAGCAGAATACAAGATGGGGAGAAGAATTAGACAAATTCAGAAAGTATTGGCTCTGCAATGCCCACGATAGGGTGGTGTGGCAAATCCAGGGGAAGGTCTATGTGCAACAATGGACATTAAAAGACTGATGATGATGATCATGGGCTGAGTTAATAGGGGGCCAACTTGACTTGACAGCAGGGTCGACTAGGTTGCAGTCGGAGCCAATGAAGATACGAGTGGAAAACTATCATCTGCAGAATACTGGTAATTACTTTTAGATTGTTATACATATACATTTTTGAACACACTAACGCGTCTTTAACTGTACATATATTTTCATACATGAGTCCCTTGGGACATGAAAGTCATTTTGTGGGCTCCTCCACCCTAAAATGGTTGAGAAAGGCTGATCTAATCCAACCAAGTCTAGACTTTTCAAAAATAAGGTTTTTTTTATATAAAATGTCAGAAATAAGTGAATGTATATATTACGTATTAACCTAATTTTGTAATCTTCAATGTGTTAACATTATTATTACCGTTTGTTAGTGTCCAGTCAACCCAGTAAATGAATGGAAAATACATTAACCCATTTACAGCGGCAAGTGGCGAAAGTAATGAGTATTCATTGCAAGCTAGCAAACGATAAAAAGCCTGTCCATTGCGAGATTATCCATCGCAAGTCACCAATTACGAGAAACTCACTGCAAGATAAAAACCGTGGCTCACAGAACTGTATGGCCATCAATCACATTAAAACGGAAATTTTAGTGAGCTAGCCTCAGAGCTGCAATGGAAAAATTCCCAAGACACTCCATTGCAAATTATCCATCATAAGATAAAAGCCTTGACTCACAGAGAGAACTGGATTGCTATAAATCCCAATAAAACGGAAATCTTATTGGGTTAACCATAGAAGAGCAATGACTGAAATTCCCAGGACATTCCATAGCAAGATAAAAGCCCTGACTCTCAGATAAAACCGCGTGTCCATGAAAAATGATAAAAGGGAAATTTTATTGAGTGATACCGGTGTGAATGTGTTAATAGTTATTCTCTATATTACATATCTCCAATGGATGCAAGTGCATCATGTGCACGATGTTAGAGAAATCATAGAAGTGTCTTTTAAGCTCAATCTGCTCTATATTCTTGTGTAAAAAGTCAACTGTACAGCCAATAGCAAAATTCGACCCAATCGAACTCACAGAAAAGAATATCTTTCAGCGTTCAAACCAGCAGTCTTGGATGTTGGGCACATGTACCCCACAAGGGGGCAATTCAAATTAGAGAGCGAATGGAATTTGAGAGTGAACAGCGAGAAGTGTTCCCTGGCGAGTATTGCCGACTCAAAAAATATTTTCGCGCTAGTTAGACTGCCCATAAGCGCCAAATAGAATAAAAAGCAAAAAAAAATAAATAAATAAAAATAAATCGTCATTTCAAACATTAAAAAAAGCCAAAAATGGCGCAAATTTTAAAACACTTTTAGAAGGGAAGTAATGGAGTACTGATGGCATTTTCCAAGTCTCTAGATAAAACGGTATGGCCAGGAGCGCTCGGACAGTAAAAAAAAAAAAAACAAAAAAAAAACAGAGAAACACGCGCATATAAGGATAGAACCCTTCACCATCGAATTCTGGTGCCAATGTGAACTTCAATATGCAGACGACCTCCATGGAAAAAAAACTAAATCAATTCAGTGAACTTTCATCCGAAACTCAGACGCGTTTCGGAATTCAGAATTTTTTGGTTTTCGGAATGGTAGGATTTACGTATCGTTTATCCTTGAACAAACCAGTGCTAAATACTAAGTAGGCCAAGTACTGTACCGTTGCAGTAAAAAATGTACGAGTATTGTTATACGTTACTAGTTACTGGTTCCATAACTTATGTTGTTCAGTTTCTTTCAGTCATGTACGGAGAGAGTGCAGCCGTCATATTCAAAATGGCCGACAGAGTAGACCAGCAAATAAGCGAAGATTTTCTGACAAAACATAGCATCGCACTGTTTAATACTTTTCACGCTAAATTTAGCGCATTTCTTCTTTCGGCAGAGCGAAAACTCAACATTTAAGCACTATTATTAGCCAATTTTGAGCGCTTTTATTCAGCAATTTCAGCTCATTTTAGCGATTTTCTAGTAACTTTGGCCATGTAAAAGCTAACTGTGTTTTTTCGGCGCGTATTGGCGTTTATTGATACTTTTACGAGATCGACTTGGCGCAAAAAATGTTTTTTCAAGTAGGCAGCACTGACCAAGGTTTGCTAGACCCATTCAAGCAAGATTTGCCCCCCCCCCTGGCTTACCCAGATGCTCAAGGAAGAGATTTATTTACCGCTTTATCGGGATGCATCTTTTTTTGCCATCTTCCAATATTGCATTTTTTTTTTAAGCGAAGCTACTAACAGGGATCGTAACAACGAAGACAACGAATGATTTCTTAAACAACTGGTTTGGTTAATTACTCAAGGAATCGTCACATGATCTTTGGCAGCAACCTGTACCGAGGTGATCAATCAAAAAATTGGAAAAAAAGGGGTGATCAATGAATAAGTTACACTCTCGTCTCTTGTTGGAGGATCACAAAATGTCCGAGTATTCAAAAAGCATGCCGGTTACGAACTAAGATACCTATTCAGCATAAGCTTACATTGTAAATTTAAAAAAAACCCCACTAAACCCTTTTTGAGGGGATTTCAAATAGGTTTTTTTCTAGGCATAAAAAGGAGTAAATGTTAACATTTACAGACCTCTAGCTCCGTTGGTTCGGTCTGTACGCGCGACGCATACCAGATCCACTTAAAAACTGGAGAAACCCATGTTGAGAGTTTCGGTTGGAAGTTTCTAGTATCGTAATAGATGCTCGTCGGAGTTTTTTTTTTCCCGAACATACTGAAACTTAGACGGGTATTGAAACACACCCATCTACTCGGAGCCACATAACGACTCCATATGTAAATGTCATGTACAAATCTACCAGCAGTTAACTTTGTAAACAGACACCCACCTAAGCCAACCTTTCTCACACCTGTAAGTAAATAAGCAATATATAGAAAACACCTGTTGATTCATAAGACTCTAAATGAAAATCGGTAAATTTTCGGTGAAGGGGCATCCAAGCAGGTTGAAAATCCAGATTACAAGTGAAATTAAGAAATTAATGAAACCCAATACGTACAACTAATTAGCTACGAGAATATCTATAATTTCCTCAAACATACTTACTGTAAGAAAGATATTTATGGATAGAGAGCTCGATATTCTTTTAAAATAAAGCTAGTATAAGCTTTTATGTCCATCAGTTAAAAAGCCTCTTTACATATGTGTGTGTTATTGAGGAATGGATATATGATCCAACAGAATGATAATAAATGCATTTTGATGTATTGAAACTCTTATTGAAATGATATCCCGTCATTACAGGGAGATTGTATCACTTGGCCTGGACAACATAGATAAAATAAACAATTAAAGTAAATATAGCAGCTTCAGAGATCGAACCTGCGACCGATAGGGTAGTCGCGTCAACGTAATGTTGCTCGTACAATTGAGCTGAGCAGCTGCAAATTTGCAAAGTCCCAAATAACTGTTTTCAACCCATCATATATATATATATATATATATATATATATATATATATATATATATATATATATATATATATATATATATATATATATATATATATATATATATATATATATATATATATATATATATATATATATATATATATATATGTATATATATATATATATATATGTATATATATATATATATATATATATATATATACTTAGAATTCAGTGCTTCATGGTGACTCGTGTGGTCTGAATTTTCTGTGTATACCTATTCACATATCAGGTACTCTCAACTCCTAAATAAATAACCCACATACACACACGCACACACAAACGACATGACAGGCCCCTGTATGTGCGCGTGTGTGCCAATCATTCTTAGGTTGGTAACGAACAGTGATGTAGTGCGGCAATAAGAAGTGAGTGCGTGCTCTCGTGGATGGAAATTCAACCATCCTTCCCCCCTACCCCCAATCCTGTCCCCTGGTTTAAACCATCTCCGCCTAATGGTTAATCCATCCCTGACTTACACCATCATTGTTGTTGTTGTTGTTGCTTTTCCCAGAACCAGAAACAGAACGAAATTTTTGACACTCCTACCGAAATTGATTTCTTTGGGTCACTTCTGAATTCGAATGTTTTTAAATTCGATTTTATGGGGTATTGTTGGAATGGAAGTTTACGAAAAATTGCACGAATACATGTTAACGAAAAGTACAGGTTTAATTTTGATTTTGGAAATTTCAAACATCCAATTTGGAATTGGTGAGAAGATACTTAAAGACACGAAGCAGAACATACTTTAAGTAATTTTTGTTCGTCCTCCACGTTAATTTCAAAATATTTTCACAGTACTGTACGGTTTTTGAGTATGTGACTCAATTCCAAAATGTCTGATTCTAGTATAAAAATTGAATCTAGGTCTAAAGGCATCAAAACTAAAGGCGTCGGTCAAAAGGACAACAATGTAGCCCAAATATTTTAACTGTATTTGTATTCTTTAATTTCATAAAATCACAATAAAACTTTTGTTCATTTAAATCCACAAAAAAAAAATACTAAATTAAATTGCTTAATCCGTACGGATTCAGTTTAAATATTCGACTAATGGTATTATCCTTTGGACTGATGTCTTTTGTCTTGATGCCTTTTGACCGATCACCTAAAGGAATATCTACAGTATAGCACAATATACATGTAGTACTTGATTTCCTTCCTCGTCGCCACTCGAGGTACCACTTCATCTCTTTGGAGCCATTTCATTTCTGTCCGAACAAAAATTGCTTCTTTCCTAACAGACGATTCTTGACACAACGAACTAATGTTCAGGAGAATAAATCTGCGTACCCCGTGATTTCTTCTCCTGGGTGACTTTAGAGATTTGATGACCATTTAGGGAGAAGCGCAATATTTTTTTAACCATCGAAAGGACAATTTTGGGATATTATCACGTGATATTGGAACTAGGGCCGCCATTTCGAATGTTTATTTTTTCCCCATGACAGATCATATTACCTAACGATTGGCTTTGTTTTAAACTAAACGAAGAGAAGAAAAAAAGCTTTCAAAGCATTTTTTTCCTGAAGGACCTTTATTCTGCAAATAGCTCTTTCGAGTGATGCCGAAAAATTGAAGGTATCAAATGATGTTTGGTCTGATAATGTAGAAAAAATCTACAACTTTCTTAGTTAAGCAAAGTCGTTCTCATAAGTAATTAATTAATTATAATAAAGTTCAGTGTTGACAGTGCGCGAGAATTCCCATAGCTCTTTTTTCTGAATACTAGAGATTGAATTCTTTTGAAAACCGGTTTCTTGCGGGAAACTTTTGCTCACACGCAAGTCTACGGTTAAGTTCAGTGGTTTCAAAACTGGGGTCCGTCGAATAATGTTTGAGGTCTGCATCAGTAATCCCTCTAAACCTGACGTTTGGAATCTTAGGGCTCAGAAACATTATCATACATCGTAGAACTATCAAAAAAACTTCCGATCATTGTATACAGACTTGTGCCATACATTAGAACTCAAATAAATACAATCCATTTTAAATGAATGTGATTTTTGAAGGTCGAAAATTGCTTCTCATTGTAGCTCATTAATATAGTCTAAAAACTAAATTCTAAAAATAGGGGTCGGCTCGAATAATTTCATTATAGAAAGGGGTCCTCGAGTTTTCAAAGTTTCAAAACCACTGGTAGTTGTAGGTAGTTTAATGTTGACACTTTTATATACATCGAGGCGTTTTAGACATTCTTTTCTCTAATACTGCGTGAGTGCGGATGTACATAAAATAAATGAGAGTGATAGATAGAGAGAGAGAGAGAGAAAGGGGGGAGAGAGTGAGAGGGAAGACAGGGAAAGAGAAAGAGAGAGAGAGGGTGCTGAGTGTTCGTGTAAATATTTATTTGTTTATAATGTCATTTTTTTTTTCATCATCGCGTTTGTAATAATGTGGCTGTTTGCTTGTACGGATGACGACCTGTGCGTGTGTGCGTATGCGTGTGTGTGATTCTCCGTCGAAAGAAGGTGGTGGCGTTGTTGTTGTTGTTCATCATCATCATCGACACTACCATCATCATCAACGTTACCATCATCATCATCGTCATCAACATTTTTGTTATTTTTCAAAAACATAATGCCAAGAATATATATATATATATATATATATATATATATATATATACACACACACACACATATATATATATATATATTTTTGTGCCACTTCAGTCACTCATTTGCCAATATCTGTCAATGCAATATATCCAATTTTCTTCAGTCTTCCAGCCCATGTGTATATATGTGTGTGTGTGTGCGTTTGTGTGTTTATATAAATTGTATAATTCGGCAAGATACTCTCACAAATCATCATCGATTAAAAATGTACAAAAACGAAAAATTATTAGTTTAATATTGAAAAGAAGCTCCTTGTCCGTTATTTTCAATAAAATATCTATCTATCTATCAATCTATCTCAGTTTATTTATATCTATCCATCTATCTATCTGTGTGTGTGTGTGTGTGTGCGTGTGTGCCTTTCTTAGGCTTTGAGATTTGTTGTCAAACTAGAGCGTTCTATGATTAGTTGAAATTAATAAGATATGATATATATTTATTTTTTGCTATATTTCGGTACACACAGTCAAAATGTTTCGTTGTCTCAAAACCTGTCAAACGAGTAATTAAAATTAATTACTCGCTTGACAGGTCGTAAGACAACAAAACATCTTGACAAATTGTAACGAAATCTTGTAAAAAAAAAAAAAAAAACGTCTAAAATAAATTACATAAGATAGCTTGAGGCTCCTTAGAGCCGATACAATGTCCTAAAATAAACAACCCCATCATTTTTTACGTGTATATTCCAATATAATATATATATATCTATATTCATATATACACTTTTTATGAAAAAGCACGTGTATTTTTAAGACATTTTTTTTTCTTTAATAATATATGTACTCTTACGGAAATGTAAGTATTTTTAAAACATAAATATGTTTTTCCACTTTTTTTCCCTCATTATTTTCAGTAGTGTGGTGTCGTGAGAACACAAAGGAACGGCGTTCCCATGCTCTGTTTATGCAACTAAAATTCTCATTTGTCTGTAACCTCAAATAAGCCGAAACAGAGCATTGTAACTATTGAATCAAGGTCCCCCCTAAAATGCGTTAACTTACAGAATTTGCAAGAGGGTATAGGCAGCTCAGCGTTCCCACACTTCTCTCTAAGCACCCCACCACCGATTATCATCAACATCATCATTAACAACATCACCATTGAATAACCGTAGCCACCAAAGATGGCGAAGGATTGTTTCCTTATTTATATATTATGCGCGTGTTTGTTTGTTAATGAGTTTGTTTATGTATTCCAGCGCTCCTGGCCATGCTGTTTTGTCAACAAACAAACTTGAAAATTGGCATCAATACTCCACTAAACTCCTTCTAAAAACCCTTTTTCGATTTTTGGATTAAATAAAAAAGCTTTTTCTTTATCTTTGGGGTATTTTATTCTGTCGGGTTCAATAATACCTAGATTTCCAGAATCTAGATGTTTCTAGATGTTTTTTATCCAATTTTTAAAAAAATCTATTTTGGAAGTTTTCCCTCGAGAAAAGCAGTGATGTCTCAATTATTATTTATTCTGACTATATTTTACTCTTTGAATGAATTTTCCCTACATGTCTTTAAATTTTGACGCTATGATTGTTCAACTGATGGTGATGGTGGTGTATTATTATTATTATTATTATTATAATTCAAAAAAGTATTTCACCTACCTGTTACTTGAAGAATAGAAGCGAGCCACAAAATCCCAAACACTCGAAGATGGATCGAATCCTCCGCCATAACTATTTTTATTCCTTTCGATGACGTCTTGAACAATGATAATAATCCTCAGGAATCAAATACCAATCCAGAGACTGTTGACACTTTTTTTTTTTTCAAATATCAAGTTGGCAGTTGTATTTTTCTTTCTCTCTTTTCTCTCTCCTTTTTCTTTCAACTTTCTTGGTGAACTTCGTCCACGAACTTTATAAATAATAAGCCCAATCAATTATGGACTTCGTCGTATTCAATTTAAGATTACCTATTTTATCATATATATATCTATAATTATCTATCTTTATCTATGTTCCTTTCTCGAGTGTTTTTTTTCTAGTGATTATTCGAAGTGATTGTATAAGGACATATCATTTACGAGAAATTTACGAGTAATTTTAACGTAAAATGAATCCCAGTTTTTTTTTTCTTCGCTTCAATATTTCAAAATAAACAAGGCACTTTTGTACGACTTCTTTGACATATCCCACGATCAGCTATGGTTCCATGTACCTTGTCAATATCTTTCGATTTAAATGATGAGGATGACGGCTTGCGAGTCTGCACCGATACAAATTCATAAGTATTTTGGTTTAACGCAGATATCCGTCGAAGAAAAACAATTCCGTTAGAGAACTCAAAAACTGAGCGATACTTCAACTGTTTTGTGTTTGAAAATGCGTGTGTGCAGAGGCTTGTGTATTTCTTATATTTGACAACCAACCACCAACCTTTCGTAAAATTATATAAACATTCACTTATGTGTATTTGTATTAGTACGTATGTACGTGAATATGTATGTGTGTATGGTTAACAGTGTGTATGTGTTTTTGATAGCTTATTTTGGGGGGGTCTTTCTGCTCTTTCCCCGATAATGTTTTGTTGTTGTATCTCCGATGGAGAACGATGACGTTGGGTTTTAAGAAGGGGGTGATTGATGAACCGCTCTAATCCGTAAGGTGTGATACTATTGACAATAATTAATCGATGGGTGTTGATCGAACAGAATGTAAACAAATTTCCTCTTTCTTTTTTGAAAAAAAAAACATTATAAAAAGGATCGTACCGCAGCAAGACGATCTTTTGACTGGGTAGTCAGAACTTGGGTAACTAAACTGACAGTACGGAGCTTAAGGACGATGGCTCTGGGGAAGGGGAGGAGAAAAGCTCACACCTACATAGAGAGTGGGGAAAGAGAGTTGGAGTGAACGAACACAGGGAGGAAGAGGGATAGGTTAGCTCCTGCTAACACAGATGAAGTACACACACGCATTCGGTTGAAAGTCTCTTCTGATTATGCACTTACTTCGTTCTGATATATATATATATATATATATATATATATATATATATATATATATATATAGAGAGAGAGAGAGAGAGAGAGAGAGAGAGAAAGAGAGAGAGAGAGATAGATAGATAGATA
>OY735242.1:12437230-12469730 GCA_963457665.1 Thysanoteuthis rhombus
ACACACATACACACACACACACACACACACATATATATATATATATATATATATATATATATATATATATATCAAATAATTTAGTCATCCACCGACAGCTGTTTTGTTGTATTACAAGTCTTCAGTGTGGCTATAGACTATCCATTATCCCATCTAGAACCACTAGGTAGGATCGAAACCTTCGCCTCAGACCCAGTGGCTGAAATTTTACCCGTGTCCTACGCAGAACTGGATGGTCAGTAGGACTGAATGTAAGCGATATATCTACTTACGCACAATTCCCCATCCACCAGAGTGCTCTATTCCAGAGTTTACTCGTTCATTTTAAGCTATAAGCAAAGCTTTTTCAACTTTGGGATAGAGCACTGATGGATGGGGAATTGTGCGTAAGTGAATATATCACTTAAATTCAACCTTACTGACCGTCAAGTTCTGTGTAGGGCAGAGGTAAAATTTCAGCCTCTACCTCGTGGCACTGGATGGTATAATGGATAGTCCATGGCCACAGTGAAGAGTTGTAATACACTGAAACAGCTGTCAGTGGGTGACTCAATTATCAAATTTTTCATTTATTTTTTTATATATATTTTCCATTTATATATTTTCATATCTATCTATCTATCTATCTATCTATCTATCTATATATATATATATATATATATATATATATATATATATATATATATATATATATATAAGAAATCAGATTTAAACACTGAGGATGTAAAAGGATTTTTTCTAAATTTGTCGTTTTCAAATCCGGAAGCTCTAAAACAGCTGTTTATTTAAACATAATTTTAAATCGCAAATTGTGGGAGACTTGGTAGATCTGCAAATAGGAGGGATACCATTTTTACAGGCATGATTTTCTTCCATTGCGGGAGATTCGTGCAAGTTCATCACATGCGTGGTTTGGGGAGACGGCACTTGGCTTCAAAATGCAGGAGTCCTCCACGAAATGCGGGAGACTTGGTGGGTCTGTAAATGCCAGAAAACGAGACTCCCTCTGGTAGAGCTACCATAGCTGATAAACATGGGATAGGTAATGGACAAGGATGATTTGACTTTAGGGAGGGGCTGAACCAGCTTATAATTCCAATTGTGGATTCCATCCGGAGGCCCTGATCAACTGTCATAGGGTATGATATCTAATGTGTTTTAATTTTTCGATACGTCATTGCCGAAGTATGTAATAAGGTAAATACCTTATGTAGACTATCGTCTGTTGTGGTAGAAGTTTAACAGATGTCAATGGGAGTTTGGTCTACATACCGTGCGTGTCACGTCGTGTCGTGTTGACTTACCTGGGAGGCGTGGCGTCTACGTGGATGAAGCATCCCTTACCTCGTAGGTGTGGCATCTATGTGATTGAAACCTGCCCCCACACACACCCATAGTAATTAACGGTTCAGTCTGTTGCCGGTATCTGTCTTAACCAGTTTAAAGAAATATCACATTGCTATCAAGGAACAGCAGGGATGCAAAAGGGAGGGCGCAAGAAGGGACTGTCGCCCCCATTTCCCCCTAGGAACAGATGTTAAGGAGCGCAATATTTCTTCTGACCCATGATGCCTGTTGATTATCAATTATGCCCCCTTACCCCTTTTAGGATACACTGTAATTGTCTCTGGGTGCCGTCTTTGTTGCCGGGTGTCAAGAATCTATGTTTCGCTGCTGCAGAGCAACCTTTGCAAAACAAGTTAATAAGTTTTGGTCTTTTCGGTCATTGACATTTTTATTAACCAAATTTTCCGTAGAAGTGACTTGGGACTGACTGTTTTTTTTAAAATTCACGTAAGTAACCCAAGCTACACGCACCAAAAGTCACGTTGAGAAGAATGCATTGAAACCGGTAGTTGAAACTCAGGACGGGATAAACGGTGTGCCATCGGCGATTACGAAAAAGTAAAAGAAATGGCCCGTTTAGATAGAAGAACCCAACATTTTGAAGACAATACCCCGCACCTTTTAAAGGCCAAAATCTAGCTTTTAGAAGGGATAAAAAATAAAGAAAAAGCTTTTTGCATGTCTGAAATCTAACCCTTTGATGACAATAGATCCAGTCTTTCGAAGGCAAAAAAAACTCAGCCTTTTGAAGGCAGATATTCAACCTTTTGAATGCACAAAATCCAGCATTTTTAAGGCATAAATAAAGCTTTTGAGGGCAAAAATTCGGCCTTTAGAATGCCTGAAATCCAACATTTTGAAGGCAAAAACTTCAGCCTTTCGAAGGCAAGAAATCCAACCTTTCAGCCTTTTGAATGCATGAAATACAATCTTTTGACGGCAAAATATCCATCGGTGCATACACAAAACCAGCAAAAGGAAGATAGTATGAAGCAAGTATCAAGTAAGAAGTCATTGAAGTGGCCAACGAATCTATCTTTGGAAGGAAGGATTAATAAACCTTACTTCCAAACACCTCACTCTCGAGTCTGTCTCACTCTCTACAGTACACATTATATATATATATATATATATATATATATATATATATATATATATATATATATATATATATATATATATATATATATATATATATATATATATATATAATAGATGATTTATAAGTTGCTTACCACAATCAGATGGGTAAAGAAAACATGACAAATTTCAGACTTTTTCGAAAAAAATTAAAGCCTATTACAAATGTAATATCTTTGAAGTGTCAATTTTTGTTTCGATTGAAAGAAAATAACGTGAAGTTAGCTGTCAAAATGAAAGTGACTTTCATGTACTGGAAGTAGGTTTTAGTCTTTTTTTTTTATTCAATGTTTATCTACAAATTTCCTCACTAATTCCTAAATGAATAAATACCGAAAAAAAGATTGAAATCCGATACTTAGTCGATTTTATAAACTGTCGAACAAAGATGTCAAAATGAGTTCCTTCAGTTTTCAAGTTGGTCTGGCCCGCAAACCAACCAAAAATGTCAAAATGGGTTTCTTCAGTTTTCAAGTTAATCTGGCTGCGTGGCTTTGTATGTATGTTATTAAGAAATTGATACATAATCTGATAGAATGATTATAAATTGTGTTATATTATACTGAAACTCTTATTTAAAATTATCTCCCGTTATTACACGATGAATGTATAATTTGGCCTAGACTACTTAAATAAAAAGTATGTGTATAAATCTTACCAAAGGAGCTATAGGGCTGATATTTTTAGCGTTTCTTCTTATTTTGTCTATAAAAAACTTTTCTTTTTTTTTTTCGAAAACCCTCCTCTTAAGTAGGGGTTTTAGTGGGAGGTCGATTTGCCAGGTAAGTTTATGCTAAACTGATCCCCAGTTCGTGTCAGCATCTATGCTTGTTTTTTGAAAAATTGGGTTTTTTTAATCACAAAAAGGAAAAAAGAGAAACTTATTCATTGATCACCTCTTATTCAATTTTTAAATGATCACCCCTGACATGACATGCTGACAAAGAAAAAAAATTCAATTTTACCGTTTAGCTCAATGGTAAGAGCAACGCTACGTTGAAGTGGCTACCCTATCGATCGCAGTTTCGATTCCTGCAGCAGCCTATTTTTTAACTGTTTATTCTACTTACGTCGTGTAGGCTAAAAAAATACATTCACCGAGTTATGACGGGAGATCATTTCAAATGAGTTTCAATATATATATATATATATATATATATATATATATATATATATATATATATATATATATATATATATATATATATATATAGCCAGTGTTCGTGGCTTTGCAACGCTCAAAGGTTATCGTGCTCATTCATACGTATATAGGCCTGTGAAATCTTCATATATAACCCCATAATACGCCCGAATACAATGGTATAGAAAGGAAAATCACTTCTGCTTACATAAAGCAGGTTTTAGACTGGTTTTATATCCTCTATACCTGAAGTGGAGAATCGATAACTATGAGGATCTGTTATCTAGCATTAATTTTAATATCTCCTTTGAAATTTTGGTTTTAATTGAAAAAAAATGCGTGATATTGTTCGCAAAACAAATAAAACTTTCTTTTGTGTACGTCAAACGTGTTTCAGGCAGTTTTATAATCTCTGGATAATAAGTGGGTGAGCAGTTTTGTATTGTTATCAAGTAAAATCCCTTCAGTATTAACACAGATGAGTCACTGATCATGAAGTCGGGGATCAATTTTCCATAGTTATCAAGAGAAAAAAAAGCTGAGCCCTCTTCTATTGAAAGCCAGTGTTTCATTTTGAAAGGCACAAATCATGCCACGCAATGCTTTTGTTCATATCTTCGTGAATAAAAAGTTGTATGGATTATGGTTAATCCAACAATATGAAAAATGAATGACAATATTGGAAGTTTTGTTTTAAAATAATTGAAGTTTTGTTCATTTCCTGAACTTCTCCAAAAAGCAAATGAATATCAACGTGTGTAGGTCAGATATACTTTTCGTATTTAGCATGCATAACCCAAATGTATGTATATATATATATATATATATATATATATATATATATATATATATATATATATATATATATATATATATATATATAAAATAAATGATTCATAAGATGCTTACCTGAATCAGATGGGTAAAGAAAACATGACAAATTTCAGACTTTTTTTTTTTTTTTGAGTTGCAATGAGAAGCAGATTTTATAATTTGAAAGTAACTTAAATTGCAAATTAAATACTGCACAAAACACCTATGTGGGGATGGGTTAAAAAATTTTCTAGACATAATAAAGAGTAAATGTGAAAATTTCAGCCCTTTAGCTCCATGAGTGCGGTTTGTACGCGTGATTGATACATAGCTAGCCAGACAGACTCTCGAAAATTGGAGCCGCTTGAAAATTGAAACTTAGTTGACAGGTTTGGTTGACAGTTTCTAATACTTATGGTGGAGGGATTAATGCCCAATTAATAGGTCTTGTGAGGATTATGATTAGTATTAGGATTAGCAGCACCCTATCATCCTTCATTTGCCATGTACTTCATCTCTAAAGTTGAATAGAACATCTGTAATTACGGTTTTTGTTCCCAATCTTGAAACTTGAAAATGACTGGACGAGTAGCCAGAAACGCTCGGTCGTAAACTAATGGACAGTTCTTGCATACACTATCCACTGACCTACGTTCAATATTTGGGAAACAAGAACGATATATATATATATATATATATATATATATATATATATATATATATATATAATCCAAGTTTTTAAACAGTCACTCAATAGAAACCGTCACATGACCAATGTTTTGGCAGCATCGTGTGTAAGGAGGTGATCAATTCAGAAAATTGGAATAAGGGATGATCAATGAATAAGTAACTTCTTTCAACTTTCGTTTGGGCAGTGATCAGAAAAAAGTCTGAATTTTCAAAAAATCAAGGGATCAATTTAGCATAAACTTACATCGTAAACTGAACCCTAACCATACTAAAAAAAAGTATTGTTGGAGATATTATGACAATAAAACATAGCAAATTGAACGCTCACCACCAAACGTGAAGATAATTGGTAAGAATTTGTAATACTTCATCTACTAAAATTTTTTTTTGAATTAGTAGTATTTAGTTTATAGTATTGATGGATCAAAAAGAGAGAGCCATACTGCCACAAGTACTCTTGAGTGCTTAATTGCCCCCCCCCCCCAATCTCTGCTCCCTAATACTTGGCTGGGGAGGGGGGCTATGGATTGGTCAAAATTTACCCATCGAAAGGCAACTTTTATAAAAAAAATGCAAGAAGGAGAATTTACGGGGATTCAATTAGCGATGTTGATTTTCGTTAAGTTGGTCAATAGTTTGTGCCCGCTGGTTCTGTGGCGTTTTTGTTGTTTTTGGGGGGTGGGGGGGAGTTCTGACTTTTTAGTGATGACTGCCCAACAAAAGGTGGGAGGAGTAACTTGTTGATTGATCACCCATTCTTCCAGTGTTTTAATTGATTGATCCCCCAACCGGCATGCAATCAAAAGACGTTGGTCAGGTAACCGTTTCACTGCCACCAACAACAATCCCATCTTTAGTAGCAAGAACCAACTTAGGCCCACTGCTGGACAAAGGCCTTTCCCAGTTCCTCCCCTGACGATTGCATGGTTGTGCTGGAGGGATTACAGACCAAAAGAGCTCATCCGTTAATAACATTTTCTGGTGAATCAGGTTTTGAATTCTGAGTTGTCCTTTTTCGAACCGATGGTTGCTTCCGAGAGCCAGAGGGCCAAGTTTGCACTGCTACTTTACCCATAGCTTGGACCGGGTAGGGGAGATAGCTGTAATAACGAGGTATAATTTCATATAGGGTTTTAAGTAATATAACGCATTTATAATTACTTCTGTTGGGTTATGTATCCATTTCTTAATTATATATATGTATATATATATATATATATATATATATATATATATATATATACTTAAGAAATGATTTGAATGATCTCAGCCACTGTCCGGTGAATGTCAACATTTCGTGCTTAACGAACTCAATATGTTTTATTCATGTGATGTTATGCATAATAATGATAATAAAAAGAACAAAATGTATGGCCAGTTGTCAATGAGTGCGTTTGGCACGAAATGTTGACATTCACTGGGTGTATATCTTAGTAATATATATATATATATATATATATATATATATATATATATATATATATATATATATATATATATATATCATCTCAAATGTGGCATGCTACAAAAAGACGTTAGTCTCGCGATGGATTCTATTGCATAATTAACCAGACCTGATTTTTTTTAGTTAATCGCGAAATTCAACGTTAATAATAATTATTAATTAATCATTAGCATCTTCTGCAAAGTACGGACCTTTTAAGGAAATTCAAGTCATCAGTGAAATATAATTAATTAGTGTGCAATTTGAATACTTATATTTTAATTGGATGAGAAATGGATATTTTGGTAAAATTAACCTGATTTTTAATTCAGTCCAGATGACCATGCTGTCAATATTTTTGTATACTGCAGATACCATAATTACGGCATCTTTGGGGAGTGCCGTTATAACGAATTTGCTGTTACCAGGGCAGCGCCCGTTCACATGGTAAATGTTTCGAAGCATTTCGATTAGTTCTCTTCTGTGTCATTAATTTAGATTTTATATCTAAATCTAGATCTATAACCAATTTGAATATTTCATATCTAGATCTAGATCTATTGCTACATTAGTTATTTCATATCTAAATCTAGATTTATTGCCGATTTGAATACTTCATATCTAGATCTAGATCTATTATCATATTAGTTATTTCATATCTAGATCTAGATCTGTTACCATATTAGTTCTCTTATATCTAAATCTAGATCTATTGCCGGTTTGGATATTTCATATCTAGATCTAGATCTATTATCATATTAGTTATTTCATATCTAGATCTAGATCTGTTACCATATTAGTTCTCTTATATCTAAATCTAGATCTATTGCCGGTTTGGATATTTCATATCTAGATCTAGATCTATTATCATATTAGTTATTTCATATCTAGATCTAGATCTGTTACCATATTAGTTCTCTTATATCTAAATCTAGATCTATTGCCGGTTTGGATATTTCATATCTAGATCTAGATCTATTGCCATATCAGTTATTTTATATCTAAATCTAAATCTATTGCCGATTTGAATATTTCATATCTAGATCTAGATCTCTTGCCGATTTAGATATTTTATGTATATTTAGATCTGTTATTTTAGACAAGATCTTTAATTTGTATTTATTTAATCTATTTTAGATTTCTCGAGAACCGCTGATCAAATATCTGCGAAGTGGACACTGCACCACCTTGCTTGCTCTCAAATATATCTGGCGAACGTCAACTTCATGCAATAGCCAGTTGTCAATCAACCGCTGTGCATACACAATCAGAGATTTATTCGATTGTAGTTAGATAATAAGCTGATTTTTAAAAAATACGGCATGCAAATTTTTGAAAAAATATGACATGCAATTTAGAATTTATAGTATGCAAATTATTTACTTTTAAATATAGTCAAGAGTGGTTTATAATCTCGGACAACAGTCTTGCAAGAATATTTTTTTAAGTGCCGTAAGAACACATGTGTTATCTGACTGCCGTTCGAACGAAAGTTTACTGTGTACGTCTGTCTCATGCAATCGTATTATCTTATCTCAATATATATTTTCAGATCAAAAATCATTCAAATCTGGCAATCCTGAAAGAGGAGTATTTTCTGTTGCTTGGCAATAAACTCGACTACAGTAGACTCTTGTTCTAACGGCACTATTTGATGAAACAATCGTTCCAATGGCACGTTTGTTTTTACGTAAATGGTTAGCACAATGACTTGTTGGCTCTGTGGCGACCCCTATATTTTTAGTAAGAATTAGATACGAAACCCTACTTTTGGCTAGGTATCTAAAACGCCACAGTAGCTAAAAGGAGTCTTTGATAGCTAATTCTTGACAGATATGTTGGGGTCGCCACGTTTCATTCATTTTATTTGCAGAACCCGTATACGAGGCATCAGACTGTGAACGAGTAATAAAAAGTATTTTTAGGCTTCTTAATATTAATACACTTCGTATAAAGCCACCCGTTCTAACGAGAAATTCGTTTTAACGACACCCTGAAATATCTGGGGGGGGGGGGGTCAAAATAACTGCTTTAGATGAAAGTGACGAATGTCAACAACACCAGTGAAAGAAAATAATACAGAAAGATGGCGGCTGTCACACTTCTTCGCCAATTCCTGTCTTCCGTTTCGGAGACGCACGTCTTTCTTTTTCGTGTCTCATCTGGAAGCGCCATCTTGGTTTTGACTGGCTCAGCCAAAGCCTTAGATCCCTGTCCCCCTTGCTACCCCCTTGCAAATTTATGTTAGTTTACTTAAGGAGCCTCTGTCCCCTTCCTTGACGTTCTACCATCTTTTTCATGTTGATTTTTTTCATTTTATTTTACTGTACGACATTACACTCTTAAGGTGTCTTTTTTTTTCTCTCTTTCTTTCTCCTCAATTGTGCCATATTTTAACAAGAAAACCACGCACAGGAACAACCTGTCTGGTATGGGTAGTACTGTTCTGGGGCTTCTTCGTTCGCGTCTAAGGAGAAACAGAAGATGGATACAAACAGACTGAGATAAATAGATAGATAGATAGATAGATAGATAGATAGATAGATAGATAGATAGATAGATAAATGAACAGACTGAACGAGATATTGACAGACGGAGATACATACATATTGAGAGACTCTATAGATAGATATGAAGAATCTAAAGTAGATAGATAGATAGATAGATAGATAGAATGGAAGAATGAGATAGATGTATTGATAGATATTAAGAGACTGAAGTAGATAGATAGATAGACGTATGAGCAGATTGAAGTATAAATAGGCCGATAGATAGACATGAAAAGACTGAGATAGATAGATAGATTGATTGATAGATAGATAGATAGATAGATAGATAGATAGATAGATAGATCTGAAGAGATTGTAGATAGATAAATAGGAGAGAAAAAAGGAAAAGGTCGGGGAAAGAAAGTGGAACGTGAAGCAAAAGAAAGTAAGGAAAGAAAAAAAAGAAAGAAAGAAAGAGGGGAAAGAAAGAAAGAGGGAAAAGAAAGAAAGTCAGAAAAGGAAAAAGAGAAAAAGATAGTAAAAATAGTACAAAATAGAAAGAAAAAAGACAGATAGATAGATGGAAGGGGGAAGCAGTGGTAAAAGAAATCGACAAGGCATCAAAAGGAAGATAGGCTGAGAGAGTGAGAGAGAGTGTGTGAGAGAGAGAGGCAAAGAAGAGGAAAAGAGAGAAAAAAGAAAGAAAGAAAGAAAGAAAGAAAGAAAGAAAGAAAGAAAGAAGCAAAAATGAAACATTTGTCAACTGCTTCCTTTCTCTCATCTATTGAGTCTCAGTGTTAGATGCCATTTATGTGGGTAGACCCTAAAAGCTATGTTGATGATGGAGACTGAAATAGATGCATAGCTGGCCTTCTCTTTTTTTTTCATGATGAGGGGGTTGAGTTATCCTGCCCCTGTCGTATTAAAAACAAGGTTGCCCGGGTTGAGTCCTTCCTACCTCTGCCTGTCTTAGAATCTGCTTCTTCTGTATTTTTTCTCTGGGTGTTTACAAAGTTACAAAGCTTAGCTCGGTACAGCTTCTTTCTCAATTCTTCAGACTGCGTTGGCATCTCACTCAGATCTAGGGTTGCTATCTTGGCCATTTTAAAAAGGCCTCATTTGTCGAATTTGACCGTGAACCTTTTGAGTTAGCTATATCTGAATTTTTAGCCGTTTTTGACTTTTTACAGTTGTATCTTTGATAAATTCTTATATTTGGTGTGTATTCCAGTTCTGCAATGTTTTATAAACTATCGTTATTATCAATTATTTTTTGTAGTACTATTCAGCAACATCTTTATTTTTCAGTTGTTTTTTATGATAGCAACTTTGATATTCAGTCAAAAGCAACTGAAAAATTTAAATGAAGACCAACAGTAGTTATCAAAAAAATAATGATTCATAATTATAAAGATAAATGTCAAAATAATTGCTATTGTAAATAATTCGGTCATTTGACCATTTTTGGCATTTTTTGCGTATTTTTTTGGCCCCAAAAGTCTATTATCTGGCAATCCAGCTCATAATTGCTTCCGTCTATTCCAAGGCTTCACGAACTTCTTTCCGTTTTTTCGTAGTAATAAGTACTAAGACTATATATCAGTATTTAGCGTGATCTAAAATTAACCATGTTTATAAATAAATAAAGACAAAAAAGATTATCAAAAATTGCAATGCATTCATAATCTATATGTTTTACGGTGTTTATTATTATTTTTTTAATTGCTTTATTAAATTGAATTAATAAAACGTAACAAAAATGCAACTGTTTTTCTAAGATCAGTGATAGCATTGAGTCATATTACGATAAGCACCAGAGGAAGTACATTTTTGTACAGAGATTAAAAAAACTGTGGTTACGTAATAATTCCCTTAAAAAATATTTCTGTGATCTCCGAAAATCTTTAGCACGGCCCCTACGTTGGAAAAATATATTTTATCTCTTGACTGGATTCTCTGTCGGTTATTCTATGTTAATTCATCTCCCTTTAGTTTGCCATTCTTTTCTAACATTGGATTATTAGATTCTTTCTTTAATACTACGAGGGCAGTTCCTGTCTCAAAGGTGAATATTTGGAAGCGTTCGGACTTTATGGTGCGCAGAGAAGACCACCAAAATGGAATATGATTCTGTCCGTCATATGAAACTACGGCTTCGAAATATTTCGGTTCCCCCTCTTCAGTGTTGCCCGTCAGTCTTGAAAATCTGCGTTTAAAATCCTGGCTTTTAATTGCGCTCGAACCTCAGCCTCTGGTACCGACGGGAATTAAGAATTAAATTCAGCCACAAAGCATGCTCCAGGTCGAGAAGTTATCACCAGAAACAAACATTAGCTTACAGTTCAACTATAGTAGTCCTCCTTATCCACAGGGAACGTGTTCCAAGTTCCGAAGAGGATGTCTTAAGCCGTGGACAGTACCGAATCCAATATATACTAGGTCTTTTTTCCTATACACACAGCAAGAGGAAAAAAGCATTTGGATATTAACAAAATATTCATTTAATATACTTCCAATGCTCACTTTTACTTCAGATTTACTCAGTTGATGTATTTTGATATAAGATGAATAATTACAAAGAAATAAATACATATTTCCAAACATGCAATGCAGAATAGATATATAAACAAAAGGAATGGTAGAAAAAAGTATTTGGACTCGATTAGAAAAATCATCATAAAAATGTTATTCAGAAGGCATACCGGTCTAGACCGTATTGTACCTGCATAGAAACTTTTGGAATGTTCGAATAATACTTAGCTGAGGTATGACTTCATTCAGTCGTCATTCGCTACTTTTACATTCTTGAAACGAGGCAGTCGTGGTTAAAGTAAAGAACATATCAACCACCCCAAAATGTCGTAATTAAACAACATGATGAAGGTTTGAGCTTTAGGGCCATTGCCAAGATGTTCAATATCCCTAACAGTACCATTGAATTGATTACTTCAAAGTGGAAGAAAAAAACCCTCCCTCGAATTGGCGCTCCACGGAAAATCTACCTACGAGCAACGCGAAAAATACCAAGGACAGTCAAAGCAAATCAAATGGTAACTTGAAAGGAGATCCCAGATGATTAGAGAGCAGCTAGTACATTGGTTACTAAAATATCTATTCGTAATGAACAACATGGGAATGGCTTGGAATCCCGTCCGCCCCGGACGGAAAGCACTTTTCGTTGAAAAAAGGGTATCGAGTTACTAGGATGAAGTTCGCACGTGACCATTTAGAGAAGCCTAATTATCTTTTGGAAGAACATTCACTGGTCAGATGAATAGGAAATTGAACTTTTTTTAACCAAAATCCAGCTCGTCATGCACATGGAAAAGATGTGCGTGCCTATGACCCGTAACCACTATCCTCACTGTAAAACACGGAGGTGCAAGTTTCATGTTTTGGGTGTGCTTCTCTTTGAATTGTACGGGGGCACTTCTCTTCATTGAAGGAACCATGAATGGAACGGTGAACTGGAGTATTTTGCAAGATTATTTGTTCTCTTCGGTACCATAGTTGGAGCTCGAAGAAGGTTGGGTAACGACCCGAAGTATACAACTAACACAACTCGCGAATGGTTTGTTAAAAACGCTGTAGAGGTGCTTCAGTGACCAAGTCGATCTTTTGACTTGAATCCAATTGAAAATTTATGGTGATGCTTGATAGACAGAATCCATCAGAGGGACCTCAGAAACATTTACGATTTGAAGGCCTTTTGCAAGGAAGATTGGGTGTCGATTTCAATGTTTGGAAGGACTTGTGAAGGGTAACGAAAAATGGCTCCTAGTAATTGCAGTGGGTCGGAATACTTTTTCCCAAACGTTACTTACAAGTAAATGTGAGCATAGGAAATATATTAAATGAATTCTTTGTAACGATCCATATTTCTCCACACTGTATTATCAAATCTAACTTACATATTAAAAAGAATAAGAAGGTAATAATGATAATAGCTAATGATAAAATATAATAATTATAACAATACTAGAATATACCCATCGAAATGACGGTGTTATCGTTGCAAGGGTCAGTACTAAGGAGCCTAAAGCTATTCTATTAAGTAATTCGTTTATAATAGTTCAAATATCCAAATTCTAAGCTTTTTTTTTTTAAAGTTTCAAGCTGTTTTAATGTGTGATCAATCATGAAGTCTTGAGAGTTTCTATGACGTAATTTACATTACGTCATAATAGGAAGATAAAACAACCAATCAACGCACCCCATTTGACAAACGAACAAATGAATAAACATAAAAATTTGCATGCAAGCTAATCATATGGTTAGATACTGCAATGAGATTGATGAAGTCTTGAGAGTTCCTATGACGTAATTTACATTATGTCATAACAACCAATCAGTGCGACCCATTTGGCATTATATGGTTAGATAGAGCAATAAAAAAATTTCTCAAGGTTCTTTCTAGCCGTAGATCTTAGCAAAAGATTTTGTGCATTTCCTTATTAAGTCGAGAACCTTTACCTTTTGTAATTTAAGTAAGTACTTTAAGGCCTCTCTTTGGCATATCTCTATTGCCAGCATCAGTACTCTTGCAATTTAGTATCATAAAGTAAAACTCATTAATTGTTTATATCTGGGATGAACACGGGTAACTGAAACCAGGGATAGGGTGTGGCAACACTACATAAGCAATTGAAATTCAAAATCCAATTTTTAAAAATCAAATTCTCATTCGTGTCAGTTTGCAGAGAAAAAAGTGCTAAGTAAAATTAAGAGTAATTTGAATAGGTCTGATTAGTCATTTAATAGAGACCATCACGTGAACAACATCTTTTAGCCGCATGTTGTGCTGGGGGTGTTCAATCAAAAACATTTGGAAAAAGTTTTCACAAATGAATAAGTTGCTTTTCTAGATATAATAAGGAGCGAGACGATCTTAATAATCCAAAAAAGAAGAGTATACAACCAATGCATTCTCCCAATAGTCACTCACTTATGGAGCTGAAACATAGAACCTAACCAAGAGACAGGCCCGCAAACAGAGAAGCATGCAACGTGCACATGAGAGAATCAAATTGAACCTCACGTGGAGAGATCACAAGACAGCACAGTATATAAGGAAGAAAACGGGAGTCAGAGACATCATAGAATCAAT
The DNA here is from genome assembly GCA_963457665.1 of Thysanoteuthis rhombus. Lineage (NCBI taxonomy): Eukaryota > Metazoa > Mollusca > Cephalopoda > Oegopsida > Thysanoteuthidae > Thysanoteuthis > Thysanoteuthis major. The sequence continues at coordinate 12,451,402 of OY735242.1, forward strand.
TAGAAAACTAAAATGGTAATGGGTTGATCATGTTGCGAGAATGACACAACCGATGGACATCACGACTCACGACATGGATCTCCAGATTTCACTTTAGAAACCGAGGCCAACAAAATATTAGATGGAGAGATGAACTAGATAAATTCAGAAAATACTGACTCTGCAATCCCCATAGAGAAATGTGGCTGATCCTGGGGAAGGTCTATGTCCAACGACGGACTTAAAAGACTGATGATGTTGAATTCTCCAAACTTGTAGCCCAATGACAGTTTGGGTTTGCCGTTCCTAATATATTTGATTTTGTTATTTAATACATAAGTACTTGGTACATGCACAAAGAAGGTTTAGATTTTCAACGTTTTCAGAGCAAGGCTTAACAGAAACCGTCAACCAAAACTGTCATCATAGGTTTCTTCAGTTTTTGAGGTAATCTAGCTGGTTGTCTATGCATTCATGTATCGTGCGTACAGGCTCCACCTAATTTGAATATTTACTCCTTACTATGTCTATAAAAACAAACATTTCCATGTTCTTTGATAATTGGTTTTTAGGGGGGGAGTTCAATTTGCAAAGTAAGTTTATGCTAGATTTGTCCCCTTGTTTGTTTGTTTTTTCTGTTTTGTTTTTTTTTCATCCAGCCGTTACGGTTCATAGAAATACTCGAGGTTTTGCACCCCATCCATCTCAATGAATTAGGGAAATGGTTCGGGTTTTTTTTTTAATTCCTGCCCAAAATAGGTTTTCAGAGACAATTTCGATTTCCAATGTAAGTTTATGATAAATTGCTCCCCTACTTTGAGTCTACTTATTAGGGTTTTTTTTTGTTGTTTTTTTTTTTGTTTTTTTTGAAAATACAGACTTTTCTTTATTTACCAGAGGTGTTATGTCATCGATAGATACCGTATCCAATGTTTTCTTTGCAGTGATGTCAATAATCAAATTTTTACTAGCTGCAGTTGATGTCATATAAGATTTCTGTACTTAAAAAACGCCAAAAATGTCAACAAAAAAAAACCCACTAAAAATGGCCGTTTACGATTTTTATTGAAGGTAGTACTTCCATATCGAAATATTTTACAAGCATGAGAATCAATTGACTCAAACGAGGACTACTTGCTCTCCCTCCACTTCCTCCTCTTCCTTCTGCTACTACTACTGCTACGGATGTTGGACGTATCGTTGAACTTATGGTTCTTGTTTTCTTGATTGATACTTCCCGAATAGATTTTTCAGGTATTAAAAAGATGTTAATCTCCATATAGAGAAACCGGAAATTCGGGGTAGCATAACGGTTATCTGCAAGACCAGATTCGAACCCAGGCTGAGTCTGTCTGTGTTCACTTAACACTCATATAAGAATCATCTAAATATAGCAGTTTATGCGAGCTTAAAAAATCAAAGGTAAAGATATATATGTATATATATATATATATATATATATATATATATATATATATATATATATATATATATATATATATATATATATATATATATAATGTGTACTTTAGAGAGTGAGACAGACTCGGGAGTGAAGTTTTTGGTGGTAAGGTTTATTAATCCTTATATGTCAATAGTCCATACATGTTTCGGGATTTCTCCCATCATCAGTGGTGCGTGTTGTGTGAGTGTGGATTAAAATGGATAACTCCCTATGGAGCATGGGGGCCGGTGACGAAGTCCTGTTTCTGATGCATCCATCTGACTAGTGATCTTTGTGTCAAGTCTGGTCGAGACTAGTTTTTATAACCACACCCTTGGCCGAATGCAAGTCAATCGAAGGGTTACCTCCACCCTAGTCACAAAGCTTGGAGTCTAAGCTATGTGATTAGGATGGAGCTATTCTCATGAGTGCTCAGCAGCTGATCACGCTCAAGCCTTAGACTTATTAAGCTTCAGAGTGTACTCATTCAGCTGCTGTATGCAGGAAAATTTGCCCTGAAGAGTTTCACACACTCTCAGTTCATATGGGAATCGAACCAAGGATCTTTTACGTATTAGGTAGACGTACTAACCATGACACTATCTGAGCAGACATTCGTCACGAAAGCTAGAGGTTAAATTTCTGTCTCACGATACGGTCACCCTCACGATAATTTGAGAAATTTCCGTGTTAGTGTGTACCGATATAACACGACAGTCCGCTATTGCACGGGGCTGGTCCTTGCACCGAATATTGCAGAGTTAAATTTCAAGTTGTTTGAATCAGCGGTTCTTGATGAAAGGATGGGTGCTCGATTTACAATGAAATCTACACTGAAATAAATACATATTTTGTGGCTGCAAAAAGTGATGCCTGAAATCATTTCGATAGAATTGAAAGAGTTGGGTAGGGGAGAATCAGGTTTCGAACTGAATCGAACCGAAAGTAGTTATCTGGCCTTTGCATTACCGGTGGCTGTTTCGCTCAATGATAAGAGCATCGCTATGTTGAAGCGGCTATCCTATCGGTGGCAGTTTTGATTCCTACAGCAGTCCTATTTTCTTAAATTGTTATTCTTTTTACGTTGTCTAAATTGAGTTATATATTAACCATGTAACGACGAGAGATTATTTCAAATAAGCTTTTATTTAATATGACGCAATTTATTATATATATATATATATATATATATATATATATATATATATATATATATATGTTTGTGTGTGTGTGTGTGGTACAAATTAGGCTAGCATGAGGCCCGAAGAGGGCAGAAACATGAGCTAGTTTGTGTAGCGAATCCACATTCTACCATATATATGTCTCACTCTCTAAAGTACACATTATATATATATATATATATATATATATATATATATATATATATATATATATATATATATATATCGAACCGCCTGTACCAAGATAATAAATTTTTCTTTGAATTATGATTCTCTGGTGACGTTATAATATTCCTTTTTTTTTATTATTATAATCTTAGCAAAAAATAAAATCAGGGCCTAGCTCCAAATTGTAATTGTATAGTAACCCTCTTTCAAACTAAATAATGTAACAGTTAAAAAATCACCCGGTCAAAGCACCCCGAAGATGCTGGGCTAAAATAAACATGCCAACCATGTGCTACTTTTTTGTTGTTTGATTACGGTAACAAACACACAGAGTAAAAAAAAATCATCGAATCACCGTAGCCCCACGAAAGCCCCACCGCTGACCAACCAGCTTAGGGGGCTACAGATTTCCCAACGGATTCTTCTCTCTTCACGCATATATGCATGTGTGTGTCTGGGCGCTGCTGGTCACATTTTGGGGCCAACAACCTTGGATATCTCTGCAGGTACACCACTGAGCACCATCTAAAAACGTTTTGTTTTTTATTTGTTGTTTTTTGTTTTGTTTTTTTTTCGAATCATTCATTTTGAGGTCTCTATAGTCGTTTTAGACTGACAATGACCAAATCATGAGTTGGCATTTTTTTAGATAATTTTAGATATTTTTTTAGATAATTAAATCTGGTAAACGCGTGAGCTAAGGTGATTCGTCATTAGTAGAGATTGATATTCTTTTTAATGAATCAAATTTCAAGTCTTTCACTTGGATTCACGTCCCCACTTCCCAACAACTAAATCTTTGTTACCATCAAACGTTGTTTCAAACTATCACCCCAGGGCCCTTACGCTGAGATTTAATAAGGATCCCCCGGACCCAATAATAATAATATCGTCATGGTAAACAAAATATCGCGACTACAGTATAAGATCCTAAACGCATCACTTCTGAATGTTTATGTCTGGAGCCTATCAAAACAGAATTTGTAATATCCCTGATATGAAAAAATATACGTAAAAATACTGAAATATCATGATCATTAATTTTGCCGAGTTTTCATCTTCTTATTAACTTTAGTAATTAATAATAATAACGTTTACTTTACTACATCAAATAATTAGAATGAATTGAAATCTATGGTAAGTAAAATATATATCGTTGTGAATGTACTGAAATATCATCCAAAATACTCGTGTGTATACCAAAATCATTTTTATACACACAAACCATTTTTTTTGCTTACTGATCCCCCAGGCATGAGCCTATCCATCCCTGGTTGATCTGCTCCTGGTTGCACAGTTACTGTCTGTAATGAACAATGACTTATCAGATTCACGATATCTTAAACTTGCAAACACAAATTTAAATGGTTTCCATTCTTCATTGTATTTCAACAATGAATAATGACAGATATAATTTAAGCGTTTTTGTTATTTATTATGAAAAAAAAATTCCGCTTTAGTATAAAATCTCTTCCTATTTTACACAATGGCCAGAATGAATCATTGCACGAAGTGTTGATTACTAGACAAACATTTCACGTAATCTCTGAAATCAGCGTTGTTTTGCTAGCCTCTAAAAAAGCTAGAAATCAAAACATTAATTTAAATTAGAGAAAACGTTTTCTATGTTGTCACAATATCAGATTCAGGGTTATTTTGCAACTGCTGCATTTGCTGTGTAACTGATAACTCTCGAGTCTATAGGGAGAGTATAAGTTATGATAAGCCCAGGCAGAATTATAAGATCACTTTCCAAAAAAATACCCATATCTTCTGACGTTTATGACTTTTGATATAATAGAAGCTCAACAATGTTCCCGCTAAATCTAGATTTTCCCGCCAAATGAAAAAAGTGAAATAATTATTTGAATGACACAAAAGATGGTTTCCTGGCAGAATGCCCATATCTTCTGACGTTTATGACTTTTAATATAATAGCAGTTCAACAATGTTCCCGCTAAATCCAGTTTTTCCCGCCAAATGAAAAAGTGAAATAATTATTTGAATGACACAGAAGATGGCTTCCTGGCAGCTTTTGCTCCTAGTGACATCTTCTTCCGTTATTCAAGTGAAATAAATGACTTGAATACTAAAATGGCTGAAATTGACCTTATTTTTGTATGTTTAATATCCTACTCTTTTTGACGGGTAGCTTCAGTAGAGTGAATTCCTGGGGGTGGGGTTTTCACCTTCGTAACCATGGGCGTTCACCGAGAGGTAGCGTTTGCCCCCACTTCCATCCCGGATCAGGCCTTCCAACCGAGGGCGAGGAATTTGAAAGCTGGAAACTTGTTGCTGATAAATGATAATGGTGCAGTACAGTTGTTTTATGCGAACCCAACTTAATATCCCCATGTAAAAAGACTGCATTATCATTCACTTGGGCTCTCACTACATCGTGTCAGCACAGGGTCAGACCATGCGTCTCCGTCAACGGTCAAGTACACTATATGACATCGAGATAACACAGAAGATTGTACTTGCTCACACTACAAATGGCAGATGGAATTCGCACTGAGTAATAGAGTTCGGTTGCCACTAAGTCCCTGTCCCCCCGAAATATAGCCCATCTATCCCTGGATATAAGCTTTTGCCAACCTGGACACGTGGCATTGGATGTTCATGTTTGTAACCGATTTCTGTCGTGTTCGATAACAGCGTTCCATGGTTTGTATCGTTCTGTGCACTGCATTAGACTATTGAAAAATCAATGTATGGGTGTAGGTCCTGTGAAAACTCGTAGAGTTAATAGAGACTCCGGAGATTTAGTTAACAATAATTCATGGGAACCCTTCTCCCATGCGCAGAGAGAAAATATATCTTGAGAACAAAGAGGTGGCAGTGTAACTTTGCTTTTCAAATCATTTACTTACTGTTTACGTTGAGAAGTTTAATCGTAAGATAATTTACCATTAAATTACCAGTGCCGAGGAAACGTTCCTGGTGTAAAAAAAAATAGTCTTCTCGGCAAGAGTACCAAACGCACCGAGTAGCCTGAGTGAAAAACGGTCACACTACTACCCGGGAATATGAATATTTGGAGAAAAAAAAGAATTATCCTAGTATTGGTCATACCAAATTCAACTAATAATCGAATTCCCGTAGGGCCACAAATGGCACGTCCGCCTGCGCGGGCTACAGATTCTTCTCACTTTGCTCACCTTCGTGAGTCTCTGGGCTCACCTGGTCGCATTTCTGGGGCTACAACCTTGAAAATTTGCATGGGTAGACCAATAAACACTATCTAACATCTGTTATGGTTATCTGTTTTGTTTTGTTTTTTTTTTTTTTTGTTTGTTTCGTTGTTTTTTTCAAGGGCTTTTGGGGGTCTCTGTGGTCATCTTAGACTACCAATGCCTATATCTTGTGTTTTGATTTTTGTTTTTTTAGATAAAAGATCTATTATTCTAGATAATTCTAAATATTTTTTAGATAATCAGATCTGTAACACGTGCAGTTTACGGTAATTCATTTAGGCGGGATACGGATGTTTCTTATTAGTTTAATCTCACCCCAACCGAACTGAAGCTGGCCTAATGACACAATTTACTGCTGTCCAAAAAAAAAAAAAGCACATTTCAAGTACATTCAAGTACAATAAGAAATAAATCAGATGCCTGAAACTTCGGATAATATTAAATCCTATACATGCTATGTTTTTTCCCTAGACATACATACCTATGTCAAGGTTCAATTTATTAATTAGACACGATAAGGTCGAAACTTTCACCTTTTCACCTAAGGGAAACACTTTACCGCTCCTCGTTGGCAAATACGAATTGCTAGCATCATTACCTCTTGTGTGTTGAGACCAACTTACGAATAATTCATTTCTGGGAATGACTGCGGGTCAATGAAAACGTGGATAAGAAGAAATTACTCTATATATATATATATATATATATATATATATATATATATATATATATATATATATATATATATATATATATAGACAGAGAGAGAGAGAGGGGGGGGGTAAGAATTTGCGGCACTAACACGTTTATGTTTCTGCTCTAATAGGGCTTCTTCGGGCTAATCTTCAGGACACAAACATTAACCTTTGTGTAGCGAATCTACATGCTCTACTCTAAATCAACTTAATGTTTATTGTTGAATGTATTGAGCACTTTATGAAATAAACCCATCACAAATCGGATACTGTAAAATATATTGTATTCCTGATTTGTATTATATATATATATAGATATAGATATATATTCTACAAAAAGGGTCCAATAAGTGTAAGACATAAGTAAGATGTGAGGAATTTTTTAAAATCTTATTGAAAACGGTCGAGAGAATTTTTTTCTGTGAAGTGCAATTATGACCTGCGAACGTTCCTATGAGACTGACGAGACGGGCATACCGATTATAAGAAAAATACTCCAATTCATCACCCGAAGGGTGCAACGGCAGAAACGTTGTGTTCAAAAAATGAACCAAGATGAAGAAAAAAGTTCTCAAAAAACTTTACACAACGAAACCTTTTTATCACAAGTTATCAAATATGAAATGATCTCCTACCAGTGTGGCTATTCTTTACTTATCTCTCAAAAAAAATATATACATATATATGTATATAATGCTCTTCCAACTCTGAAATGGAGCATTCTAGTAGATTGGAATCGTGCGTAAGTAAATACATCGCTTAATTCAGTCCTACTGAACGCCCAGTTCTGCATCGGGCATGGGTAGAGCATTTGGATTTGAAGCGAAGGTTTTGACCCTGATTCGTGGTACTGGAAGGGAAAATGGATAGTCTATAGCCACACTGAAGAGTTGTAATACAACGAAACACCTGTCTGTGAATGACACAATTATATATATGTATGCGTTATATTACTTTGAAACGACTACCCGTTAATACACAGTGTAAATAGAACCTAGCCGCTTTAACGTACCATCGCTCTTAATCATGGTTCATTCACTGTCCATATCTGCTCTCAACCATTCACCTCATCGGCGGGTTATTTAGTTTAATAGTTACGTTAAAGCAGCTACCTATCAGCCCATTTTCTTCAATTGTTTATTCCATTTATGCTGTCTAGGCCAAAATAATATAACGCATTCATAATTATTCCTGTCTGATTGTGTATCCATTTCTTAATTTTAGATATATTTATATATACACAAAAGTTTTAATGTAATTATTATTGTCATTTTCAAAATTTCCCTTAGGATGCAGTATTCAAAATTAACCGAAATAGATTTTATTACCTGAATAAAAAAAATGACCTAACGATATCGTCACGAGAATGACAAATTTATTCCTAAAAATCTTATACTTAAATATTAATTTACTGATTTAATGAGAATAATTCAATTTTAAAACTTCAACTACACTACATTTCCATCTATTGTTTTTTAAGTTACTTTCAAATAAAGTAGCATTTTTGATACTTTATACACACACACACACACACACACACACACACATATATATATATATATATATATATATATATATATATATATATATATATATATATATATATATATATATATATATATGGGGTTCTTTTGGCCGAAGTTTTTATGGTGGCTCCTTGTGGTGTACCAATAAGTAAAACGTGTGATATATTAATCTCTACAAAAGAATAAAGTGACATGAAAAAAATGTTGAAAAAGTTCTTTTAACATTTAGTGTTTAATTAGACTATATATATATATATATATATATATATATATATATATATATATATATATATATATATATATATATATATATATATATATATATATATATAGTTCTTGAAACTATAGGCGTTAACGCTGAAAGAGAATCTTTCCTTTTATAAATTTCCTATAGTCTCCAATTATATTAAGATTATATGTCATGCAAGTCTAATTTTCCGATCGTTGTTAATGTTCTAGGTTCTCCGTGTTTTATACAGAATTTGATTTTATTACAATTATTTAAATTTGGATCCTCATGATGTACCCTTAATAGGGATCATCATCTGTTTCATATTGGACCTGTCTCGGGAACTCTCCCAAATCGTTCGAAAATTTTTAAACACCTACATAAGGAGACCTAATGAATCGTACCATCTAGTATTGAACCGAGGTGCCCAGGGACCCATATTGAAATATCCAACCACTGAGTCATCGCTTGAATTCTAGCAACAAATAGCTGAGAGGAAACAGAGCGGAACCGAGATAAACGCCCGCTGATCAACAAAAAAAAAAAAAGGAAAAACAGCTCCACGTAACAATGAAACTAAAGCAAACGAACGGAAAGAAATATGCGTAGAAATGGATTTCCCAGGGATTCCTTATTCGACCTCTGTTTCCAACGTCTCATCGGATATGCAGGTTAGTCCCCCGTTCACCTCCGGGCACATCGGTATTCGGTACTTAACACTTGGCCAATCAGCACTAATAACAGCAGGTCTGGTCAGTCACTCAATAGAAACCGTCGCGCGACATGCGTCCTTTGACAGCATGCCGTGTTGGGGTGATCAATGGAAAAAAAGAAGGGAGGGTTAATGAGTGAGTTACTTCTCTCAACTTTTGTTGGGCAGGAATCATTAAAAGTTCAAATTTTCATTAAAAAAAAAAAAAAGCTGACACAAGCTAGGGACCAAATCTGTATAAACTTATAAACTATAATCCTAACAGAAAAAATATTTGAGATTAGGATGGAAAAAAAGAAAGGACTAGACAATAAGGAGTAAATGTTGAGAATTTCAATCCTCTTTCCCAATCGGTGAGTCCTGTACATATATAGCTAGCCAGACAGCCGGATCACCTTTGGTTGAATGTTTCTGATAGTAATAAGGAAAGACTGAGATAGATAGATAGATAGATGGATAGATGGATAGATAGATAGATAGATAGATAGATAGATAGATAGATAGATAGATCTGAACAGACTGACAGATAGGGGTACAGTGAGACAAATAGAGAGATAGATAAAAACAGACTAAGATAAATGGATAGGAATACGATTATAGATAGATAGAAAGATATGAACTGACTGAGATAGATACGTATAGATAGATAGATAGATAGATAGATAGATACATACATACATACATACATACATACATACATACATAGGGATACGGTGAGATAGATAGGAAGATATATATATATATATATATATATATATATATATATATAGAGAGAGAGAGAGAAGGGGGGTACGGTGAGATAGGTAGGTATGAACAGATCAAGATAGATAGATAGATAGATAGATATGCGGTGATATATATATATATATATATATATATATATATATATATATATATATATATATATATATATATATATATATATATATAGATACATACATAAATACATTCATACATACATACATACATACATACATACATACATACATACATACATAGGAATACGGTGAGATAGATATGAACACACATATATAGATAGATAGATAGAGGGTGGATACGGTGAGATAGGTAGATAGGAATAGAGCAAGATAGATAGAAAAAAGCTTTGGTAATTCGACACTGAAAGGATTGCTAGTGCCTCTTCGAAGTACTTCCTTTGACACTCAATTAGCCACTAAATGTACTTCTCATAAAGGATTGGCAGATATCAAGAGAATTGTATGATATAAGCACATTGCCCAGTGTTCAAATTTCAAAAATTTGTTCTGATGTATACGAAGTCATGCGGGAGTGGTTTGCGACCCAGAGCAAGCCTAGACGATACCTTTTGTCTACTACCGGCGTACACACATACGTAAAAAATAGATAGAAAGATAGAAAAGATAGAAAGAAAGATAGATTGATAAAAGTCTGAGATAGATAGGTATGAAAACAGGTAATGAAAAGACTTAGATAGATAGATAGATAGATAGATAGATAGATATGAAAACAGACAATGAAAAGACTTGGATAGATAGATAGATAAATACATACATACATACATACATACATACATACATCAGAATACGGTGAGATAGATATGAACACACATATATTGAGAGATAGGGAGGTGATATGGTGAGATAGGTAGATACGAACAGAGCAAGATAGATAGATAGATAGATAGATAGATAGATAGATAGATAGAATAAATGAATTTGAAAAAAATATTTTCTCGATATTCCTGTCGTTTCTTAGCAATTGAGATCCCGTGTTGTCATCGACAGTAGACGATGCCCCTTGCTCTCAGGAGGGGGGAGCATCTCTCAGTTTTTTTTTTTAATATCGAGCCCTCTCGGATTTCATGTCTTGATGGATTATAATATCGTTTTTTTTTTTCTCGTCCTGGTCTAGTCGGTTAAAAAGTGGGAAGCCGGATTTGGATGTCTTTTTTTTTTTTGTTGACCAAGAGTGCTCGTCTTAGTCTGACCAGGTTTCGGACTTTCCGTAACTTTGGACCAGCAGTCTCCAAGCTTCAGCATCATCATCATCATCATCATCATCTGTCTTTTAACGTCCGTCGTTGGACATAGACCTTCCCCAGGATTTGCCACAATTCCTCATCATTGGCTTCGCGGAGCCAATATTTCCTGAATCTGTCAAGTTCATCTCATCTTGTGTTCTGTCGGTCTCGGTTTCGCATGTGATCTCTGGGGATCCATGTTGTGAGACGTGATGTCAATCGGTTGTCTTTCATTCTTGCAACATGACCTGCCCATTGCCATTTGAGTTTTTTAATAGTTTCTATCATGTCTCTGACTCCTGTTTTCTTCTTATATACTGAGCTGTCTTGTGATCTCTCCACGAGAGGTTCAGCTTGATTCTCTCATGTGCACGTTGCATGCTTCTCTGTTTGCAGATCTGCCTCTTGATTAGGTTCTATGTTTCAGCTCCATAAGTGACAATAGGGAGAATGGATTGGTTGTATACTCTTCTTTTTAGGATTATTGGGATCATCTGGTTCTTGAAAGTTGAGCTTGCTCTGCCGAAGGTTTGCCATCCTGGAGTGATTTTTCGCTTAATTTCCTCTGCTTTTGAGGATCTCATGGAGATTCGTTGTCTTAGGTAGATGTATTGGTCTACCTTGCTGAGTTTTGCATTTTCTATCTTGACAGTTACGTTCTCATTCTCAACATGATCATTGCACATGATTTTCGTTTTACTAAAGTTCATGTGTAGGCCGACTTTTTTGCTTTCTTTGTTTAGATCGTCTAGCATTAGTTGAAGTTCGTGTAGGTTCTCCGCGAAAAGGACGATGTCGTCTGCAAATCTGAGGTTGCTCAAGTATTCGCTGTCTATTTTGATTCCTCTATTTTCCCCAGTCCATGTTTTGGTAGATAATTTCAAGGCAGGCTGTAAAGAGTTTGGGTGAGCTGGTATCACCTTGTCTTACTCCTTTTTGGAGCTGAAACGGTTCAGAATCCTTATGTAGCCCAATGAATGAGTTGCTGTAGTCGTACTTTTCTTAAATAATTCAGTTTTTCAGGGAACCCCTTCAATACACACGTATTTACACGTGTAAATGTGTCATTTCGTTCCCTGAAACATCCCCATCTACTAAAAACGACATCCACTTGTCTATACCAACTTAGATATATCAAAATCCCTTTCCCCCTAAATATACAGTAATAAAACCTCAACTTGTCTCCACTTACATCAAACAATTTCTATACCATACAAGCTTTCCTGGTATTTTCGCCATTTTTTCTCAGACCAACGTTTGCTCTCAAAGCTCTGACGAAACTCGGGACGGGTGAAACTATTGCAGACTTCGATAAGAAAAATAACTGAGATGTACTAAGTAGTCTTCAGTCTCAAGTCTTTTTCCTTTTTTTATATTGTCAAACTTTCCACTTACATATGTATGTAACTATTCGATCTTGGCCTTGTTTACAGAATGTTAAATGGGACATCATAGGCATTACGGAAATATACGAAAGTGTATGAATCAAATGAAAAGTACACTCTCAAATGGAAAAGAACGAAGTTCACAGAGAAAAAATTAACACATGAAAGACTATTGAATAAACTGCCTCCATGTCACGTAAATAACCTAGATGTTTTTAATTAAAAAGACAAAACGTTATTTTTTTTTCTTATACCAAAAATTAAGAAATGAGATAACAGCCGCGGAGGAATCGTTTACGTAATGAAAAATTATTGAGTATATCACCAGAATGTCAGTTTGTTTTAAGGAACCCCTGGAAAGTTAGTGCGAGCTCCTGGGGTTTCGCAGAACTCAGTTTGAATAACGCTGTGTCAGACTGATAGTTGAGAATTTGTCAATTTGTCGTCGATCAAGGAAAAAATGTGCCTTTATTTTCCCCATTCGGAAATACAAGAAGTGGGAAATTTTTTGACGATACAATCTTCTGAAAGATCGGATACTAAGGACATTTTTAGGTAATATAATTTTTTTCCGCAGCGGGCCGTTTGAGTCAGAAACATCCTGTTTCAACCTTTCCAAACATAGTACTTATAGTTATGTTTTGTTTTTACAAATTTTCTTCGTTTTTGTCCAAGGGAGAAAGAACGGGAAGCCTTGGTTTTTTTTTTTTCGTTTGTTCGTCCCAAGCAAAAGCTAACGTTTATAATTTCAAAGTATGGAAGCCTGAAAAGAGAGAAAAGATCAAGTTACATTTTCTTCTTTTTTTTTTTTTTCGCCGACCAGGAACTCGAATCGCGGTGTTGCTTTGGGATCAAATTTTAATGGCAATTCGATCTTGGAAAATCAGAATATTTCAACCCATTTCCGAAACGGTCAGTCCAGTTTTTTCTAGACGTAATAAAGAGTTGATGTTGAAAATTTCAGCCCTCTAGTCCCAGCCTGTACTCGTGATACATACATTCTATTTTAAAGATATTTTAATGGGAACAATATTTTGTTCGATACCGGTGTTATCCAGTTGCAAATCGAACAGCCCCAGATCGCAAGGACGTTCATTTTTTTAAATCATTTATGCAATCTCATGCTGTTCCGTTTGCTACTGAATAACAAAATATAGTTCCTACTAAAATGTCTTTATAATCATCGTATTCTGTTGGACATTAAAAAAAGTTGTTCTACTGATATACATACATATATGCAGGCATACATAGCTATCCGGATCAATTTAAAAAATAAGCTTTTAAAGAAACTGAAGAAGAAGCTTATGTTGAAAGTTTTGACGACAGTTTTGGTGGAAGGTTTTTTAATACTATGACCTGAATTACGAAAGAAAAATGGGAGCAAATTTCAAACCAGAGTTATTGTCAATCGACACACATGAGATTGGCTTAAGATCCGGATATCCGGTGTGTAGAGTTGTCTTTCTCCAGCAGAATAAAAAAACAGCTAGCAAGGTCAGTAATATGATATTTTGGATAGTGTTTAAATAACATTTATTCTGCAAAAACTGCTATCAAAACGACATAGACACGTTCTCCACAAACTTGAATTCCATCTGGAAACATCAGCACATTTAAATACCAAGGATTATTTACAGATAATTAAATTTGAAAATTAATATATAGAACTAGTCTGGTTAGTCACTCAATAGAAACCGTCACTTGACCAACATTTTTTTGACAGCATGCGTCGTTGAAACAAAAGGGGTGATCAATAAATGAGTTACTTCTCTCACCCTTTGTTTAGCCAGATATCACTAAAAAGTCTGAATTTTTTTTCAAAGATCTCAAACTAAGTTACCAACTTAGCACAAAATTACGTTGTAAATTGAGCCCCCCTTTAAAACCTATTGAGGGAGTAAAAAACTTTTTTTTAAAGATATAGTAAAGAGAAAATGTTTGAATTTCTTTCTCTATTGAACTGAACGGGTGACACATACATAGCCAACCCGTCAGATTCACTTGAAAACTGAAGAAACCTACATTGTTTTGGTTCGTTTTGGTGGACGGTTTCTAATATATAGAATATTAACCAATTAACTGCCAAAGGTGACTAATGTAAAAGTTGACCATTGCAAGATAAAAGTCATTGTACAATGCGAGATAATCCATTAAAAGTTACCCATCGCAAACAATCCATTGTAAGATAAAAGTTCTGATTCACAGATATTATAGAGTTGCCATCAAACATAATGAAATGGAAAATCTATTGAATCAGTCATACTGGAGCAGTTCACATTCCAAGTGTGCATGTTTGGGAGTGGTTGGACTTCCTGATGGGTGGAGCTGCTTGCCATGGCAGTGATGTAAAAATAATTTTCTGTCCGTCGTACGAAACTATGACTTCGAAGTATTGTCAAATTCTTACTATTGAGTTTAGAATTCATTTTTATATGTAACAACAATGAAGGATAACAATGACCAGACACAAAAAAAAACAGTTACGGCATGCACAAATAGACGCTGACACAGTGACGTAGGCAAAAACAGAAGACGAATTCACACCAACTTCGGAAACCCAAAACAGGTCGGCTTGTTTTGCTAAAGTTTGCAAATCGTATTCGCAGGATCTTTTAATAAAGGGGTTAAAATGAAGCACGTAATTTTGAAATATTATTGTATGGAGAAATCAGTTCTGTTTTGTTTACTTTTTTAGATTTCAACCGCTGATCCAAACAACTTTAAACTGAACCTTGTGGAATGATATATATGGCGAATATCAACTTCTTACGACGACCAATTATACACATTAACACAGTTTGTTTTTTTTTCAGTTATCGGTTGATAACTGCAATGAAAGAATTTTCTGCCATCTTTAGCGAATGGGTTAATTAGTGATTGCTACTTAACGACTAGAGAGTGAGAGACGAGGGAGATCATGTCACGGTTTTCATATCATCAACTCGTTCCACTCCCAAATTAAACTAATGAGGCAGAAGGCAAATGACATTACAATATGATCTTAATTAGTCATCCACCATTTGCTTTCGACGCAGTTTATATTTGTTTTGCCATCGACTGCCATTTTCTTTGCCTTCTTACCATAGACCATGTCTCGTAATGAGTGTGCACGCTGTTTAGTGATAACATGTGATGTGCATATAGCAAAAACTCTCGCTGTAACGGTACTCGTTATAACGGTACCAGGGTCCCTGAGAGGGTGGGGACATCTGGTGCATCGTATAGGGGGCCCCAAAAACCAGGGCGAGAATTCTTTTGGGTGGATCGGAGAATCAAAACTTCTAAGTCGATTAGGTGTGTCTATGAATATAATAAGTTGACACTATCACTCAACTTTCAAAAACCAGACGATCCCAATAATCCTAAAAAGAAGAGTATACAACCAATGCATCCTCCCGATAGTCACTTATGGAGCTGAAACAGGGAACCTAACCAAGAGACTAACCAAGAGACAGACCTGCAAACTGAGAAGTATGCAACGTGTGCATGAGATAATCATGCTCAACCTCACATGGAGAGATCACAAGACAGCACAGTATATCAGGAAGAAAACGGGTGTCCATGACATCATAGAAACTATTAAAAAAACTCAAATGACAATGGGCAGGCCATGTTGCAAGAATGAAAGACAACCAATTGACATCACGTCTCACAAAATGGATCCCCAGAGATCACATGCGAAATCAAGACCGACAGAACACAAGATGGAGAGATGAACTAGACAGATTCAGAAGATACTGACTCTGCGACGCCCATGATAGAGAATTGTGGCGAAATCTGGGGAAGGTCTATGTCCAACGACGGACGTTATAAGACTGATGATGATGATGATGATGATGATGATGATGATGATGATGATCGCTTATTAGCAAGCTTATATTGTATGGCGTGCTAAAAGAGTTATAGTTAATGAAAACTGGATGGGTAAAGGTTGAGGTATTCGAACGGTGTGTCTGTGGGGCGGGAGCAAACACAGCCTCAAATCGCCTTGTAAAATCCCTTTCGGAGGCCCTGAACACTGAACCTTAATAAAGTATATGTTCTAACGACGCCTTTGTCTCTACATACTTGAAAGGCAATTGCTGCAAATAAGTTCCATGTAATTCCAAAAATTAGAATTAGTTAACCCTCAATTTCGTACTGCTAGACTGTGAAAGGGTTATAAAAAGTCAATTTTTTCTGTGTCATTTTTTTTTTTCTCATCATTGATACATGTCGTATAAAAATCTTTTCGTTATAACGGCAAATCACTTAAAATAGCAACCCTCGAGGGTTCTGTGATAACGGGAGTCTACTATGATACTGTTGATTTGGGTCAATTACGAAAGCAAAAAAAAACACATAGATGGAGAGGAGTGCGCATGCGTTCGTGTAATGGACGCAGACAAGATGGCGTCAGTTTGGCGATTGGATGCTTAGTGGCATGTGTGAAGATTGAACTGATTTGAAGACTGATGAAGTGGATAGAAATGAAATGTTATTGCCCATTAATCATTACATAGATAGATAAGAATGCGGTAAGAGATAGATAGAAATACGATAGATAGATAGATAGATAGATAGATAGATAGATAGATAGATAGATAGATAGATGGATAGGAATACTGTGAGAGATAGACGTGTAGAAATACGGTAAGATAGATAGATAGATAGAAGTATGGTGGGATAGATAGATAGGAATACGGTTAGAGATAGAGAGAAATACGGTAAGATAGATATATAGATAAATAGATAGATAGGAAGGAAGGAAGGAATACAGATAGATAGATATGATTATGATGATAGATAAGAATACGGAGATAGATAGATAGATAGGAATAGGGTAAAATAGGTAGATAGATAGATCGATAGATAGATAGATAGATAGATAGATAGATAGATAGGAATACGGATAGATAGATTGATAGATGTGAACAGACTGGGATAGATAGAAAGATAGATAAATAGGAATATGATAAGATCAATATGACCAGACATATATATATATATATATATATATATATATATATATATATATAGAGAGAGAGAGAGAGAGAGAGAGAGAGAGAGATTAAGAAGGTTCAGATAGATAGATAATGAACAAGGCTGAATGAATATATGTAGAGATTTGAACAAGCCGATAGATAGATAAATAGATATGAACAGGCTGAGATAGATAGATATGAACAAGCTGAGATAGATAGATAGATAGATAGATAGATAGATAGATAGATAGATATGAACCGGCCGAGATAGACAGAGAGATATATATGAACAGGCTGAGATAGACGGAGAGATAGATATGAACAGGCTGAGATAGATGAAAGATAGATATGACCAGGCAGTTAGATAGATAGATCGATAGATAATGAACAGGCTGAAATCGATAGATACTTAGATATGGAAAGCTTCAGATGCAAAAAATTCTGGGTGCCATCTTTTGTCCAGTGCTATAAAACGTATGTTGTTTTCAAACCTTGAAAAAAATTATCGACAAAGGCATTGACAAAGAAAGCCATGACCAGACCCGGGATAACCTTCAAAAAAGCGTCCAGACGTTTATTTTGTTGTGAGCCGTTATATACCCTAGTCTCCCATTACCTTCACCTCGACGTCTTAGCCTTACATACCATTATTACATCTTTTGGGTCTGAGAACAATGGAAACTTTTCCAATGTAAAATGATGATAATACCTTCTTGGCTTTGCACCATTTTGGTTTATGAAAAGTTCTTACTGGAACGCTATATTTACGGAAAACGGAGAAATCAGCAAGTGGTAATTTATAAATTAGTGTTGATAGTGTGTTTGGCTTGGCCCTTTGTGCATATAT
>OY735242.1:12472230-12479730 GCA_963457665.1 Thysanoteuthis rhombus
GGACGTTGAAAGGATGATGATGATGATGATGATGATGATGATGATGATCCTACCACAACCCACAGTTTGAGAACCTCTGCCCTAATCTGTTATAAAATTTGTGACCTCTGAAGTTTCAGTTCCGTTTTACTTTGAAAAACGGAAGTCTATCTGAGAGAATGACTCTTACTCATATATACAAACCCAGATTTTTTCCCTGTATAGAGTGGATAATTGAATTCGTTGAATGATAAAACGACGTAGTGCTGTTGACTTCTCGCATAATGATTGAAGCGCTGAGTAAACTTATTCTTTTTTATTTCTAAGAATTCCCTAATATCGTACAAAAGATGACGCTAAATCTCTTTCTTCGACCTCGTGTTAATAAAAAATCTGTTGACGTATGCCATGATATCAGACAATGGTGGATCCATTGTGAAAGTAAAGAAGCATAAGCTTCAGGGCCCTGATCCCGGATTGGCCCCTAATCCCAGAGCGATCCCATGAACAATTTTTACTCGCGAGAGATTTTTTTTTATATATATATATACATTACAAGCACAGAAACAAATGATTGGTCACTTAGCAAAATTATATCTAAGCCAACGCGCTTATTAGCGGTAGCAAAGGACCTCGTTATGAGCTGCCCTATTGTCGCTGGTTGCAAAGGGGTTATCACCATAACATTGCAAGCTTCAGGGCCGGTGTGTTTCAGCTCTCCTTTGGCCATACTGTTTTATCTACAGACTTGAAAATTGGCATCAGTGCTACTTTTAACCCCTTCTGCAAAAAAAAAAAAAAAAAATCGGAAAATATCTCTTTTGACCTTTTGGGGACCTTATTTTGACGGGTTTGGTCTAGACTCTCCATCATCTAGATATTTCTAGATGTTTTTTCACTATTTTAGATATTTTGTAGTCAGACACGCCTGTGTTGTCATAAAGAGAATTTATTCTGACCATATTTATTCTTCGATGGAATTTTTTTTACATGATGCTACGGTTGTTCAATCATTGACTGTGGTGTCGAGTTTTTATCTATATTCTCCGATGAAGTATTGAAAATCATAATTATCAATGTTTTGCAACTATTTTCTTTCACCTTGATTGTGTTGGGGTTTTCTTTGCTGTTTTGGGGTTTTTGTTGTTTTTTTTTCAGTTTATTCACTTATTGCTGAAAGGAATACAACCTGTGTTCATTGCGATAAAAAGTAACATCATTTAAGATGAAAGAGAATAATTTCGAAAAAATAATCTCTTCTGACCTTTTTTATTTTGACGGGTTCACTCTAGATTCTCCATAATCTAGACATCTCTGGTCTTTCTTTTGACATCTTTATTCATCGAAACGTTCAGGATTCTATGCTTTTACTTAATAATGTTGGTAAGATTTTAGCGTAGTTTTTTTTTCCTATCTCAAAGATTTTTTTTTCAAATTAAGAATTATGTATAAGGATAAAGAGATGTCTTTAATAATCTGATATATATTTGGGAAAGTTTTTTTTGTTTTGTTTTTTTTTTTGTACACTCATCTTCTCTTCCCAAACGATGCATTATAGCCAGGGGTATTGTATAAAGTTACCCTAAAATCTTCCTCTCTTTGTTGATGATACCTTGGATGTTTCTCTAGGAAATTAAAATATACGGCAAGCAAATTTTAAAAAAATATGTCACACAAATTATGAAATACAACGAGCAAATGAAAAAACGACTAGCAAATTAAAAAATACGACAAGTAATTTAATAAATAAGGCAAGCTGACCACAAAAGGTGTTTACTAAGCTTAGGTTGTTACGGTACAAGGTCAATGTAGTTGGACCCAGTGATGAACCAACTCAGTACTGGTTTTGAAGACTAACTTGTTAACCAATGCTCCATAGCGATGCGTCCAAATCACTTGAAAAGTTGATCAAGAAATAATCGCTGCGTCCCGAATAGCTGGCGCCCATTGCCACCCGACAGTCGCCAGTTAAAATCTGAAACATCAGCTAAGCAATCAACGATCCGCCAGTGAGACGGAAGCCTCAAGGTTTGGCCGAAATTTGCGGAAAACAGGCGACTTGATTACTTATCATCATTCCAGAATAATTTCCTTTTCCTTTTTTGTCGTCTGATTCCTTCATTCTCTTTTTCCTCGTTTTCTTCCTGTGTTTTCTTCTTTCTTTCTTTGTTTTTTTCTTTGTCGTCCGTATCTTTCATTTCTCTTTTCTTCTTCCTCTTTTTTTGCCGTTTGATTCTTCAATTTTCTTCTTCTTCGACGTCTCAAGTTTTCTTCTTTCCCTTTTTTTTTTTGTCTTTTGATTCTTTCATTTCTTTTTCGACTTTTCTGGTTTTCTTCTTTATCTTTTTTTTTTGTCGTCTGATGCCTTCATTTCTTTTTGTTTTCGACTTCTCCAGTTTTCTTCTTTTTTTCTTTCTTTCTTTTTTTCTTTGTCGCCCGTATCCTTCATTTCTCTCTTCCTCTTTCTCTTTTTTGTCGTTTAATTCTTCAATTTTCTTCTTTGACTTCTCAAGTTTTCTTCTTTCCTTTTTTGTCGCTTGATTCTTTAATATTTTTTTTCATCGACTTCTTGGGTTTTCTCTTTTTTTTGTCGTCTGATTCCTTCATTTCTTTTTTTTTTTCGACTTCTCAGGTTTTCTTCTTTCTCCTTCCAGTCGTCTGATTCTTTAATTTTTTTTTTCTTTGACTTCTCAGCTTTTCTTTCTTTTCTTTTTTTTTGTTGCTTGATTTCTTCATTTTCTTTTTCTTCGACTCCTCAGGTTTTATCCTTTTTTTTTCTCTTTTGTCTTCTTATTCTTCCATTGTCTTCTTCATATTCTTTTTATCTAATCGATCTGAAATCTCAATGGTTATTGCTTCTCAGCTCCACGCCATTTTAACTTACGAACACTCTGCTCTTGGATTACGGGATAAACCTGTATACAAGTTATAACAGTTCAATAGAACAAGCATGTATTTCTGGACGTAATAATTTATTCATTAGAAACCGTCAACCAAAAACTGTCAACAAAACAATTAACATAAGTTTCTTCACTGTTTAAGATTGTCTAGGTGGATGACTGCCTATGTATCACGAATACGGGCTGTGCCAATAAAGCTAGAGATAAAAATTCAAATAATAACTCCTTATGACTAAAAAATACTTTTTTTTCGAAATTCTCCCCAGCAAAGGTTTTTGGTGGTGGGCTCAACTTGCAAAGCAAGTTTATGGTAAACTGATCCCTTAGTTTGTGTCCGGTAGCATTCACGTTTGTTTTGTTTTTTTTGTTTTTTTATTCAAACTTATTTTGTGAATAGATCCCAACAAGAGACAAAAAAAGTAAGTTATTCATTGTTCACTCCTTTAACCATTTTTTTAACTGATCATCCTCAACACGAGATGCTGACAAAAGACGTTGTTCACATGACAGTTTCTATCGAGTGATTAATCAGACGTGCTAGTTTACCCTTTTTTTCTGATTCTTATTTACAAATTTTCAGGTCAGTAACAGAAGCTCATGTTCATTGCTATTTGAAAACGGTCGTCCCCTTCAAATTGTAAAATTTGGAGGGAGAAACATTTTTAAAAATCGCCATCGCAGTCAATAATTGAACAACTATAGCGTCAAAATTGGAAGTCAGGTGAAAAAAAATTCTATCAAAGAATAAATATGATCAGAATAAATTCTATAAATGACATCACTGGAGTTTTCCACCGGAAGATATATAATACAATCTGAAAAAAAAACGTCTAGAAACATCTAGATTCTGGAGAATCTTGATGTTATCTATTAACCCGCTAAAATAAGGCCCCCAAAAGTGAAAAAAGGGCTTTTTCGCCCCAATATTAAAAAAAAAAAAATTAAAGGAGTCTAGTGGAAGTGCTGGTGCCAATTTTCAAGTCTGTAAACAAAACAGTATGGCCAGGAGCGCTGGAACACCCAAACACACAAACACGCGCACATATAAAAGACATCGAATCTTTCGCCACCTTCCGTGGCTACTGTTGTTCAACTGGACATGTCTAGTCTGAGTGGAGAATTTTGATCGGCTCTCGTCCGAATGAAACTTATTCTTCCTAACATCAGAGAACCTCTCCTCCGACCCCCGAGTCAAACCAGGATCACATAATAGTCATCTGAATCACCGGGCTGTCAATACATTTTCGTCGCGTAACCCAGCCGCTTTCAGGCAATCAGGTAGGTACACATTCCAGACAAGGATTCAACAGCTGCTTTCCTGAAGTTGAACAGAGATTTGTTGTTCGAACATCATTTCTCTATACTCTTGAAAGTCCTTGATGTTCCAGTATTAAGCATTTGAACCACAGCTGCAACATCAAGAATCGTTGAATCAGCCACAAGCACACTATCCGATTACAGACAAATTTGCTTTAACCTAAATTCGAATTTTTCATCCAGTTGACAGAGCTGGCGGTGTTGCCTTCATGGGAGAAGAAATCGTCATCGCCATCTCGTGTTCGGCAGATGTACAGTGTTGAAAACAGACCACAGTCACTCTTCAGTGCTGCGAGCTGTACCTTCTGTTTTGACTTATTCCTGACCGGTAGCCTACTGAACAGTTGTAACTTGTTATTTCGAAGTGTTTGTGTGACAGGTGTTGTACACTGCTCTGACTTTACTTTCACAAACCTGGCACTTGACCCTTCTCACAGTTTCAGCCATTATGTCCCTTGTGTCGATGGCTCGTCGGTCTTGGCTGTGTTAGAAACGGACTCCAGACCACTTGCAGTACTGTTACAAGTACTGTAATCTCCTTGAGGAATGCGACTTGAACTTCAGGTTCTGGTGATGGTGTCCGGTGTCTATAGCATCATGCTGTTGTTTCATGATATGCTGCCCAAACTAAGAAGTGATCTTGGAAATTTCTATTCCTGTTACCTTCTGGTGTCTTGGTTGCCTGTTAGACCAATAGCCCAACCAGAAAAAAAACTCCGCCATTATAGCACCGTTCAAGTACCGTGACAGAGAACTTGTTGGTTTTGTACAACATGAAATTTCCCAGATTTAAATTCTTCAAGGACGTTTGGGTGGAGTTTTTTTTCAGCAAGAGTCATCATGTCACGCATGTGTACGGAGAATCATCTGGAGTAGCGAGTGTGATTCGGGTTGACCACTCATGACATGATCTATGTTAGTTAAATGATGACATCCTTCTGATCTGTAAATTACCCATTGCGTGGTTTGAAAAAATTGACAACATGTTTTTTTCACATTTGTTGTACACGAACTTTGATATATCAGCAAGATATTGCTTGTTATATGATCGACAAACTGTCTCACACAATACATATTAGAAAAAGAACGTATTCAAAAATTTGTTGTTTTTTTTTACCTTGACCTTAATCCATTCCCTCGGCTTCTGGTGATATCAGTATAATCAAATGAATCAGGATCTTCAACTTAGTTGGAAATGTCATCTTAAATGTTTTCTACACTGTTTGATTGGAATTATAAATTCCATTATATTATATAGAAGCTTATTTAAAACGCCCTGTCGTTACACGGTTAATATATCTCTCAATTTAGACAACATAAATGGGATAAATGATTAAAGAAAATGGGACTGCCACAGGAATCGAACCTGCTACCAATATGCTGCCACTTCAACGTAGCGCTGCACTTACTAACATGCTAAACCGCCCACTGACCGGTCTATTTCATCTTCTCCAACGCAACAGTACGTATTTAAGAAATGGACGTTCTGACCCGACAGAATGAATTATAAATCGCTTTATATTATAAAGAAACTTATCTGAAATGATTTCTCGTCGTAATACGGTTGATATATCACTCATTAAACCAAGAATAAATGGGATGAGAATTTGGGTTGAAAGCAGTTATTTAGCCTTTGCATTACCGGCAGCTTTTTAGCTCAATGGTAAGAGCATCGCTGCGTTGAAGCGGCAACCCTTTTGGTGGCAGGTTCATTTCATTTGCAGACCTATTTTCATCAGTTATTTATTCTATTTACATTGTCTGCATTGATTGATATGTTAACGGTGTAACGACGAAATATCCATTCAAACAAGTTTGTTTATAATATAACACAATTTATAATTCATTCTGCCAGACGAAACATGTCCATTTCTCAAGTACATAACTGTTTGATTAACAAATTGAGCGCGTTTGAAAATTAGACACGGTCGACTGGTGGCCATCTTTATGTTCGTTTATGTTAGAAATTTCATGCTTTTTCTCAACAACAAAAAAGTGCACAATCATCTTGGTTATCCGTGGGACTAATAAGAAACAAATTAGTCATTTGTTTAAAAAGGAGTGACCAGTTGAACATAGTTGGGCATTGTTTCTCGGTGAATGAATTTTTGTAGGCAGAGGAAAATCTATTTTAGTCTTAGAGTGGACATAGGTATGTTTAAATGAATAATGGTGCTAAGGAATTTCAAGGTTTGTCTGGAAAGGATGAGGATAATTGAGATAAGTGTGTGAGTAAATACAAAAATGTATGAAATATCATAACGGAAAAATACCTCTCAATCAAAAACGAATTCCTGGGTCTGCTTCATTCACTTCTTCCTTATATTGTGGCTTACCTTTCAATTGAATTTCATTAATATTAATCGAGAATTTTCGGAGATATCATCTAGACATTCAGTAGCAAATACTTTAAAAATATCTCTAAATCTCTGTATTCGCTCCTGTCTGCCCATGTGATATCACTCAAAGTTTTTGATGAATGCCGATGAAATTTTGTGTAAGGGTAAGCCCCATTGTAAAGAAGAAGTGATTAGATTTGGAGTGGATCCAACGATTTGTTTTTGATTGAGAGATATTTTGACACGCTTTTTCTTTCGTACATCACGGTATTTTACACATAGCTTGGGGAAGAAGAGATGGATTCATGCCTTTCCCAAGCACATCAGTGCGAATTTAACGCAGATCTCAGTGGGAGTTTGAACTCGGGTCGCTGATTTCATTTTCCGTCCTGCTAATTGTTCTTCCACCGGCAATTCCTAACGAGTAGAAGATTGAATTCAAATAAGGAAAAAAAAAAACGCAAAAATACAACAGCTCTGGTTAGTCACTCAATAGATACCGTCGTGAGACCAACATCTTTTGGAAGCATGCCGTGTTAGGGTGATCAATTCTAAAAAAATAGTGAAAAGGGTGATCAATGAATTTACTCCTTCCGTCTTTTATTGGGTAATGCTCAATAAAAAGTCTGATTTTTCAACAACAAAAAAACAAAAAACAAACAGGCTTCTGTTACCGTACTGAAAATTGTAAATAAGTACCAGAACAAAAGGTAAACTAGCATCTCGTGTTGAGGATGATCAGTTAAAAAAATGGGGAAAGGAGTGAACAATGAATAACTTACTTTTTTCGTCTTTCGTTGGGATGTGATTACAAATTAAAGTTTGAATTTTTTAAAAAACAAAAGACAAACGTGAAAGCTACCGGACAAAAACTAAGGGATCAATTTAGCATAAACTTGAATTCCAAACTGAAACCCAGTTTTTGGGGAGGGGGTTGATACATACTAAATATATTTAGGAGTGAA
>OY735242.1:12482230-12504730 GCA_963457665.1 Thysanoteuthis rhombus
CTATCTATTTATCTTTGTTTTCAAATTGTTATCAAAGGCTGTTGTTTATTTCCTTGAATTTTTGATTTTTTACGAAATGTATGTCATTATCGTAATCCATACAAGTGTAACACTGAATGTCTGAAATATTTGTTAAAGAGTATGTCCATATTTTGGGTCATCGTATATTCGACCTTTTGTGGAGGAGTGTTCACAATCACTCATATACGCACAGATAAACCCACGTAGAGACTGAGGGGTGGACTGAAGGCAGGGGCCCCCAATATTTAGGGGGACCCAAATGCCACGAGGGAAGACGTACGGTTTGATGATAGATGATGTGTATAAAATTCAGTAGAATAACGATTCGATAGAATTTCATGTTCGCTTACGCCGGTAATCATTTTGATGGGAGGGCCTCTGTTTGATTTATAGTCGGTGCTTCGTACAGCCAGAATCAGACCCTGGGAGTACAGACAGACAAACAGACAGAAACACACACACATATATACACGGTGGAGCAGGGAGATAGCGAAAGGGAAAAAAAAAAAAGAATTTCTGTGTCTCCTGAAATCAGAAGCTCTAAACACCGGTCTTCACGCATGCGTGCTACGGTCACGGTTGATTAAAATCATAACATGCGCAATGTGCATTCTTGTCTGATGGCCAGTAACATTCTTCGGATTGCGAATCGTAACGAATGAGGACACGGATATTAAAAAAGGATCGTGAGGGTCCCTTTTTAGCGTTCAGGCACGAAAAGGAGACTGACATCCGACGTTCCCAGTCAATTTAGCCTTAGTCTTCCCATCCCTGGCCACAGTTAGGGTAGTCGGTGGTAACCAACTAAAAATATAGAAATGATAACAGTCGTATGTAAACGAGGCCTGTTTGTCGTACAAGCTGGAGACTATCACCGAAACTCTCAACATAGGTTTCTCCAAGTGTTTAAGATGGTCTGTCTGGCTGTTTGTTCGGCTATGCATGTATCATGCGTTTCGACCGCAGCTTGAGGGCTGAAATTTTCAATATTTACTTTTCATCCGGTCAAAAAAACTTTTTTTTAAAAATCTCCCAATAGTTTTCTAGATGGGGGTTCAGTTTGTAATGTAAGTTTTTGCTGAATTAACCCCTAGTTTTTGCTCGCTTGTTTGTTTTTTGTTTGTTTTCTTTCCTTTTTTTTTTCCCACAAGCCGGCTGTATAAATATCACGTACCTATGTAGTTAGAGGTTGAAAATTTTACTATTTACTACTTATTACGTCTTGTGAAACGTTGTCGTTTTTACCCCCCCCCCGCCCCCAAAATAGATTAGTATTAGTTGATGTAATATTGGTCCATTAGCATGGGTCGATTTTGTTATTTTGTTTTTTTTTGTTTTTTTAATTCGAATTATTTAGTGAATATTGCCTTAAAAAGATGAAAGGAATAACTCATTCATTGATTAACCCTTTCTTCCGAATTTTCTTAATTGATCGCCCCCAACACGGCATGCTGACAAAAGACGTTTGTCACGTGACGGTTTCCATAGAGAGACTAACCAGGCCTGCGCTCCTAATTTTTTGACAGGGTCGGGTCTTCAGCTGTGGTATTTAACGTCATTCATCCAGTCGCTGTGGAATGCTGGGGGTCTTAGTGTCAACAATGCAGCAACGCCGAATATATTTCCTTTCCTTTCTTATCCATTTTTTTTTCTTCTTCTTTTTTAATCCTTTGACGAAAAGTCTTGGAAATGTCGGCTGCTTTATCCTGGAGAGTGGTTCGCTAGAGAACATTACAATAAAGAATAAAGACTAAGCAAAACTCGATCTATATGAAACGAGAAACGTTTTTAATCGTAACTAGTTTGTGTTTACGAACATGACAGAGATAACAATGTCTCAGTTTACGAAGTTCATGTATATACTAACTAGCATGGCGTTGTCCAGGGTGGAGGAATAACTTCAAATGTGACAACGCAGTGAAAAGTATGTTCTTCAATATATATTTCTCGGTACACAACGCAACGAATTTGAAAAAGAGAAAATGATATCATTTACACCAAGTGCTTATTCTTTACTTCCGATCTGCGTTGTTTACGGAATGTCGTAAATTCACATCTGTGTTGAATTCTTACGTAATTAATCTGAATATTTCTGCGAAAACCTAATAATATTTACCGGACACCCGAGGGGTCTAATCTCCTAGTTTGAAGAGCGCTGGCTTGCAATATTTAATCTGATAAAAATAAATAGGCTGGTGCTCGCTATAGTTGACTATCTGGTATAAATGGTTGCTGCTACTGCTGACGTCAGTTTATTTTTCTCTTATTGCTTCGTTTTTATCAATGATAACAGAAAACCATATTTATATACATAATGATATATATCAACACATGCATACACACACACACACTCTCTCCCTCTCTCTCTCTCTCCCCCTCTCTCTCCCCCTCTCTCTCTATCTATATATATATATATATAGTATTGCGAACTTTTCATCTCATAATGATGAAAAAGAAATTGAAATTAGATCATTTTTATGTATAGTTCCAAAGTATCCACAACCGTTTGTCACGCAAGTCATTTTAATCTGATCGAGGTTATTTCAACGTGTTGTCTTACAACTGTTTCATTATTTAACTAGAATATGCCCGTCTAAAATGACAAGATTATTTATACATGTATTATATATGTATTATATATTTATGTATGCACCAAGGGGCCTGAAACTGTTTTCTTGGGTAATTTACTTTCAATGATTCAAGTATCCCAATTTCAATTTTTTTTTTCAAGTCTCGATTCGTATCACGCTGTTTTGATATATGATGATCAGGCATTGATTCTTAAGAGGTGCTACGGCGTATTTTTTATCGTTATATCATAATAGGATGATCATCCCATTAGAGCGCAGACAAACAATCAAACAAGTAATCGGAAAAAATTGCATAGAAACTCATTATATGGTTAGATTTTAGGTTCTTAGTTCTATGTGTTTAGTTTTATATGCATTTGTAACGTTATTCTTTGTAATGAAGTTCGTTGGCTGTCTTACCAGAGCCCTGTTTTGGGAGTATTATATATATATATATATATATATATATATATATATATATATATATATATATATATTGGGAGGCTTCTTCAGGCAAACGATTCAATTTATTCAGATCTCTGTTGGTAATTTTACCATATTTGAAGCACTACTTTTTTCTAATGTTGACGATAAAGAACACCAAATGAAATAAAGACATTGCACATTGGATATTGAATTACTGATTTGTACTTTGATATATATATATATATATATATATATATATATATATATATATATATATATATATATTGGGAGGCTTCTTCAGGCAAACGATTCAATTTATTCAGATCTCTGTTGGTAATTTTACCATATTTGAAGCACTACTTTTTTCTAATGTTGACGATAAAGAACACCAAATGAAATAAAGACATTGCACATTGGATATTGAATTACTGATTTGTACTTTGATATATATATATATATATATATATATATATATATATATATATGAAAAAGTTATTTAATATTCAAAGCAGTAAATCTTTCTAGTCTACACATATATATTGTTAGTTATCTTATTGGGGAATGTTATTTTGAAATTGGAAATAAGATATTCCATCAGATCATAAGTGTCCCTATAGGAAATGACCCAGTCCCTTCCTGAGCGAATTAGTATTCACGTTGACATGAATATGAATTCATATCATCTCTTATTAAAACTAATTTAAAACTAGTTCGTTTTAGGTTGTACCCGTTTTATTGATGACTTATGGTTTCTTAATCACGGAGGGGAATTCGGAAAATCATATAGTAATATATACCCTAAGGATTTTGAATTAGAATGTGAACACTAAGGACTGCAAGCAACGTTCCTAGATTTAGATACCAAAATCGAGGATGGAATGTATATCTATCAATTGTGTCGTTTGGCCTAGACAGCGTAAATCAAATAAACAATTAAAGAAAAAGTAGATGTTACAGGGTTGAACCTGCGATCAATAAGGTAGCTGCTTCAACGTTGCGTAGCTCTTACCATTGGGCTAAACAGCCACCGATAATGCTAAGGCACAGATTACTGCTTCAACTCAAAATTCTCATTTTGTTCATTCACTGTCTGCATCTGCTTTGTTTATTTCTCTACGCTAACAATTATATCATCAAGAAATGGATAAACAATCCGACTGAAATAATTTTTAGAAATACATTATATCACTTCGATAATCTACTTGAAATGATCTCCCGTATTCACACGGTGAATGTATCATTTGGCCCAGGCCAAATATTGTATTGTATTGTAGGAAATACCCTGCGTATATTTTCACATATATTACTCATTTCTTCATTTGCGATCGTTGGAACATTTTATGTATATTTGTTCCATGTAGAGAAACAAGTAATGTAAGAGCGATATCGGACTCTTGCTTTGCCATAAGTGTCGTTAGCTCGGTTGGTAGCAGAAGAGCCTTCGTACAAGGCTGATTCCAAGATGGAATACATACAATTTTTAGGAACCTATTTTGCTCTGCACTGATGTTACTTGGTAGCAAATCGATCGGCTCAAGATCGTTGGTTTGCCCCCCCCCCCTGCATGACGTTTATGACGCTCATCACTTCATAAATTCCTATAAAATTTCATTATAATCATTACATTCTATCGAATATACATTGTCCATTTACTGATATTTTATATTGTCGGCATAGGGAACAACTCGTATAAAAAAGATTGTGCCAACCACCGAGTTAAATCGGTGCCGAGCAAAAATGTTCCTATAAAAATTTCATTATAATCATCACATTCTATCGAATTTACATCGTCCATTTACTGATATTTTATATTGTCGGGATAGTGAACAACCTGGACAAAAAGATTGTGCCATAAACCGTAAATAAAGAAATGAGTTTTATATAAATATATGCAAGTGGGTGTATATGTGTATGTGTGTGTATGTGTGTGTCACTCTCTTCACTCAAATTTATACATTTTGTAATCAAACACACATTAAATTTTTTTTTAAGAACACATCAAAGCACACACATACACACTTGTACCTGCGACACATAAATTGCATGTGCAAGTGAATACATGTGTTTCAATAAGTTGATGTGTCTAAGTATAAAATGTATGAATTCGAGTGAAAGTAAGTACATGATTTACTTTTTGTTCGTTTATTTATCGGGAGGGGGTTATGTTTTCTGGCAGGCCGACTAATATATCAACATGAGTTATGTTCGCTAAGAAGATTAAATCCACCGAAGAAAGAAAAAAAAAAGAAGAAATGTCGAGTAAAAAAAGTACCTATGATCATTTTGATATTTCCTGAGTTTTCAGTTACGTCGAATTCATTCGGTGTCCTTACCCGATTGGCCTCTCCGGGATGACTTTCAGCCAATGAGAACGGAATCCTTGGTGCGTTATGACGAATCTCGAAAGCCGTTCGCTTTCATGAGACCGAAGAAACAACACATATGCTTTAGATATTTGTTTGATGAAACCAAGTTTGGCACAAGGCTTGATTCGTGGAGAGCCCAATGGGCAAGAAATTCGTTTGCAATGACTTACAAAGTTTATGGGCCGACTGCGTGGTTGAAATTAGTTGAACTTTTCCCACTGGTTCCAGAGGTCGGAGATTTTATGATAGAAATGTATTGAATCTCAGAGAGAAATCCATTTTCAATAGCCTGGAATTAATGACTAATTGCTGACCGGAAAAGGCTATTGTATGTAAGATGTAAAAATATAACATATTTTTACTATAGAAAAACGTAGCAAATGATTTTACCGCTGAAAATCATTGTAAAGATTTACCTATAGAAATCAATTGAACAGTGGGTATTAATTTGGGTTTTAATGTGACTGACAGAATCTTGTTTTTTTTTTTAAATGTTTCAAAGTGCGTCACAAAAACTAATTGGAAGTAATCATATTACAGAACAGGAAATTTGCCGAACAAAAAAATAAACGAAAGATGACCATGTATGGTCTTCTTTAGTTTCTTTCAAACGCATGAAGAGACTACCACAGTGATTCCCGAAATTTATTTTAGGGTGGCACATAAAGTAATATATTTGACTTACGCTGCACACTATCTGTGAAAATGAAATGAATTAGTCAAAAACATTTCAGGAGTTCGTGAACATAACTTCTGTATCAAAATATAAACATATACCAAATATATAATCATTCTTTTTCCTTTCACCTGTTGCAAAAAAATGTGATCTGACTAAATCAAGTTATGAAACCACTAGTTCGGCAACTTTGTGGCGGAAGTGGGACAGACATAATACCCGTACTGAACATGTTCGAATCCCTTAATATATGTCTGCTTATCCGGGGGGGAAAAACTTATGCGGCACACTTGGGAGACAGTTTCGACGGACTATTGTGTTGTGGAACACAGTTTGAGAACCACTGGGTTAGAACAATGGCTGAAAATAACTCTGTTCTGACGCGACAAAATGTCGGCTTTGATAACCGCGAAATGATGACGAATAAATTTCCGATGAAATTGCCCGAAGCGTTAAGGGCTAATTTCCGGCTTGTCGGCAGCAAAGCCCCGGTTTTCAATGGTGTCAGATTCCATCACAACAAAAGCCTGAATCCAGAGGAGAGTAACAAAGCAATTGAAAAGTGATTTCACCGGAAACAGTCATGCCAAATGAACGAAAACGCGACAATAATGGTTGCTTTCGTTCTACTCACAAACTCTGCAAAGAAAGAAAACATTATGTGTTGAACCTTTTGTTTGTAATACATTGAATATTTTCCTTCACGTGAAGTGCTAGTTAAGGGCTTGCCAAATGGCTGAGATAGCAGTGCGTTTTCCGTTGGCACCAGAGACCAGAGATGAAAGACTTGTCACGTCAATTACCGTGCGTGGGTCACTAATTGCTTTTTTTTACCGTCAAACCATCCATACTTCTCGAGAGAGCCTCATATATATATATATATATATATAGAGAGAGAGAGAGAGAGAGAGAGAGAGAGTATATGTGGTACAAATCAGGCTACTAGTATAACATGACATAATAATATATCAATGATATAAAGCCACCTCTGAAATGCAATGGATTTATTTCATTGAGTGCTCCATACATACAACATTTTACTCGTGGAGTTGTTTTAGAGTAGAGCTGGAAATAAATAGTAGATTGTGGATTCGCTACAAAAACTAGCTCATGTTTCTGCCCACTTTGGGCCTCATCAGGCGATTCCACAATCTAATATATATATATATATATATATATATATATATATATATATATATATATATATTATCATCCACAGACAGCTGTTTCGTTGTATTCCAACTCTTCAGTGTGGCTATAGACTATCCATTATCCCATCCAGTACCACGAGGTAGGATCAAAACTTTTGCTTCAGACCTGGAGGCTGGTATCCTGCCTCTACTCCACGGAACTGGAAGTCAGTAAGGCTGAATTTAAGCGATATATTTATTTAGCTTATATTCCCCATCCACCAGAGTGCTCTATTCCTATGGAAGAGTACACACATATATATATATTAATGCTCCCGAAACAGGGCAACGGTAAAACAGCTGATCAACTCCATGAAAAAGAACAAAATTATAGATATAAATACGAATATAACTAAATTACATGCCCCCAAGATTCTGAATTTGAATTAATAAATAATTTGGAAGTAATACGTTGAAACAACACTGATCGGATTAAAAATGACTTACATGGAACCTAATCGTACATACGTGGGGGCTATATAAAAATTGACAGTTGAAATTTTACTTTTCAGTATAGAAAAGGGAAAGTTCACATGACTATATATGTATTGAGAAATGCATGTATATGATTCGGCAGAATGATTATAAATTGCGTTATATTATATTGAAACTCTTATTTGAAATAATTCCCCGTCGTTATACAGTGAATGTATCATTTGGTTTAGACGACGTAAATAGAATACAATATCTAGGCCAAGTGATGCATCAACCGTGCAATGACGGGAGATCATTTCAAA
Source organism: Thysanoteuthis rhombus (assembly GCA_963457665.1). NCBI lineage: Eukaryota > Metazoa > Mollusca > Cephalopoda > Oegopsida > Thysanoteuthidae > Thysanoteuthis > Thysanoteuthis major. The sequence continues at coordinate 12,490,217 of OY735242.1, forward strand.
TATGGGTTTCTATTTAATATAACACAATTTATAATCATGACTATATATATATATATATATATATATATATATATATATATATATATATATATATATATATATGAGCGTGTGTTTATGTATTTATGTCTAGTTATCTCAATATGTATGCAGCAGACTTTCATTATTGTCAACATAATAGTTGTTTCCTGAATATGTATCTGAAATCTAAATTTTCATCTGGAATCTGAATCTGAATCTGGCATCTGAATTTGTAACTGAAATCTGAATTCGTATCTAGAATCTGAATCTGAATCTGGAATCTGAATCTGAATCTGGAATCTGAATCTGAATCTGGAATCTGAATTTTCATCAGAAATCTGAATTTTCATCCGGAATCTGAATCTAGAATCTGACTTTGTATCTGAAATCTCAATTTGTATTTGAAATCTGGATTTGTACTTGGAATCTGAATTTGAAATTTGAATCTATACCGTATTCGACTAATGTGACTATTATTCACCCTTTGAATAAATTTGTTGACACGGAAACAGATTTTGTTTAGAAATAAATAAGTCTTGTGTAAAATAAATGCTTCTTTTTACACCATTTTCATCATTAAGCTATGTATATGTGTAATATTAGAAGCAATTCTAATCAAAACTAAACAACCACAAATAAATAAAATATCACATGAAATAAGCACCAACATCCTCAAATGCCTATAAAACAATAACACCATATATATATATATATATATATATATATATATATATATATATATATATATATATATATATATATATATATCGTCAACTTTAGAATATAACTTTCATTACCGAATTGAATAAAGCGACAATTTACAACAAACGGAAGTGACGTAGCTAGCAAGAGATGTTGAATACAGTAATTAAAAAAATGAAAACCGGGACAAACGTAGTTTTGCCACTTGAAAAAAAAAAAAAAAACTCCAGAAAGAGCGGTGTGGGTCGAACGTACTTGGAAAATTAAGAATGTGATAAATATAACACGAGTTTTGTCAGATTTATTCATTCCTTCGAATCGGCTATCAAAATCAACATTTGAAAATTGGAGAAACTTCCAAGAAAATTGAACCGACCAGAAATGTCAATGATGTTCAGAGAAACTCGCATGAGAGAAAAAAAATGCATATTTTCTTCATGGACGGAATCTGAGATCTTGATAACATCTATTTGGTTTAATTTCAAATACATCGTCCAGCCAGACATTTTTAGCGTAATTTGGTTATGGCTAAGAACAAATCATCACTCTTGAAAAATGAATCTAACATGTATAACCAGGTAGAATATTTTCTTTGATATCTCTTTCATTAAAAGTGTCGGAAAGGATAATCTTTTCAATTTCTTTTGAGAAAATCAGAAAGATGCTACTTGTCTGTTATTGTTAATGAGGGGAATTTAACCTATAATAAATATCGCTTAAATTCAGCTTTACTGACCGTCCAGTTCTGTTGCTCAGAGGTAGGATATCGGCCCCCGGGTCTGAAGCGAAGGTTTCAATCATGCATCGTGATACTGGATGGGATAATGGAAAGCCTATAGAGTTGTAATACAATGAAACAGCTGTCTGTGGGTGACACAATAATTAATGCTCCTCTATTCAGGGTTGAGCACTCTTTAAGTGAGGAAACTTGTCCATTGTAAGCTTATATATATATATCTTAATACATGATTGTTGCGTTGAAAGAAATGGATATAGCAGACACACACCAAGAATAATCGAGATGAGAATTTAGTGTGAAAACAGTTATTTAAGCCTTTGTATTACCGGCGGCTGTTTAGCTCAATGGTTAGAGCAACGATATATATATATATATATATATATATATATATATATATATATATATATTCCATACAGACCAAAGTGTAAGAATTCTCAAATTCTTCATCCCTGGGTTCCTTATCAAGAAAAGTATTTGTATAAACGCTCACAATGTGTGCCAAGAGGGAGAGAAGGGGCGCTTAACGAATTATTTGACAGTTATTTTATAATAACTGGGGCACTTCAGGATTTCATAACCGTAGTTATTTATTCCTCCTCGTGCCTACGCTTCAATATGATGTTTGAGGGTGACTCAGAGCTCTCGACTGATGAGAGCCACGTGCGTTAATCGATTATCTTGGTTTTATTTTTCTTGCCTCATTTTTTTTTTTTTTTTCACGAATGTAAATTGTTTAAATCTGTTGCCGGCTGCCAAAGAAAATTCAATTGGAAAGTGTTGAAGTGAACAAAGTGCGCATGCGTGTGCAATCAAAAGAAAAAATGGCTTTTATCTATCATCACGTTTTTTGTTGTTTCTTTTTTTCTCGGGGGTGGGGGTCCAAGAGCAAAAATCAGAGGAAAGTTCCCCGATTTGCACACATGGTAAGCGTTTATGTAAAGACTTTTCTTGATAAGGAATTCGGGGATGACGGCTTCTTGGATTATGATAAAATGGTCGGCATTTTTATGGAAATAATTCAGCAAGAGAACCAGTGTCGCCGACTCAAAAAAAAAAAAAAAAAGGGTCAGAACTAATTTAATCTTCAATACGTTTGAAGAAAAACCGACAACAGGAACATTATAATCATAATCAGTCTTTTAACGTCCGTCGTTGGACATGGACCTTCCCCCGGGATTCACCACAGCACTCTATCATGGGTGTCACAAAGCCAATACTTTCTGAATTTGTCTGCTTCGTCTCCCCATCTAGTATTCCGCCAGCTGCAGTTGCACATGTGATCTCCCAATATCTATGTTGTGAATCGTGATGTCCATCCGTCGTCTGCCTTTCTTGCAACATGACCTGCCCATTGCCATTTGATTTTTTAATGGATTCTATGCTGTCTCGGGACCCTGTTATCTCCTAGATAGATTTTACTGTCTTGTCATATCTCCATGTGAGGTTGAGCATAATTCTTTTATGTGCATGTTGCATGCTTCTCAGTTGGTCAGATTCCATGTTCCAGCTCCATAAGTGACTATCAGGCGGGTGCATTGGTTGTATATCCTTCTTTCGGGGATTGATACGGGAAAAATGTAGCTTAAATATTTGGGGGGCTTAGATAATTTATAAAGAAATTCCTGAATGAAGACATGAATTGCTTACGAATTTAAAACCACAACCAAAATACCAGGTCAAGTATTGCGGGGGTACATTGAATGCAAACTTGTTGCCAAGTCTTTTCTGATGAACTCTAAGAAAAAAAATGTTAAAAGATTTCAGTAAAGTTTTTAAAGATAAGAAATTTACCTTTTTTTCATTATTCACCGATTCACTCAGACTAGCATTCTCAACCTGACTGTTATTACGTCAATGTTTCAGCAAAGACATATGCGATCATCAAAACAACTTTATCAGGTGCATTGCCTCAAAGAGAAAACAACAGAGTATGAAATACCATTCATCATTCATAATGTCGACTACCAAAAGCCTCTGATTGCTAAAATCGACAAAGCCATTAAACTTGAAGACCTTGACCGCGTATATGTCAAAGTTTTACAATATATCTACAAATAGAGCAGCTCTTATATCAGATTACACTAAGTCAAAGCCCTTCTATCTCGAAAAAGGAGCAAGATAAGGTGATACCAGCTCATCTAAACTATTCACAGCATTTCTCAAGGTGGTTTACCGGGACTAAGATTGGATCAATGAAAACATTAACATAGGTAGCGAATAAATACGTCAGCTCGGAATCGCAGACGACATCATCGTTTTTGCCGAAAACTTTCCATACCCCCAAACAATTCTGAACAATCTGAGGGAAAGAGGCCGGTGAGTTGGTCTACACATGGACTTCAATAAAACCAAAGTCGTGTGCAATGAATACGTCAGAGATAGAGACACAATAATCGAAATTGAGAACGCACGACTAAATAAAGTAGATCAGTACGTCTTTCTTGGATAACGAGTCTCAGTGGAATTCTCAGAAGAAAAAGAAATCAAGTGAAGAATCACCCTACGCTCGATCTTCAAGAAAAAAGGTTCCATTGGTCTTAAAAAGAAGGGACTACAACCAGTGCATCCTGCTGAAACAAGGAACTTAACCAAGAAATTTGCTCTCAATCAACTAACTGGGATGAGAAAACTGGGAGGGTCGAATTTGAAGCTTCTAGAAGGTTATGGAGCGTTACAGACCCCTGAGAAAGACCAAAGAGTACAAACATAGGAACTTCAGTAAATAGACAGTAATGATGATGGAATTAGTCTAAAAGGTTTATTTCATATAAGCATCAGACGTTTAGACAAAAATGTTACATTGAACAATCGTAGCCACCAAAAGTGGCAAAAGGTTCTACCTTTTTTATATGAGCGTGTGTTCGTTCATGTGTTCTAGTGTTATACCATTTCGTCTACAGACTTAGAGATTTGCATCAGGACTGCTAAAAATGATTCATTTTCATTTTTGGCAGAGAGGCTTTTTTTAAATATTTTTGGGGACTTATTCTGACGGGTTTATTAGTAACATTTAGATTCTACAGAATCTAGATATTTCTTGAGTTTTTTTTTATTTTGTTTTGTTTTTTGTTTTTTTACTTCATTTCAGACGTTTTCCAATGGAAAACGCCAGTGATATCATATAAATAATTTATTCTCACGGATTTATCATAAACATCTTGATTCTTCACTCTATCTTAGATGTTTTCCGATCGGAAACGCCAGTGATGTCATAAAAGTAATTCATTCTGATCATATTTATTCTTCGATGGAAATTTGTTTACATGACTTCAAATTTTGACACTACGGTTTTTCAGTATTGACTGTGATGGCGAGTTAATATTAGGTTCATACGAACATCACTCCCAAGAACTAATACCTGACGTGAACGATATATTTCATTGGGAGTTTTTGGTTGTTGTTTTTAGGAATAGTTCTGGGTGTGAAAATCAAGAATCAAGAAGTGTCTCACCCTTTCTTTATATAATCTATTTCACTTCTAACGCCAAAATAAAATTAAATTGAAATTTCAGATTATGACGATGGGGTGCCGATTCAATTTCCTTTTTCAAATAGTATAAAACTTAAAACAAATAAATATATGTTGCTTGGAATAAACACCATATGGGAATCTTTCAAGGATATTAATCTTAAGACTCTGAAACCCTCCCTGATTACACTACGGAACGTTCAAAAGATAAGCGACATTAGGTTCAAAGCTCTAAGTTTCTATCACCAGATTGTCCTACAGTGGTTTCGAAACTGGGATCTGAGGACCCTTGCATCTTTTTTTCATTGTAATTCATTAATAAATCTCAAAACCAGATCCTGGAAATAGGGTCCGCCCAGAATATTTCCTTGATAAAAGGGGTCCTTGAGTTTTCAAAGTTTCGAAACCACTAGGTCGACAAAAGAGTAGGTTTAATATATTTGATAACCTGGCTGATGGTGAATTCCATGGGTCACGTAGCGCAAAAAAAAAATCAAAGGTCAGATAGTGCAAAAAGTCCTACACGGCTTCAGTGAAAGAGGCAGGTAAACGACATCGCAACGATGGATCAACTAAGGATAATTCTGACAGTCTTAAATGAAATTAAAACAATTTACCTGTGTATTAAGAAAGAATTGATTGAATTTGGGGGCGGATCCAGAAATATCTTTTCAATTGAGAAATGTTGGTTTATTTTTTTTTATTCATTTTTTTTTAGATTCGTTTATGGTTATTCGCACTATATCTCCAAAAGTTCTCAATGAATCCCAGTGGAATTATGTGGATTTAATAAAGGGCTGGGTTCGAGATTTCTAGATGGTTACCAACTACGGCAGACACCGGAAGAACACCGGAGTAAACAACGGCCGAAATGTTGTGATTATCCAAGCCAGGATGAAAATACTAGCGAATCGGTGTATAATGAAAATAAGTATACCTTATCTTTTGCTCCTTTAATGAAGTTTTTTAACATTATTTTCTTAGAGTTAAGACCTCAAGTTTTTTGGGGGGTTTTTTACCAGAAAAGAGTTTGGTAATTATTTTGTATTCCAGTTTTCGTTGATGAACGACCGTGGCTATAGAAGACGGCAAAGGGTTTTATCTTTATCTATAAGTGCGTGTGTTTCTTTATGATTGGTTTATTTTTATTATATTTTTGAAAAAAAAAAGAAGCTTTTCTAATCTTCTTGGGGCCTTATTCTGACGGGTTTATTAATAACATCTAGATTCTACAGAATCTAGAAGTTTCCAGGTGTTTTCTTTTACTCTATTTTAGATGTTAACCAGTGGAAAACGCCAATGATGTCATAAATTGAATTTTTTCTGACCATATTTATTCCACGATGGAATTTTTTTTTATATGACTTCCAATTTCTATGCTACGGTTGTTCAATTATCGACTGTGATTCAGAAATCGGTTTATAAACTATTGACAAAATGTTGTCTGCTGATCTCTTTCGATTTGTTCCCCCCCCCCCTTATATGGAAGTGTCGTTGGCCGAACGGTTAGCAGTAAGGGAAATGGAACTGGCGAAGTTCACTCCGTACTAACGCCATTGGGAAAGAAATGAATCTATCTCTTCTCGTCCTCTTCTAGCTATGGATAAAAAAACAAGTTTAGTGGGTGACGTCACTTCGGGTGCTAATTGTTTCTTAGTCAATTTCACAAGTGGGGAACCTGGAAGTCTAGCCCGAGAAACCGGTGATATGCACAGTCCAGCTGAAACCGTAGCCAGCGTAGCGGCATTATTTGATTTGATTTTTTAATACCTTTTCAATATCAAAATTATTAGAAACAGTCAACCAAAACTGTCATCAGAATTGTCAGCACGTGTTTCATTCAGTTTTCAAGTTGGTTTGGCTGGCTATGTATGGATTATGTGGACAGGCTGCACCAATGGAGCCTTTGTTCTTTATAATATCCAGAAAAAACGTTTTGTCTCATTTTTTAACCCCCCCCCCCAAATAGGCTATATTGGAGGTTCAATACGCAATGTAAGTTTATGCTAAATTGATCCGTATTTCTAGCCAGGTGTTTTTGTTTTGTTTTGTTTTTTTTGTTTTTTGTTGTTTTTTTTTTTTGTTTTTGGTGGGGTCACCTCTTTAATGATCACTACCCCAAAAAGGCAAGGGAAGTAATTTATTCATAAATAAATAGACGTCACAAAGACCAAGAAAGAAATCTTCGGTCATTTCGAAATTGATCAAAACACCATCCTAATCTAGAAATACCCAGAAGCGGAGCAAAAAAACACAAAAAAAAACCACTTCGTCCCGCCGTGACTAATTTCACGTAGCTACTGAGGGAAATTTCTGCCAATAAGTTCTTTTGGGGGCCATCTTGCTGGTCCCCAGCCAGGGTAAAAGAGGAGGGTACTGAGTAGGGATATCAAGTCTACCTCGTAAAAGTTACCAACGAGTGAAACTACAGCAGCATGAACCCCGATGATTGCCTTGGTCAGGAAGATTCCACTTCATGCCGGTGAAAGCCGACGGAGAGACAATTCATTATACAATATTTCGACGACAGGAAAAGGATAGGGGCCTAGAACATCAGAACCAGTGCCTTTCGAGATAAATTCTACACGTTTTTCGTATTGGGTGTGTTTAAACTTTAGGGGCCATATTTGATGTGTTTTTGACCATTTTTAGCATCTTTCTGTTGTTTTAGCTGTTCTTGGCGATTTGAGCAATTTTGTTTAAATTTAACGAAAATATGTTTTGAGTATGCAACTCCAATCAGAACCCATTCTGAGAGCGAGATAAGTGGAAAGTGGTACTTGAGTGGAATCCAAAGGCGATGGGTGAATTTTTGTGGTCAAAGCAGACCTGGAGAAGATCATTCAAGTGTGTGGCAAAGCCGGCCAGACCGACATAGGCCCAGCTGAAGAGAATTACCCAGACCTGAAACCGCTGACGCGGTGTGGTTGCTGTTTTGTGTTTGGTGTCTCTGATCTTTAAATCGTTTGAAATCCGGATATCAAAAGAGTTTTAGTGCAAACTGAACTAAATATAAGATCAATCTTTAAAACCTTTCTTCTTCATCTTCTCGTCAAGGATAAGGTCATTTTTAAACGATATTATTGTTGTTTTTCTTTTCTTTATAGCTAAAGCCGAGAAAACGATTTTCCCTTAAAATAAAATTCCCACGTTTTGCATTCTTTCATAGACCGTCCACCAAAACTATCAACATCAACATATGTTTCACCAGTTTTCAAGGGGGTTTGGCTGACGGGTCATCTATCAACGTATCGCGTGTACAAGCCGTGCAAATAGAGTTAAGGGACTGAAAATTTAAACATTTCCTCCATTATGTCTAGTAAAAAAAAAAGGTTTGATATTGTTTGTAAATAGAACCCTGCTCTAAAAATATCTATTGAGGGATAGTTTTTTCAGACTCTTTTAATGATCACTGTGCAACAAAAGTCGTGAGTCGTGAGTTTTTCGATCGATCACACCCCAACATGGCATACCGCCAACGATGTGGGTCATGTGACAATAATTCTCTATATTGCTTCTTTTCAAATATCTTGTTGTAATGAATTAAGTAATATTCAATGTTAAACATCCGAAATAAATAATGATGGAAGACAGTATACATACGTAATTTATCACATAACGATATCTAGTGATATAGAACCAGCTTCGGAAATTATCACATGATGATATCTAATGATATTTTACCAGCTTCGGAAGTGTATCTCGTAACATTTTACCAGCTTTGGAGAGGTAAATAGTGATATTTTACCAGCTTTGAAAAGATATCTAGTGATATTGTAAAAGTTCTGGAAAGGTATCAAGTAATATTATACCAGCGTTGGAAAGGTATCTAGTGATATAATAGCGGCTTCTGAAGGGTATCTCGTAGTATTGTACCAACTTTTAAAGGTATTCAGTGATATTTTACCGGCTTCAGAGAAGTATCTCGCGATATTGTACCAGCTGTGGAAAGGTATTCAGTTATATAGTGCCGGCTTCGGAAGGGTATCTTCGGAGAGGTATCTGGTGATATTGTACCTGTTTTTTTAAGGTATCAAGGGATATTGTACCAGCTTAGGAAAGTAGCTGGCAGATGAAATACGCAGCACTAATCCATTCCATCTTGTTGAGGATCAACAACTATATTGGATATTTTAGACTGTTTGCTCGCATAATATCCACCAGTTGGATACCACTACGTACATTATGAATAATTGCACACAATGTAAGTAACTGATTCACATTCACCCAACTTCCGTGCAAAATTTGCTGTCTATTCACTATTGAAAACTCATATCTATATTAATGTCGTTATCATGACCCCATATAGTGCTGTTTCGTTTAGCGCGGTGTTTTTTTTTTAGAAAGGTAACGAGATCGCTAATTGAGGTTCTACTGCAATGACTCTGTATAGTGCTATTTCGTATCGCACCGTCCTGTTTAGTGCTGCATTTCTTCAGGAATGTATCGAGATCGCTAATCGAGGTTTTACTGCAATGACCCCGGATAGCACTGTTCCGTTTAGCGTTGCATTTCTTTCGGAACAAATCTAGATTGCTAATCGAGGTTTTACTGCAATGACCCCAGATAACACCGTTCCGTTTAGCGCAGCTTTTTTTTAGGTACGAATTTAGATCGTTAACCGGGGTTTTACTGCAATGACCCCGTATAGCGCCGTTCCGTTTAGCACTGCATTTTTTAGGAATGAATCTAGATCGTTAACCGAGGTTTTACTGCAATGACCCCGGATAACGCCGTTCCTTTTAACGCTGTATTTCTTCAGGAACGAATACAGATTGTTAACCGAGGTATTACAACAATGACCCCGGATAGTGCTGTTTCGTTTATTACTGCATTTTTTTAAACGTGTCTAGATCGCTGTCCGAGGGCTTACTGCATGACCCCGTAGAGCGCTGATTGGTTTTGCATTGCATTTTTTTTTTGTATCTAGATCGCTATCCTAGGTATTACAGCGATGATCCCGTATAGTGCTGTAATTTTTAGGAACGTATTTAGATCGCTAACCGAGGTTCTACAGCCATGACCCCGTATAACACTATTTCGTTCAGCGCTATATTAGAATGTTTAGATCGCTAACCGAGGTTCTACAGCCATGACCCCGTATAACGCTATTTCGTTCAGCGCTATATAAGAATGTTTAGATCGCTAACCGAGGTTCTACAGCCATGACCCCGTATAACACTATTTCGTTCAGCGCTATATAAGAATGTTTAGATCGCTAACCGAGGTTCTACAGCCATGACCCCGTATAACGCTATTTCGTTCAGCGCTATATAAGAATGTTTAGATCGCTAACCGAGGTTCTACAGCCATGACCTCGTATAACGCTATTTCGTTCAGCGCTATATAAGAATGTTTAGATCGCTAACCGAGGTTCTACAGCCATGACCCCGTATAACGCTATTTCGTTCAGCGGTGTATAAGAATGTTTAGATCGCAAACCGAGGTACGACAGGAATGATCCTGTATAACGATATTCCGTTGAGCGCTACATTTTAAAGGAATGCATATAGATTACTAATCTAGATATTACTACACATTGAAAGTTAAGAAAAAATAGTTCATCCACAACACAAACTGAAGTTTACAAGAAATATAGAATCAGTTCATGTCAAAAGCACAAATTTTCAAATAACACCGTCATCAAAATTTAAACTAATTTGATCAAAGCAAGAATAAGATGTGGGACTCAGATCTCTTCATTTTCCCGTTGTTAAAGGGGACTGAATTCTACATTTCATCTTTGTTGCTATTGAACTGAATTTGTAATCTGAATATTTTGCTTTTGACTTGAATGAAACTTGGGGTGCGGATACAACATTTGATCCTTTATTACTCTAAGCAAAAACGGCTTCACAGGTATCACTGCCTGTGCGAAAGTTCGCTTTATGCCATATTTTTGCTCTTACGAAAAAAAAAGGAGAAAAGCGAAAATAATCCAAACGGTTGTTTTGCAACGATCTCTCATAGAGGCTGCACACAACCTCTTCGTCTCTCTCTCACAACCGAACCTACTGAACCTCTCACAGCCAAAAACTCCAACAACTCAGCCTAACATAACAACATCATCATTTCGGGGATCTTGGAATGCTTTTCTGACAAAGATTCATGTTAATTGTTTTTTCGCTTTACGATATTCCGGTTTGCAATTTTTTTTTTTTTTTTTTTTTTCATAGAAATGCTATACTTTGGGAAACCTCTGCTTGAATTTGTCTTGAACCATTGGTTCTCAACCTGTTTGCTGCTAAAAAGTAGTGTGCCACAACTATCTTTGAAGACTTCCACAGATTTTTTTTTCCAAATATATTAGCACGTATTTCAAGCCTCGAACATGTTGAGTGCGAGTATTATGTTTGTCCCACTTCTGCCACAGAGTTACCGATCTTATGGTTTTATCACTAGATTTTGTGGGATCCGAATCTTTTTAGAGATGAATCAAATGAAAAAAAAAAAAAAAAGATAATGAAAATGTGTCAGTATATTCTGGTAGAAAAGTTTCATTCATTGACTGCCGGAATTTTTTTGTCTAATTCATTTCTTTTCACGGTTGCTGTGTCGCTCAAGTCAAATATATTCCTTGGTGCGTCGTCGCACAATTAAGCTTGAGAACCGCAACTCAATCTACTTTATTTTACAGAATTTTCCATTAGAAACAATCAACTAAAACGGCCATAAAAACTGTCAACGTCAGTTTCTCCAGTTTTCAAGTGATTCTAGCATGCTGTCTATGAATGTATGTACCACGTGCATAGACTGCACCAAAGAAACTAGAGCATTGGTTTCGAAACCTTGAAGACAAGAGGACCCCTCGTATAAAGGAATTAATCTGGTGGACCCCCATTTTCAACGCTTAATTCTTAGAATGAACTATATTACAAAGCAATTTTTGACCTTTCAAAATCCGATTTCTTTTTAAAGGGATTACATTTATTTGAATTCAAAATTATTGCACGGGTCTGTATACGATAATTACGTTTTTGATAACTGAGCAATGGAGGACGTTGCTTCTCTACCACGATATTCACGATGTCAGGTTACAAAGGAAACAATGCAGCAGACCCTGAGCATCATTTGACGGCCTCAATGGTCCTGCAGACCACAGTTTCGAAGCCGCTGGGCCAGAGAGCTGAAAATGTCTTTTTTCACGGTTGTTATGCCGCGTAAGTCAAATATAATTCTTAGTGTGTCATCATACAATACAGCTTGAGAACTTCTGTCTCAAACTGTTGGGGCACACCCATAACACTAATTAGAGACTTCCTGCACGGTAAAAATGAACAAGGGAGCAACAACCAGGAACTGACAAATGCCTTCTTTATGGTTTGCTGCTTTTTTGTGTTTGAAGATATATCGTAGATTGACTAAAACAGAAGGCAAAAAGAAGCAGATGATAAAAAAAGCCATCTTAGATTATCAGTTGAAAAGGAGAGAGCAAACGTAAACGGGTCTGATTAGTCACTCCATAGAAACCATACTTTGGTCAACGTCTATTGGCAGCAGGCCAGGTTTGGATGATCAATTAATGATTGAGAAAAAAATTATGATCAATGAATACGTTACTTCTCTCGCCTTCTGCCAGGCAGTGATAACTAGAATAAAGTCAGTTGAACAAACGTGAGTGTTACCGGACACGAAATATGGGACCAATTTAGCCAAAGCTTATAGTACAAACTGACCCTGCTCCCAAATGAACAAATCTATTTAGGGGTTATTTTCAGAAAGGAGAAAGAAACAAAATTTTGTAGACAGTGTAATTTTTTTTTGTTTGAATTTTCAGCCTTCTAGCTTCGTTGGTGCGACCTGTGGTTAGCAAGGCGGATCAACTAAAAATACTATGGTCACTGTTTTGGTTTACAGTTTCTTATAAGACCAAAGTAGATACCCAGCGGAGAGAAAAAAAAGTGGAGACAACTCTGACAAAGGGAAAGACCATCAACAGAAAAAAATCGCTGATATGGTGACAATTGAAACAAAACAGAGCGTGGAAGATAACGGAAAATGACGGGGGGAGCAGGAGATGGGGCGAGGGAAAGACATGAGGAACGATCGACGGGGAGCACAACGTCCGCTGGGTAAGGAGTAGGGAGTTGGGGGTCAGAATGATGAAGTGAAATAGGACAGAGGCGTAGCTGGAAGTGGGTATTTGAAAACGCTTACTTCCCCCGCGCCAGCGATGCCAATTTAGCGCTTACCGTGCTACATTTAGCGCGTTTCTTGTATTCATTGTCTCAGATCATTTTAGCCATATTTGGCCATTTGGGGGCCATTTTTAGCATCTTCTTGATATGAAAAGGCCATTTTAGCAATTTGTAACTTTTCAGTGTGTTTTGGCTATAAAATTAGTGCCCAAGATATTTTTCGAGTTGGCAATATTGCCCTATGGCTCTTATTGGAGGCGACACAAAAAACTTTAAAGATAATAGTTCACTGCACTGTAACAAATCTCACACAAGGAGCCAACCCTACCGGAGCTCCAAATCGGAGCCCACGAGCTACACCTCTGGGGGACTTAAATAGGACTCGAAGTCGGGGTCCAAGAAATGAAAGCAGATGGCAGGAGTAAAAAGATGAAAAGGGGTAAGAGAAGGAAAGAGTAAGAAATGAACCGGAGAGGTTAACATAGAAAGAAAGACTAAGGAAAGAAATTAATGAATGTAAAAGAAGAAAAGAATAAGAGAAGACTGAATAAGAAGAAAGAAAAAAAAGAAAGAAAAAAGTAAATGATAAGAAGAAGGTATTGTAGGCAATTTAGCACTTTTTGAGATCAATTTAGCGCGTTTCTAGTTTTAGCATTGCGAAAAGGTACTAAATTAGCGTGGGCGTGCTTATACATCTATACTATTATTCTACAACTTTTTGACCACTGTTAGCCTCTTTTTGGTGTGTTTTGGCAATTTTAGGCGTTTTGGGGGCTATTTATATTTAGTATTTTTTAGCGATTTTCGGCAGTCAAACTGGCGCCAAAAGATTTTTTGAGTTGATGACACTGGAAGGGAATCAAAGAGTATGAGAGAAGGAGAGAGTAGAAGAATATTACAAGACAGAAAGAAAGAAAGAAAAGGAGAAAGAAAGGAAGGAAGGAAAAAAGGAAAAAAAAGAAGGAGAGGAAGAATGAGAAAAGAGGGATTGGTATTTAGACCTCACACCATCAGTTTCGACTCTAACCATTGAGTCTTGTTCCTGATGTCTCATGTCCCTCCATCACAATTAATATCAGTAAAAGCGCTTGTATCTTTTACCCGTCTGACCTCGGCATTTAGGGAATTATCGTATTGTTGTGCAAATCTGGATAAACCCCTGGGTCTTGCTTACATTTAACAAATCATAAGTAATATTTGGTAAGCTTTGTTTTATCTACAAAGAATGGGCGGGGCCCCACTGCGAAATATATAAAATAACAACGTAAGAGTCACAGAAGAAAGAGTGAGGGACAATTTGGCATATTCCGACTCAAATTATCCACCAAACTCAGCTGGTTTATGCTTTTATCTTCATATATATATATATATATATATATATATATATATATATATATATATATATATATATATATATATATATATATAATCAGTATCAGGCTACCACT
>OY735242.1:12507230-12537230 GCA_963457665.1 Thysanoteuthis rhombus
GTGTGGCTCTACACTATCCAATATCCCATCCAGTACCAATAGGTATGGTCGAAACCATCGCTTCAGACTAGAAGATTTTGCCACTGCGCTACGCAAAACTGGACGGTCAAATTTAAGCGATATATTTACTTACGCACGATTACCCATCCACCATTCCAGAGTTGGGAGAGCATCATACATAAGATGTATTAAAAGTGACTATAAATATACGATATTCCCGTTACATTTTTTCCCATATTTATGTCCAATCTCAGTGAATTTGATATCATTGTCTGAGGAATCCTCTGATTCTTAAACTCCTCATCAACCCCCTTCATCATGGAGACGGCAGTAACGTTAGAAATGAAGTGCAAACTTGCAGGCAAGGGTTAAGGTTAGCGATTTCCTTCGGAGGGTCTGAATCAAGATCGAAGTCTATGCAGCAATATCAAAAGACCCTCATGGACACGGAGAAAGAGATTGTTATACAAACATCTCACATGAAATGCTCACTGATGTTAAGAATGCCTTTACCAATCAATGGTTCGTCTCACATGTAGAAATCTACCAGTGACATCATTCGTACTTGAACTGGGAAAAATTTGAATGACATAATTCTCAAACATCCTAGTTTATATGTAATGATTTTCAAAAGTCTTTCTCATCTCTCTCTCTCTCTCTCTCTCTCTCTATATATATATATATATATATATATATATATATATATATATATATAAAGATGTACGTGTATAATAAAAAAATGCACGTGTATTTAGATCAATCTATATATCGATTTATATTTCTCTCTCTTTCTGCCTCTCTTTATATATATATATATGTATATATATATATATATATATAAAGATGTATGTGTATAATTAAAAAAACGCATATGTGTGTACATCTATCGATCTACATTTCTCCCTCTTTTTCTCTATCTTTACACACACACACACACACACACACACACACACACACACATATATATATATATATATATATATATATATATATATATATATTCATTCTCCCCTAGATAGTTATCATCACATGTTCATGATTAGCTAGTTAAGGACCGAGGCTCAGGGAGGATTATTTTCATAATTAACCCACACCCTGCATGGGAGTTCATGGCTTTGAATAGAAAAGGCAGCATTCAAACTATTTACCAGATTCATATGCTAAGTCCTCACCAATTACATCATTTTGACCCTCCTCGGGCGAAAAGAAGTATAAACAAAGTCTAGCTTAGATAAAAACCGAACAAGATATTTTTTAGCCAGCGGGCTTCTATTCTAACCACGAACAATACTCGCTTCCGCCATTATGGATTTTTTCTCTGTTGTAGTTCCACCCATGTGAATTTTTTAGTGCACCATAAGTCTGAAGCACCCAATACACATATATGTATATATATCAGAAAGAAGAAAAAAGTAAGCAAAGGCCACACAAGTTTTTAGATATTTAATAATCCGACCTTATAAAATAAGATATCGGATTCGTAGCCTCAACTGGTTTTGCGTCTTCAGGAGGTTTGAATTAAGAAATGTATCAATTAAAAGATCTTAAAATGTAGTTATGTCTTTAGTGGGAATCGGCGTTATTAATTATATTTATGTTCATATATATATATATATATATATATATATATATATATATATATATATATATATATATATATATATATATATATATATATATATATATATATATATATATATATATATATATAACGAAGAAGGATCAATGAGTCCGTAGGCTGGTACAGTTATTAGCTGAACCATTAGACGATATTGAGATACCAGGCTACGGGCTGAGGTGCAGGGAGGATTATTTCCGTAATTAACCCGCACTCAGTGTGAGAGTTGGTGGCTCTTAAAAAAGGCCGCATTTAAGCTATTTACCAGATTTATATTCTAGGTCCTCACCAATTACATCATTTTGACTTTCTGCGGGCAGAAAAAAAAACAAAAAAACATTCTAGCTCAGATAAAAACCGAACCACATATTTTTTAGCCTGCAGTCTCTTATTCTAACCACAAACAATACCCGCTTACGCCTTGGTGGATTTTTTTGTCCAAATCTAGCTATCTCTTTACAAGTCCGCCTATGTGAATAGAGTTTCAGTCTCACGATTAACTTTGTTATTCTTCGGGGTTTTTTTTTTAAGAAGACTTTGCCTTGTTCTTTCTCAGAAGAGCTGCTCCTGTTGCATACATCTATTTTTATCAGCTCCTATTGTGACTGTCTTCCTCAAAAATATTTGCCTTTTAAATTTGTTCCAGATTTATTCTTGTTTGTTTGTTTGTTGGTTGCCTCCAACAAACCGTCAGGGGCCGCTGTAAATCTTCCCCATCTACGATTTTTCTTAGTGAGTCTGACTTACATTTCTGTTCTTTTTACAGCTATTCAGTCACATGTGTTCCCCACCTTTCGAATGTTCGCTTAACACCACTTTTCCGTATTCAAATAAAAAAATTGTGTCCAACAAGCTCTGTTGAAAGATTACTCCTTACTATGTCATAAAGAAAATTTTGTTGTTGTTTTTCTTCAAATTTCCCCTCGACTGTATTTAAAGTTGGGGGTTCATTTTTCCATGTAGGTATATGCTAAATTGATCCTTTAGTTTATGTCCGGCAGCATTCACGATTCATTATGGGAAATTTCTTAAGGATCACTGTCGGAGTAAAGCAAGAGAAGTAACAAATTCATTGATCACCTGTTTTCCCAATTTTTTAAAATCACGAACCACGACAACGACATGCTGCCAAAAGACGTAACGGTTTCTATTGAGTGACTAACCAGACCTGTTTTTCTTTTTTGTCATTCTCCCTTGAAATTTCTATTTGTTCATCCACGTTCTCTTTCTAATTTCAATGAATTTGTTCATCTCTTCTTTCTCGTAAACCAAAACTGACCCCAAAACTATCAATATAGGTTTCTTCAGTTTTTGAGTCGGTCTAACTGACCATGTATGTATGTATGGATGTATCACGTGTTTAGGTTGCATAAATTGAGCAAGAGGGCTGAAGATTCAAACATCTACACCTTATCATGTCTGCAAGACCTTTTTTTAAACCCCCCGTCTAATAGATTTTTACCAGTGGGTTCAGTTTGCGATGTAAGATTATGCTAAAATTCAGACCTTTTAGTGATTACTGACTGACAATAGGCGACGGAAGTAACTTGTTCATAGCTCATCCATTTTCCGATGTTTTGATTGATCACCCCCAACAAGTCACGACGTTGGTAAAGTGACGGTTTCTATTGAGTGACTAATCAGTCCTGTTTTTTTTGTTGTTTTTTTCTCTTCAGGTTTAACATTTTTTTTTTCTTCCTTCCTTGTCGCAAGAAATTAATAAGGGGGGGGATTTGATTACATAGATTTCCCGAGATGAAAATGCAGGCTTTTACCTGAGTCTAATGACTGATCTCTTACCCCTATCTATCGAATCACTGCAGACCCACAAATGGCCCGCTCGACCAACCAGCCAAATGGGCTACAGATTCTTTTCTCCTTGGTCATCTTTGACTCCGTATGTGTGTGTGTCCCCAGACGCTTCTGGTCACGTTTTGGAGGCTTTGACCTTGGGAACGTGCATAAGTACACCACTACGCACCATCCGCATACGTTTTTTTCTAACCATTTTGTGATCTCCTCTGTTTTCACTATAACTCGAAATAAAAACAACCTTTTAATTTTGTTATTGCACTCTGAATGTTGATGAATATGTTGCTTAAATTATACTATCTAATGAAGAAATGAATTTACGCCCTATATATGACATTTGAGCCTTAGCATTCAATCCGGACGCCGCCATTGATTTAGATATGTCATATCAAAGATTACCAAACCAATGAATGAATAAGCCAAGGCGATAACAACAACAACAACAACAAAACGGCAAATAAGATCTAAACTATAAATGAATGAATTGTCTAAAACTTTTTGTGAAGACTAATTATTATTCCAGCTTTTGTGGTTTTCTTTCTAAGTTGGTGATAGCCACATGAAAAGAAAGCAAAACCCAAACACTTATACCGTAAATAGATAAATAAATAAATAGTTTTATCGTTTTTTTTCCAGCAAACAATAAATTATCAGATTAAACTACTCAGGAGTAAGTTGGTTCACTTGGATGAATCAACTTAAAAAAAAAAAAGAACGAAATTCTTATATCTCAATAATTTTGTTTAATTCCATAGTTGGTTTTTGCTGGGGGTTGGGGGTGCACTGAGATTCGCTCAATTATCTGCCACTGTGTTATCTCTGTGCCAAGTGGTCCTGCGCGGATGTATCGGCATTCAGATGTCGACGCCAAGTAGACTTGCATGGAGCTGTCGAATTACGAGTTAAAGTACACTGCGATTGCAAAATTATTCAAATACTGCAGCCATTTGTTGACAGAATGGGTAAACCATGTTTGTATGTATGTATATATTTGTTAATTAATAATTATGGCCCCCTCTTGAACATAAGGGAACTGTCTTTTTTGCCCCTAGGTGCAGAGGACTTTGCTACGACAATGACTTAAAAGTAACAAAAGAAGAAAAATATCACCTTGCCACCATTTGAGACCATGAGAAAACAATGATCTCCCTGAAATTCAAATATATCTGTGATTTTTTCGCTGGTATTAACTGGTTTGTTTAATGAATTATATCTGCCATTTCATGGGTCACCCTGTTCGGAAAATTATCACGTAGTTCACTGCTATAAATTATAAGCCAACAAACCAAGTCAAGACCAATGTTGAATGGTACTAAACGACGTCAGGATTCATTTCATCATCTCCTCTATCCGACGATGTGAAGTTTATCATCATCATCATCATCATCATCATCATCATCAGTCTTTTAACGTCGGTCGTTGGACGTAAACCTTCCCCAGGATCCGCCACATTTCTCTATCATGGGCGTCGCAGAACCAGTATTTTCTGAAATTGTCTAGTTCATCTCTCCATCTTGTATTTTGACGGCCTTGGTTTCTTATGTGATCTTTGGGGATCCATGTTGTGAGTCGTCATGTACATCAGTTGTCTGTCATTCTCGCAACATGACCAGCCCATTGCCATTTGAGTTTTCAAATAGATTATATGATGTCTCGGATCCCCATTTTCTTCCTTATATACTGTGCTGTCTTGTGATCTCTCCATGTGAGGTTAAGTATGATTCTCTCATGCACACGTTGCATACTTCTTAGCTTGTAGGTCTGTCTCTTGGTTAGGTTCCATGTTTCTGGATACATTGGTTGTATACTCTTCTTTTTAGGATTATTGGGATCATCTTGTTTTTGAGGGTTGAGCTTGCTTTGCCGAAGGCTTACCATCCTAGGGTGATTCTCCGCTTGATTTATTCTTCTTTTGAGCTGTAAAACTCAACTCCATGGACGATAGAGACTTCATCGAGCAAAACAAAAACGCAAAATTTTTTCGACAGGGAATCGAAAATTTGTCTTCCCTCTGGACAGCAGTCATTAATAATGATGGTGATTACATCATTGATAAATAGTATTTAATTAGACCTCACTGGCATTTGTTTTTATCTCCATTTTTTGATACATAATTTCCCGGACATGAAAATACGTAATTACTTTCTGAATATGAAAATACGTAATTACTTTCCGAATATGAAAATACGTGATTACTTTCCAAATATGAAAATACGTGATTATTATCCGAACATGAAAATACGTAATTACTTTCCGAACATGCTAATACTAACAGACTCAATTACTTCTGCATCCTGTAACTTGTGAAGCAACGAACTTGTTTCCATTTTTTAAACGATCCATTGATATCCAATCATCATTTCGATAGCATTTGTGGGGTTTTACGGGTCCGGGATGCTAGTCCGACGTCCAAGATAGACTGCCTTTCAGGGCTAAAGGGCTCCAACTGCCGTGCTATTTACCTATAGCTGAGGGAGAAGTAGATTCATGCCTTTCCCAAAGTCATTTGTGCGAAAGTGAACGCTAACTGTCCCAGTTGGAATTCGAACTCGGTCCGCTGATTCCATTCTCCGTGTAGCTGATCCGTTGCACCAACTGAAGCATATTCCAGTGGAATGTTCCCTTCCCTCTTTTGTTCTCCTCTTACCACACCCTATCCTTCTCTCTTTCTTCTCGCTATCATTTTCACCCTGCCCCCCTCTCGTCTCCCTCTCCTCCTCCTTCCTCGGGTTCCATTTCAGCTTCCAGTCTTGGCCTTCCCCTTAACCAAGCTGTCCTAATTCAAAACATTCCTCGTAGGAAGTCCGTTACCCCAAAGTGGAGCTCTGCCCCAAAAATGTTTTATTCCTCCGAAAGAAAAGAGTTCGAATTAATGTTTTTCATGTGTGACTCGGGGGGGGGGGCGGACTCGAAAGGTGGTTTTAGCACTGGCCACAACAAGTGGATATTTTGACAAGGGTTAGAAAGAAAGAAAGAAAGAAAGAAAGAAAGAGAAAGAAAGGAAGAAAGAAAAGGAGAGAGGAAAAACGAACCGTAAAACAAGGATACAAAGAAAGAATAAAGAAAAGGAGAAAGAAAGAAAGAAAGTAGGAAAGAAAGAAAAGAAGAAAGAAAGAAAGAAGACAGAAAGAAAATGAAGTGTTGAGAGAAAGACAAATGAAGAAAGGGAGGGAGGAAAGGAAGGAAACTGGGAAGGAAAGACAAAATGAATCTTTTTTAAATGATCATAGAGAGAAAGAAAGAGTAAATGGTAAAAAGAAGAAACAGGATGGACAGAGAAAAAGAAAGAGGGAAAACAGAAGAAAGAAAGAAAGAAAGAAAGAAAGAAAGAAAGAAAGAAAGAAAGAAAGAAAGAAAGAAAGAAGGAAAGAAGGAAAGAAGGAAGAAAGAAAGATGAGGAGAAAAGAAAAAAGAACCATAACACAAGGATAGAAAGAAAAAAAAGAAAAGAAGGATAATGAAAGAAAGAAAGGGAAAAATGAGAATCGTGAAAAGGAAAAGAGGAGAAAGGAGAAAAGATAGAAATTGGGAAGAAGAGACAAAATGAATGGAAAAAATGATCAAAGAAAGAAAGGAAAAGGAGAGAAAGAAAGAATGAAAAAAATGTCTTATAACCTGTCTTATCCTTAATATTAATTGTAAAAGTATATTTATAAAAGAACTCGAATAGTACCCGTAAAAAATGACGAGATTATTTATGTATGAATGAATTATACAAATATATATATATTCTTAGATAGAAATATATTTAGTGTAAGCCATAAAACGTATATCTTGAACAAAATTTATTTTTCCGTCGAATTCTCACAATTCTTCATATTTTCTACTTTTTTAACAATTTTAATCAAAATTTGGCAAAAAAATGAATCCCTCTTATAATATGAAAAATACAATGAATATAAATATAATAATGAATAATGAAATATAATAATGAAATAAAAGTATTATGAATGCTTTCCCGCAGCAGAATTATAAACAGTGGTAGCGATGTTGATGCCTACCACACAGACATGATAGAGCTTTGCTTCGCACAATTTCTCTCTTTCTGTTTGCTTTAGCGTACGCTGACACAGACAGGAGCTTTACTTTACCCCCGTCCTCTCTTTCCGATTGCTTTAGCTTGACAGAAACAAAATACAAACAAACAAAAAATGACATCAGCTTTCTTATAACATGCCAACTCTAGCACAAAGACAAGTTGGTCCCACGTCTATTATGGAGCACTTATTCAGGAAAGAACTCATTAACAATACCACGCAAGACTTGTCTGTTAGCGACCGCTCAATGAACGTCGCTCTACGTATAACTATCGGACTGAAAGAAATAGAGGTGCGTTATTCCTTATAGAATTTCTCACAATACAGGACTATGGTATCATATATTCAAGGCACCCAATATTTTGCATTGTATAATCAGTCCACAAACTTTCTCTCCATGGCATCACATCTCCGGTAGAGTAAGCCCAAAGGAGAGTGTATGTTCGCTCTGACAAAGTGAGATCTCCTCTGATTTGATGCTAAGTTACATCAAGATCTCGCGACACGTTCCCGAGTTATTCAAAATGGACAAATACTTTACGGACAAGCCCGATACAGTCTATCAAAGCCATCTTCATGGTGTAAGGTTTTATGCGTGGTCATCAGTAATTTTCGTTGTATCATCCGAATTCCTTCGATCATCTCTGGTCCAGTTTAGAAGAGACACAGAATACACCAGCACTCTCCTCAGTATTCTAACTGATTTTTAGTAATACTATCGTCTGTATAGTCTCGATTCTTCGAGACTTAAACGTATCTTAGTGGAACACAACTTTAACATTGCTGTAAGTGGAATGAGAACCATAAGAGGAGAGGAGAAGAAGGTTTCCGGTATTTTTGTGGGTACATTAAAAAAGAATAACTCCTGAAAATCTCTTTTCCCCTGACACCCCTCAGAGGATGATAATCCGTCAGAGAGATGTTCCAATGCACTGAGCGGAAACAGTTTGTAACAATTAAAAAATGTCGTAAAAAACGCCAGTCAAAACGGCAAAACGAACAAGTATAAGACGTGCTCAAGAAATACAGAGAAATGCACTTAAAAAAAAAAAACATTTTGAAAAGTTCTAGTAAGAAACTAATTTTTTTGTCTACACAGCTACGTTTTGTTTTTTCATAAAAATTGATTCTCAGACTCCCAGGGGAAAATAAAATCTTGCACTACTGATAAGTTGGAAATGGTCCTTATTATAAGTCTTTGTACACCCTGGGTTATCCGATAAATGTTGTTGCCCAATCGCCGTTTGTTTTAGCTTGACTATTCCAGACAATCTCATAACGGTGAGGCACAAACGTAACCTTGTTCCACAATTTTTTCAGTTTCCTAGCGGGTAGAAATACTTTACCAAGTTTTCACTTTTTTTATTTCGATGCTCAACCTCACATTTTTCTGGCCCTTCCTTCAGGATCAAGGTGTAGTATCTGTTCCACGGCAGAACCCGGGGCGCAGGTACTGACACTTGCCCGTCGAATGGGCCGGAGATAGTGTGCTGGTTGACATCAACGCCCGAGTGTGCCAGTGCAAAGCGTTAGCCAATGAGGTTTTACTGAGGTTGCGCTTTGCTACGCGCATCGGGGATCCTTTGGACTCTTCCTTGGGCTCTCCTATTATTACTCAGCCCAGCTGCGGGGAATATGGCACCCCAGGGCAGCACTGCTCCATTGCACTTAAA
Organism: Thysanoteuthis rhombus; assembly: GCA_963457665.1. Lineage (NCBI taxonomy): Eukaryota > Metazoa > Mollusca > Cephalopoda > Oegopsida > Thysanoteuthidae > Thysanoteuthis > Thysanoteuthis major. Next base: position 12,516,371 of record OY735242.1, read on the forward strand.
GGAGCAGGTCCCCAAGTGAACGCTTTCGTGACGGAGGTTGTTTTAGCTTCTACGGTCGCTTGGCAATCAAAATCGCGTCGGCTGGAGCCATTTTGGGAAAGGTTGATCCTATTTTCCCCACGTTAAACCCCAACCTTGTGTCATATTTTGCTGTGGTGGGGCAGAAAATAAATAGATGCTCAACGTCACATAGAGAGATCACAAGACAGCACAATACATCTGGGAGAGTCATGGACATCGTAGAATCCATTAAAAAAACTCAAGACCCGGCATAGTATTAGGTGGAGAGACAAGCTAGACAAATTCAGAAAGTACTGGCTCCACGACGTCCACGTTAGAGAAGTGTGACGAATCCTGGGAAAGGTCTATATCCAACGACGGACGTTAAGAGACTGATGATGTTGATCTGCCAAAACAGTAATATCCTCTTTCATTGTTGGAATAATTTGATAAAAGTGTTTCAAAAAGTAGATTTAATGAATATAGGTATAATGAATAGTCCCAAAAGAATCCCTGGAGAATAATCTATAAGTACTTTATAGATACATATCGTAATAAGTAAATTATCAAATTGTGAAAAAAAAAATCTCACGAGTCAAGGTCTGTTCTAAAAAAAATATCGTAATTCAATTGTAAATACAAAAAAATATCTACATGTTTTTATTAATAGGTGGATTATCAATATTATTCATTTACTATTCATTCTTATATATATCTTAATAGATTTTTTTAATCAAATATTTCTAAAATTGAATAGATGAAAAATTATACTGTAAACGAAAAATATACGACTTGTAAAGCTTCAAGTCGTGTTTTTACCTACCCATCAAATGTTGTATTGGTGAAAAAAAATACAATTAATTTGTTATTGTTTACTTCGTGGAATGAAAATGGAATTTATTCCAGTCAATACTTTCCCAGTTTACAATGACTCTTTGTTTCGATTGGACGATACATTTGAATTATTTACCTCTGTCAACGAAGTTGGAAAGAGACGTATGTATTTAGTGGCGTCTGTTCGTTCGTCTCTGCGACCGTCAACAAGATATCTTCGAAGGTACCAGATGGATTTAAATCGAATTCCGTGAAGATGTGGGTAATGGGATAGGAAAGGGGTGGTAAAATTTTGGGGATGGATCCAGGAATTTTTTTCCGATTGAGATATTTTTCCATTTTTTTTTGTTTTTTTTTTCTTTCAATTACATTTCTGTGTGCGCCCATGACTGCAAAGGCGGTATCTCCAAAAGTTCTCGATGAATTTCAATGAAATTAATGGGGGGTTGGACAATAGACTGAGGAAGAACTGATTAAATATTGGAGTGGATCCATGCACAATTATCTCCTTATATCGTAGTTATATGTTTAAACCATATAAAAGAACCGAAAATCAATGTCTGTTTAATCGATATCTCCAAAAGTTCTCGATGGATTTCTGGGAAAATTTTGGCGAAAGATGGATAAAAGGCATTGGGGGAAAAAACTGATCAAACATTTGGAAGGACCCATGCAGAATTATTTCCCCCTGACAATGGCGTCAGGAGAGTTATGTGATCTCTGGATGCTTCCTAGTTATCATAGTTATTTTGCGATTAATCCTCGTCTTCTAGCGGGAAATGAATGATGACTTATGGTTTTTACAAGGAACGGTTGAAGCCAAATTAAATTGGAAAATAGACACATAAAAAAGTCGAAAGACTCATTTGCTTCATTTATTTTTTATGTATTGTTTTCTGCTCCTCAACTCTAGGAGCCTCTCGCCGACATTCTTCCTTTGACTGGGCTGGGTTCCGTTGAGGGTAGGGCATGTATTTCCGGTTACCAATGGACACGGATTGATAAGCAGAAGAAACAGATTATTACCCGGCTTTGTCTTTCGGAACGGAATATCGCTCCCAGTGTCAAGCATTGTTACCCAAGATTCAGTTAGGGGTGGGGCTCAACGAAAATCCTTTGTAGCTACGTAATTCAAACAGACATGACATTAACCCCACGACAATTTATTTGATGTGTGAGAAATACAGAGAGAGAGAGAGATAACCTGCAAGTGGCGTAGTGGTTAAAGAGCCCGTCTAATGTAGCAAGTTCAATCCTCGCTATCTGTCTCACAAAAATAGTTCTTTTCTCCCAAGAGTTTTTCGCATGATTGGAACCCTTCTTGTTGTTTGTATCGTTGACGCAACGTTTCGGTCGATCCATTCTACGGTCTTACTTCAGTTGTTCTATCCTAGTGCAATGGTGTTAAATACAATTTTTTTTTCTCCAATGGTAGCAACGTCCATAACGTTGGATTCGGGTGATATCTTTTCCTCCCCCTTATCGGAACTGGATTCCCATAACTTGTCCCTATTGAGTTACGGAGTCCACATCGAGTTAAACTCCGCGCTTTTCTCGACATACGCTCAGTCGACATGTTGATATGAGCTACTTGCCTTGATTTCCCTGAGTTTCCAACAGCGTTCCCTGTCTATGATACGAATTTCTTCCCAGAGAAGTGTTCGCCTTTGAATCTTAATAACGATTTTCAGAATTATAGACCAGGGGTTCTCAAACTTTATAACGATTTCCTCTCCGTGTTAGGCCTGGATTCCCGTACTTTGTTCCTATTGAGTAGCAGAAGCCACACAGGGTTGAACTCCACACTTGTTTGACTTTTACACTCAGCCGCCATGTTGATGTATTCTGCTTTTTCGATTTCCTCGTCTATAACCCGAACTTCTCCTCTCTCCGATTATTGCCTTTTTTCTATTTCCATTCAATTTCTGAGGAGAGTAATTATCATTATTATAAACTGATTTACCTGGACGTATCCTCATCTTCGTTGTTATAGCCACAACGTTTCGCCCGTTGTTCACTCCGGCCTGTAGTATTCGGTAACTTTCTTGCATTTTCGAACCTAACCTTTTATTCAATCCACAGGGGTAGAGTGTTTTCATTCCGCTATCCATATAAGAGGATATCCCATAATCGTTAAACCTTCTCTGTTAATTCGTCCTTTTGGTGCTGGCTGTGCTCGTTCTATATAGATAGATCGATTTTTAGGGTTGTACTCATTTCTGTATGAAAGTGAAATGGTGATACTGAAAGTCTGCTGTACAAATGATTCCTTTTATTTTGACGTTTCGCTCAACTTGGCTTTATCAGGAATTGTTATCTATAGATAAAGCCAAGTTGGGCTTCATAATGTCGGATTAACATTATATACGTGTGTATGTATGCTTGTGTGCGCGAATGCTCGTGTGTATATGTGTATTGAGCACAGTCATATATTAGCAGATAGATAGATAGATAGATTAGTACATCAATACGTCCGTAACCGAATGATGAAAAAAATCCGTTAAACGCAACTGATATCTATTTTCCATTATAAGCTCTCTCCTTGTAAATGCACTTGATACAGAGGTGAATATTGATAAACAGCGAAAATTCCAGATCGAAATTCGACATATAAACTATGTGTGATTCATCCTCGTAAATACGTGCGTATGTGTGTGTATGTGTGTGTGTGTGCACGCACGCACGTGTGTGTGTGTGTGTGTGTGTGTGAGTGTGTGTATGCGAAAAAGAGAGAAAGTTTGTATGTAGATGTGTATGTGTTTCTATATATGTGTGCATGTGTGTACGCATGGGTATGCGCAAACACACACGCATCGATGCGGTTGTGTTTTTCTTTCATTCATCCTGTGCATATTATGTGCGTTAACCGATTTATATCTAGATAGATAGATAGATAGATAGACAGATGAATGATTACATGACAAAATCGGAAAATTATCATTTCTTTTAATTTATTCATTCCGGCGCACGTTCAGATGATTTTTTCTTTTCCCCCATAACAATTTTCGAATTTGTCATTTATTTAAATCTTGTCGCAGGGCGGATCCAGGGGTGGTCTAAAGTCTTCCGGAAGACCCTCAGAATTTCCCTGAAAATGTTTATTTATACAGTTTTCTTCCGTCTCAACACATGCCAACCTTCTTCATCCCTCGAGACAGCCAGACACCCATGAAAAATGTTTTGTATTAATAATCACTTGGACAAATATTTTGTAGGGAGGTGATAAATTTATATTTCCACGAACTTATCTTTCATTTGTGTAAACATCATGCAGGTACGAGTATTATAAGTAAAATAGATAATCAAATAAATCAACAGGGGAGGGTGTAATCACAAAAGAAGAATATTTTTCCCGAAATTTGGACGATGGAACGGTACCATTTTGGAATATTCATATCTTGAAAGACCCTAAACCGAACGGGCTGGATTCGACCCTGTGTCGGATAATTCCTCTTACAACAGAGAAATGGATAAATAAACGCTGACTACGATAGAGCCTTTTGTGGGTGCACAGTATATATGTATGTATTGGTACGTTGATAACTTTAAAGTGCAGTCGTGTAAGTTCGTGGCTGTTATGCTCAAGTTCGTCTGTAAGTACGTCTGTATGACTGGCACTCAGGAGTGACCGACCCCAAAGGAGAGAACTAACTCTTATTTGACAACCTGGTCTCAAATTACACCATTTCTACACTACTATGTTTCCTGTTTGTTCTGTCGCTTACCAAAGGCGACGGAACCGCTCTACAGTGGAAAGAGGCTCATGTCTCTCAGTGACAACCAAAAAAAACAACCACCGCTACTTATACTACTACTTCTGCTACCCTTACCAGTCGCAGATTCAGGGTGGGGTCAAGGGGGTCTGGACTTGAGACCGTCCCTAAGTAAGCACTGCAACTGATTTAATCTATCCATTCACAATATTAAAGTAATATAAGTAATCTACCCGAAAAGACGTCTCTGTAAAATAAACATTCCAGATTTTGTAAATTATTTTTTATGACTATACTAAACAAAGAATAAAATCATTGTCACATGCAGACAATTTATAGGACACAAGTTGATATATATCATTTACAAAAAGAAACTGGATTTTTCTCGGATCTTCACCAAACTTATCCATGACTTTGTTCATGAACTGAATTTTATCTTTATTGATTTTATCTCTTTGAGCATCCATCATACGTAACCGAGAGAAGCAATCACCAGACATTGTGGATCTTAGTGAAATGAAGAGTAAGCCCTGGCCGAATACATTCTTTTGTGTCCCAGCTTTTGCACAGACAAGCACACATCTGAAAAAAAAATGTCAGGGAACGCTCTTGTCTGAACTCAATTCCTTTTGGGGGCAAAGCACATCAGACAATCCCAATAATCCTAAAAAGAAGAGTATACAACCAATGCATTCTCCTGATAGTCACTTATGGTGTTGAAACATGGAACCTAACCAAGAGACAGGCCTGCAAACTTAGAAGTATACAACGTGCACATGAGAGAATCATGTTCAACCTTACAACGAGAGATCACAAGACAGCACAGTATATAAGGAAGAAAACAGGTCTGTGATATCATTGAAACTATCAAAAAACTCAAATGGCAATGGGCAAATAAAGAGTAAGCCCTTGCCAAATATATTCTTTTGTGTCCCAGCTTTTGCAGTGACACGCACACACCTGGAAAAAAATGGCAGGGAACGCTCATGTCTGGACTCCCTCCGTATTGTGGCAAACCACACCCAGTTTTTTTTAAACATCAACGCAAAGAAAGTTTATGAATAAAAAACCTAAATAATCCAAAGTAATCAAAAATTAACTTTTATAATAAAAACATCAATTTGTTTTTCGTTTTATACTAGGGCAGTGTCCGTTTCACAGGTGCATGTTAAGAAGGGTCTGGACTTTATGGGGTGTTGGTCAGCCTCCCATAATAGTCATGTAGAATGATTTTCCGCCAGACGTTCGAAACTACGACTTGGAAGAATTTAGGTCACTTCTTTTCAGCGTCGCTTATTCAGATATTTTATATCTAAACTTGAATCTATTGTTATTTGATCAATTTATAACTAAATTCAGATCTATAATTTTGGATAAGATATCTATAATCTGTAATTTTTAATTATCTTTATTGAGAACCGCTGATCCAGAAAATCTCCAACTCAACACTGCAATGACCTCTGTAAAATATCTGGCGAATTTGAGCTTCGTACAAACAAAGAGTATCTCGAGAACCGCTAATTCAAACAACTTTAAACTCGACACTGCCTGGTGTGCTAATATGTCTGGCGAATGCCATCTTCGTACAATGGCTAGATATCGTACTGCATACACACAGAGATTTCTCCATTTCTAGTTTGATAATATGATAAAAGCAATAGTTTACATTCTCTTCCGATGAAAAAACAAATTGTAAGGAGGTTCAAACTTGAATAATGAGACGTTGTTCTTTGTTCATGATCTTGTTATTAGAGACAGAATTTTTGAAATGCCGTTACGTCATCCTTGCTATGATTTAATTTAATCTCGTTCTAAAGAGAAAGAACCCCTCTCTCTATCTCTGTCTGTCTTTTGCTTCTCTCTCTCTCTATCTCTCTCAGACATTACAAACCTATAAACCACTCTCGTGAACGCTGGTAACGAATATATTCGGGCAAAAAACTATATCCATTTTAAGATGGATTTTCATCGTATCGAGAACTGTAAATCTAAACAACTTCAAACTTCACACTACAATACGCATGGACAAACAGATCTTGGGAATATGAACTTCACACAATTGCCAGTTGTCGAGTTATCTCTGTGTACACACACGCACACACTTCTGTCTTATGCTTCGTAAACCTTTTTAGGGGGATCATCGCCTCCCTATAAGAGGCTCTGGCTGTCCATGCCTCTCTTTCTGTCTGTCAGTCGATCGATAGGTCTGTCCCCATATTGCTTTCCTGCTGTTTTAATTCAGATTTAATTGAAACTTGGTAGAAAGATGTCCCTTGATAAGATACTTCTTGCCTAGAAAAATCTTCCACTCAGAGCCATGTGATCCGGCAGTAATGGCGTTTAAACTTTACCCTGATTGAACTTTCGGTTCTTTTTTTTTTCAATCAAAATAAATTTATTTCTTCAGTTTTCAAGCTGGTCTGGCAGTCTGGCTAACTGGCTAACCAGCTGACTATGTACGCATCACGCGAACAGGTAGCTCCAACGGAGGTAGAGGGCTGAAAATTTAAACATTTACTCCTTGTCATGTCAAGAAAAAAATAAGTTAGTTCTGGGATGTTTTATTTTGTTTTTTCAAAAATAGATTTGCATACAAGTTTATGCTAAATTGGTCCCTAGTTTGTGTCAAACTTGACGGTGATCCAACGAAAAGCTAGAAAAATAACTTATTCATTGATCATCCCATTTTCCAATTTTTTTTTAATTGATCATCCCCAATATGACATCTTGACGGTTTCTCCTAAGTGACTAATCAGACCGGTTACTATTATTATTCATTCTGTTTTGTTTTGTTTCATTTTTAATTTGTTTTTTGTTTTTTTTTTCGACACCATTTTTTTTTTTTTTTTTTACTATTTCGTCCAGGGTCCGAAAAATGAGTCTGCATCTTTCGTGGTCCATTTTGATCGGTTCGGTTCGGTCCATTTGTATGAACATGGTCGCGTGCAGGCCACTGCAGAACAACGCAGCCGCACAGGGCCCCTAAGATTTTCATGTACCCCTTCCCACAACAAATGAGTCTTTGAAAAAGATATTGTTTTGGAGGGGTTTTTTTTTCAAAGTTTTTCAGTGTTTCAATCCGTTTGAGAATTCATTTTGTCACATAGGAATAGATAATTGTCCCATAACAGACTTCACGTTGAATTAAACATCAATTAAACATTACATATTTGCTCTTTGATTTCTTGATGAATAATTGCAAAATACGATGATAGGGAGGGTCCTCACGGGACGGAGAGGGAAAAGCATTTGTCCTGCATTTCTACGCTGAAAATAGTTTATGCATTCCAGTGATGAAAAAAAAAACACTCCCTGTTGCTCTTCTATACATAACAAAAACATTTGCTATGCTTCTCCTATAAATTCTTCAGCTATGGATTTCCAAAGTGAAAGTCTTCAGCTATGCACTTTAAAAGCAAGTTTTTCAGCTCTGGATTTCCGCAGTAAAAGTCTTTAGTTATGGTTTTCAATAGTAAAAATCTTCGGCTAAGGATTTATACTGTAAGTCTTCAGCTATGGATTTCTAAAGTGAAAGTCTTCAGCTATGCACTTTAAAGGCAAAATCTTTCAGCTACGGATTTCCTCAGTAAAAGTCTTTAGCTATGGTTTTCAATAGTAGAAACCTCCGGCTATGAATTTATACTGTAAGTCTTCAGCTATGGATTTCCATGATAAAAGTCTTTAGTTGTGGATTTCTATAATAAAAATCCTCAGCTATGTATTTCAACTGTAGATGATTTCAGCTATGGATTTCGATAGCAGAAGTCATTAGCTCTGGATTTCTATGGTAAAAGCCTTCAGCTATGCATTTCTGCAGTAATAGTATCCTGCTATGGATTTCTATAATGAAAGTCTTCAGCTATGGATTTCTATAGTGATAGTCTTCAGCTATTCATTTCTACAATAATAGTCTCCAGCTATGGATTTTTATAAGGAAAGTCTTCAGCTATGGATTTCTATAGTAAAAGTCTTCAGCCATGCATTTCTACAATAATAGTCTCCAATTATGGATTTCTATGATAAAAGTCTTCAGCTATGGATTTCTATTGTAAAAAAATATTTTGGTGGGCATTTCCATTGAAAAGCTGACCTCCAATGCATTTCTATACTTTAAACAGATATTGGCAGTTCCCTCTTTAGTAAAAAAAAATTGTTAGCAGCGCATATTTATTTGAAAAAGATCTCAGATGCATTTTTATACATAACAAACCAGGGTAAAACTCCACTCCTATTCCGACTGGAGATGATTATTGCAACTTTTGTATTCTATGTATTAGCTCAGTCGGTAAGAGAGTTACATAGTAATCATTGAGTCGTGATTTTAAATCACGACAGAGGAATGTTAACTCTCTATATCTATTTGGTTTCACATGACGGGATAGACAAACAGTGAAGAGTTTACTCTCCCTAATTAGGTGAGGATTTTTCTTGTTACGGAGGTGGGGGGAATAAAGTCGTCCCCAACTTGGAGCTTGACAAGAAATTTATTCCGCTGTTCCTTTTTATAGAAATGCATTAGCAATGAATTTATATCATAAAAATACTTATCTATGTATTTCTATTTAAAAATATCACAGTAATTCTCCATTGTACTCATTTGATGGTGATTTGGTTGTAAAACCTCTTAAGAAAAGAACTTATCTTCTCTTGAAACGATTTTTTAGATATTTCCTTTATATTCTTCCAATGTACTTCAATGGGAAATTATCTCTTAGAAAATTTCTATTTGAATCCGATGATATTTAACCTATCATACTAATTAGTATATCTCTGAATTTTTGAGATGAGGTACTATGATTATTTCTATTGATATTCGGACCATCCTCATCTTGGTTGTTTTTCATACAACGTTTCGGCCGTTAATTAATATATCTCTGAATTTTTGAGATGAGGTATTATGATTATTTCTATTGATATTCGGACCATCCTCATCTTGGTTGTTTTTCATACAACGTTTCGGCCGTTGTACTCTACAGCCTTCATCAGGTATCATCTGGGAGATGTGGGGAGGTAACAAACCGAACCCTTTATTTATCCGACAGGGGTATATTGACCGTACTCGCCTCTTAGCATTAGTAGTATTGCTATATGGACATGGACACATAGCGCAGTGGTTACAGCATCAGACAAATTACTGCAAAGTAATCTGATGGTTCTAGGTTCAATCCTAGAGTGAGACAATATAACAATACTACTAATCCTAAGAGGGGAGTACGGTCAATATACCCCCGGATAAATAAAGGGTTCAGTTCGTTACTTCCCCACACCTCCCTGATGAAGGCCGTAGAATACAACGGCCGAAACGTTGTATGAAAAACAACTAAGATGAGGATGGTCCGAATATCAATCATCTACTATCATACTGAATTTAGCCTTTGAGTTGAGTCATGGAGTTCAAAGTAGTATGATTGTTTTTCTCCTTATGAAGAATACGAATTAGCAACAGTTTGAGAAATCTCCTCGTATGCGTGTTTGTATCTTTGTTCTGTGCACCAAAATAAATCGACGAACGACCATTTTACGTAGTTGATATTCGCCAGGTCTGTTGGTCTGTGCTGTGTCAAGTTTCAAGTCATTTGAGTCAGCCGTTTTCGATATGAGAGCTGCTGCTCGATTTACAATTTTTTTAAAAATCTATACAGAAATTAATACGTATCTTGTGACCATAAAATGTGACATTTTTTCTGACGCAAATAGAATAGAGAGAGGGAGGGAGAGAGGGGGAGAGAGAGAGAGTGTGTGTGTGTGACAGTGTGTGAGTGAGCGAGAGAGAGGGTGAGAATTTGTTTTTTCTGTCGAATTTTTCTCTTAAACGAGATAAAATTAATTGATAGATGACGTCACGGCATTTTTTAAAGGTCGGTTTTGATTGCTATTCCGATTAATGACGATATTTCTGTTTTGATTGTTGCTGTTAATGACATTATAAATAAATAAAGGACATCGTCTCATTATTACAAGTTTAAACCTCCTGAAGATTTTCATGGAACTCGATGCTCCTTTTGAGCGGGCGTGTCATAGTATTGAGTAACAACGTTTTCACAAGTAATGCAACATATCTTATTTTACAAAAGTCACATTTTTCGTTGGTTAGTTTTTTCTGTCACGCTAAAGCGAACAGAAAGAAAAGGAGGATGTAAAACAAATAATGTGTTTGTTTGTTCGTATTTACATCACTACTACTACTACTACTGCTGCTGGTGTTTCCGTAGTAAAAAAAAAACAATAATAAGCATCTCTGATTTTTCTTGAATAACACATGTTTTACTAATATTGGGAAAGAAATTCGTTTCTTTTACTCAAATCGGTTGGCTTATTGTTTTAAAATTATTAGAAAAGAGATAATATCAAATTTTGTTTGATTCCAAACCCTTTTTGTTGTTTGCAGTACACAATTGGTCAAATTGGGAACATTTAAGATCCTGTTTCCGAAACTGAAGAGCTGATTAGTAAGGTAAGCACCCTTAGTGACTATAGAGTGACATGCTGGACTATAGCACTTGAGGTAATTATATTTAATATTTTCAGCGGATCCAAGCAGAAATATCGTTTTTACTGTCATGGCGGCCATTTTCCAAGATGGCCACCACCAAGAATCATACAATACATGGAAATGTGAAACAATATCTGATTAATAGGATACCTATCCCATAATTCGCCCAGGAGAACTTTTCAAAATTATTTTATATTTAACCTAACATGAATGAGATAACCTCCAAATGTCATTTTAAGGTCATTTACTCTTTCATCACCGACTCCCGACAGTCACTCGTCTCCTTTCAATTGCTAGTGATCATTTCTTTGATTGAGATGAGTCAAGGATTCTTTTTTTATTTAGTTGATGAAAAATTCAGCAACAGAATACGCAATAATGTGAGTTCTATCTCAGTTACTTTTAGTTGTGTGTTTTTAAATTTTGTGATGAGGGCTTCAAGAATCTGAAACCTTTTTTTACAATTAATGTCGTGTAGTATACGCGCATTGTTTATAAATATTTGGCGTATACTAGTGGGAATAACACAGACTCGCACACAGACACACACATATATATATGTGTGTGTGTGTGTGTGTGTGTGAGAGTGTACATGTGTGTATTGTGTATGTATATATATATATATATATATATATATGTATATATATATATATTGATATTGATATTATTACTGCGGACCCTCGTTAAAACAGACCCCATTAAGCCGGATATATGATATAACTGACGAAATTCTGAGTGACTGTCCGTGTCGGCTTTTTAAATCCAAATCTAACATTATTCTTCGACGTTCCAGTTAACAAAACAATTTAATAACATAGTTTCTTCCTCAGCTATTTACATTTATATTTTTCCTTTTTTATTGTCTTATACAAGAAATAATGTTGGCAGATTTGAATTTTAAAAGTGTCCGATAATTCATTTGTTGATATCTCAGTGTAATCATTTTTTTTTTTTTTGGTGTAGGAAGTTATTGATTGATAGTATAACACCCCCCACACATATATATGCATACATACATACATATATATATATATATATATATATATATATATATATATATATATATATATATATATATATATATATATATATATATATTTATATATATATATATATGCGTGTGTGTGTGTGTGTGTTATACAATATGAGCACATCTCGAAAAGTCATAGCCACACGGTCAATATTCGTCAGCTTCTCGTGGACAAGAACTTTATATAATATGAACTCCGAAGAAAAACTGAAAAGAAGTTCTTCAAAGACTTATTATCAATTAGTTATCTTCAACATCAGCATTGGTGTTTTCAAATGCATGTAACGTCCACACACAAAGATAGCATCGTCAGTGCGTTGCGTTAGTTTTAGTAACAAATCTAAATAGTTTTATTTATGATTACACCAATAAAAAAAAACACTTAAAATATAAGCATAAAATTATAATAAAAATCAATACTTATTACTCTCCGAGTACCACTATAACATTTTCTTGATAATGGCCAATGGTGGTCGAAAGATCAAGAATCACCAACTTTTGAACGTTTTAAAAAAGAAATTCGATGAGATTATAAAAAGGTTTGTACACAGACCAGAAAAATAACAGAAAATTTGAATAGACTGAGTTTGTCTGTAATTTTCAACAAAGTATGTTTAGATAAATATATATAAATAAATACATCCAATGGCGTTGCCGTTTGTATCATTCAAATTAATTCAATTTGATCCTGTGTCTGATGCTTAATTTAATTTAATAATTTAATATTGTTTGTAAAATAAATAAATGCAACAAATCGTGTAATGTTGAAAATGTTCAGTATTTCCGCAAATTTGGGGAGATTATTTTGGCTAGAACCTGTTGATACTCGTATGTAAAATAACGTTACGTCCCGAAAGATGCAGAGACCCTAGTTTTCTGATTATTCCTGATCTTTCATTTGGAGTAAAGAATAGAAGAGTAAATGGAGGATTGGTTGGGTTCTCGCAGGAACCCAAAGAGATTCCAGTTAACAGTTCTTTGAAATTGTTGTAGAATGTGTGTATAAAAGAGTAACAATTTTTCACTAGTTCCATAAGTAGATTGTCGATTTGTATAGGTCTCAACGTTGATGAATATCACCACCTGCCCTCGAAGGTTGTGGTGTCATTATGTGTTTCGAGTGTGCGCAAGAATGTGAAGGTTTTTTTTCTAGTGTGAGTCCCTGATAAAGAGGGCTATCGGAAGGACAGTGGGAATGCGTCTGTTAACAAAGCAGGTCTGAGACTGTTGTAACTCTCTCTGTGACTCGAATGGTGAGAGTGTCGACAGGCGAGTGAGTGCGAGACTAATGAAATTGGGTAAGTGACACCAATATATGGATGTTCCCCTTCCTCAGATCATCATCATCATCATCATCATCAGTCTTTTATCGTCCGTCGTTGGACATAGACCTTCCCCAGGATTCGCCACAATTCCCTATTATGGGCATCGCAGAGCCAGTATTTCCTGAATCTGTCAAGTTCATCTCTCCATCTTGTGTTCTGTCGGCCTTGGTTTCGCATGTGATCTCTGGGGATCCATGTTGTGAGTCGTGATGTCCATCGGTTGTCTTTCATTCTTGCAGCATGGCCTGCCCATTGCCATTTGAGTTTTTCAATAGTTTCCACGATGTCACGGACACCTGTTTTCTTCCTTATGTACTGGGCTGTCTTGTGATCTCTCGTTGTAAGGTTGAACATGATTCTCTCATGTGCACGTTGCATACTTTTAAGTTTGCAGGCCTGTCTCTTGGTTAGGTTCCATGTTTCAGCTCCATAAGTGATTATCGGGAGAATACATTGGTTGTATACTTTCCTTTTTATGATTATTGGGATCATCTGGTTCTTGAAAGTTGAGCTTGCTCTGCCGAAGGCTTGCCACCCCAAAGTGATTTTTCGCTTGATTTCCTCCTCTTTTGAGGACCTCATGGAGATTCGTTGTCCTAGGTAGATGTAGTGGTCTACCTTGCTGAGTTTTGCATTTTCTATCTTGACAGTTGTGTTCTTATTTTCACCCCCCCCCCCAAAAAAACAGGAGGATCTTTTGTCACATGACTATTTACTACTATGTCTGTATTTTGCCCGGCTACTGATTTTTCTTCCGTATAGGCGAGCAAAATCACTCAGTATGGCTATTCCTTACTTTTTTAATACCTTTCTAGTACGCTCTCGTTCGCTCGCTCGCTCTCGCTCCCGCTCTCTCTCTCTCTCTCTCTCTCTCTTTCTCTCTCTCTCTCTCTCTCTCTCTCTGATATAAATATATAATCATATTCAAAATACGCACATGCTCTCACGTGAGAAAAGATATTAAACTGCACAAATATATAATCCGGTCTCAAGGCAACTAACCGGTCATATGAACCTGCTGTGACTTTCTCAAATGTTAATTGCCTTTTTATTATGTAATTCTAGAGCAATCATTTGTCAAAAAACCTGAAACTCGCAATTAAATTTCCTGGGGTTATTGGCTCGTTAACGTATCGTGATTTCCAAGTTTATTTTGACAAATACTTATCAGGTTTGCGTAAAAATGTCTGGCGCCTTCATATTTGATGTTTGTGTTCATACACTACTAGAAGTAGTAATATCTTGAATTCTGTTATTATCTCTGATCTGCACTGTTTGTTAACGGTCGTAGAATAGCGATTAGTTCTGCATATCTAGCGTTTTCTTCTTTTGGCCGAGTGAAAATTCAACATTCAGCGCTATTTTCAACCAATTTTCAGAAATATTATCTGGCAACTTTACCCAAATCCAGCCATTTTAGCTACTAAAATAGCTAGGGCGAAAATTCAACATTCAGCGGTATTTTCAGACAATTTTCAGAAATATTATCTGGCAATTTTATCTAAATCCAGCCATTTTAGCCACTAAAATGACTAGGGCGAAAATACAAACATTCAGCGCTATTTTCAACCAATTTTCAGAAATATTATCTGGCAACTTTACCCAAATCCAGCCATTTTAGCTACTAAAATGGCTAGGGCGAAAATTCAACATTCAGCGTGATTGTCAGCCATTTTTCAGAACTATTATCTGGCAGCTTAATCCAAATCCAGCCATTTTAGCTACTAGAATGGCTATATAAAAGCTAAAAGTATTTTTGGTACATTTTGACGTTTTTTGACGTTTTTCCCCGGTCGATTTAGCATGAAAATATTTTTAGAGTTGGCAATAATGGTTGTGATGGTAAGCAGCTGAATTTGCAAAATTAATTGTAAGTCGCCACCACAGTCAGTAATTGAACAACCGTGGCGTCAAAGTTTATATAAGTCGTGTCAAAAAATTCCATCGTAGAATAAATATGGTCAGAATAAATTCTCTTTATGACGACTCTGGCGTTTTCCATTGGAAAACATCCAAAATAGCGTAAAAAACATCTAGAAATATCTAGGTCCTGAAGAATCTCGATGTTAAAGATAAACCTGCCAGAATAAGACACAGAAAAGGACAAAAAAGCTTTTTTACCAGAAATTAAAAAAATGTAGGCATCTATACCTATTTTCAAGTCTGTAGACAAAACGGTATGGCCAGGAGCGATGGAAAATATGAACAAACGCATAAACAAACACACAAATATAAAAACAAAATGATAGACACCCTTCACCATCCTAGATGTCTACGGGTGTTCAATCGTTTTTCGCTTTATGCCATTCCGGCTTACGAAAGGTTTTTTTTTCTTATAGGAACACTCTACTTTCGGCTAGTGGTAGAAACCAGTATAAAGTCATAAATCGATTAATGTCCGACTGACTTACGTCCCAGTTACATCACCATAAAACCTATCAAATGCAGATGACGAGAATTCCAGTCATATAGCTCAATAGTCCATTTAGTTATTGTTAGCTTGCAAGCTCCCCAGACAGGGATGGTGAGAAAAAGAAGATTAAATGCAGACACTTTGTGGGAATCTGCTAATGGTTTAGTGAAAGAAACGAAATGGATGACATTTGTTCCTTTTTCTTCAGAAACGCAAGAAAGATGTACAATTTAGAAGTTTGAGTAACTATGTTTGTGTCATGGTATCATATTGGGCAATGCGTATATTTTACTTCAAACTATAATGGTCAACCTATGCCCGGGTGGAGTTGCGTCTATACTAGGAGAACATAACTCGGGCACAAGTCGATTCATAGATGTAATTATCTATCTTCGTAGTCGCAAATATACGCAAATGTAAGTGGGTTATCCAGTGAGGTTAACCATCATCCTACAACCGCCGCCTTTGCTGCAAAAATGATGGTGGCCCCGATGGTGTCGACAGACACAGTGAGAGAGATTCTGAGGAAAATGAGAAAGAGGCAGTAATTTCAAATTACAAACTTGAGTAGATGAGAGATGGCGCAAATATGTTATTTCCGGTCTAAGTACCAAGAAAAAGAAAGGCAAGACTATACGATTGGTCCAGAAACTGGTTAGGGCCAGTCACGTGATACCTAGCGGTAGTGCCTCTTTAAAGAAATTACTTCCGGCGCATCATTCTGATTCTGCGTCTAAGTCTCAGATGGATCGTCTGGTTACCAGTTATTTAGGCAGTAGCAAGAGAACATTCAACAATGTAATTTTAACTGATTTTCCTCAAACTACGATAGAAAACCTGACTGCTCAGTTCACCAACGATTCGTTCTATAAAGAGCTGTCTAGTCAATTAAATAGTCATGAAAAAATATTCTATTTAAGCTGTAGAACGAAATAATCTGGTAATATTCGTACCTTGCATAATTCAATCACCGGACATTGCGCCTGTACAAGAACTAATCACCGGAGAATTCATCTAAAACATCTAAAAAAAATATCTTAAAATATAGATCTCTTATATAATATCATCTTTTAAAAAATAGATCCTCTATATAAAATTATCTTTTCAAAAAAATACCAGCACAAGATTTGGACATTATTGGTCCAAAAATGACCATAGAGACCCCTAAAAGCACTCATTTGTAAACCCCCAAAAAATCAAAATCGTTTTGTAAATGAACCCTGGTGGTGTATTCCTGCAGATTTTCAAGGTTTTAGCCCCAAATATGAGAGCAGGAGCGCCCGGCAATACACGCAAACCCACAACCAGAGACGATCAAAGAGAAAAGAATCTGTAGCCTAATTGGCTAGTTGGTCGGGTGATTTGTGGAAATACAATGATTCGATCTCCAAATTTACCCAATTAGTAACTCCTTGCCATTTCCATCTCTCATTCACGTTAATTTCTCTAGACCAGACCTCAAAATAAATTGAATAACGACACAGTAAGAAATATATTTTACTTACACTACACATCAACTTCTAACTTGATTAAGATATGTATATACATTGGTATATAGTCGGCTATAATCAAGGAATGTAACTATATCTATCTATCTATCTATCTATATATATATATATATATATATATATATATATATGTATATATATATGGTAGTGGCTCACGTCAACACCAAACAATCTTGACCTTTTCTTGGTTTCAAAGTTAGTGAGGGCGGAGAACCTTAGTTCACATATCATTGAGCTAAACAACCAACGGTAATGCCAAGACCCAAATAACTGTTTTAACTCCAAATTCTAATTTTGTTCATTCACTGTGTATATCTGCTTTATTTGTTTCTTTCAACGCTGACAATTGTAATATTAAGAAATGGATACATAATCCCATATAAATAATTATAAATTGCGTTATATTATTTTGAAACGATCTCCTGTATATACAAGGTGAATGTATCATTTAGCTGAGATAACGTAGATAGGATAAACAATTAATGAAAATGGGGCAGCGGCAGGAATCGAACCTTCGACCGATACGACAGCTGCTTTAACGTAGAGTTGCTCTTACCACAGAGCTAAACAGCAACCGGAATGCGTTATATTATTTGAAACTATCTTTGAAATTGCCTCTCTTTATTACACGGATAATTTCACTTGGTCTAGACAGTGCAAATAGAACAAACAATTATAGATGGGCTGCAGCACGAATCGAACCTGCAACTGATAGGTAGCTGCTCTAACGTAGCGTTCATTTAGCGTTAAGCTAAGTAGATCACTGGTGAGTTGAAATTCCAAATAGCTGCCATATGTTCAAATCTCATCTTGTTTATTCACTATCCATATCAGCACTGTTGTTTCTCAACAGTAATTATCGTTATAATTGAATATATATATATTCAATTATACTATTGATAAATGGATAGATCAAGTGACCCATTCACTGTGTATCAACGGGAGGTCATTTCAAGTAATATAATGCATTCATAATTATTATATAATAATTATTATATTCAATTTAATTCCGAAACATTCGAAAAAGAAAGATATTCATATTATTGCATCTTGAATAAAACAAAAAAAATATAGAACAAATTGAAATATATTTCGTTGTGAAATGAATAAGTTATAAATACAAGTATGAAGTGTACACATTAATTGTAAACATTGTACAATCTTCTTTCTTCCTTTCTCGTATTGATATATCTCGAGAAATAATTTTAAAAAGAATACAATCAAGTGGTAGGACATGAATGAAAAAAAAAACAAGAAAAAGAACAGCGTCCTTAGCAAAAACCACTCTTACTTCAGGTCACTTGATTCCTTACAAACGCTGTTAACCTATTTGAACTTGAGAACATTCCTGCCATTCTAAGAACCGCCAAGTTACATCGCAGTTAAAAACACATACCTGACATGTGCTTGATCTGGGATTGCACATCCGCTGTTAACTAGGAAGGACACTTGAGAGACACACTCTGATTTTTTTCTTCTGCACCAAACAATCTTGACCTTTTCTTGGTTTTAAAGTTAGTGAGAGCGTAGAACGTAAGTTCACGTGAATGAGAGGTCGAAAACTGCAACAGAAATTTTTCGACGCACAACGAAAATCAGACAACTAAGGCATCTCATTTGGCAATGAACGAAACTTCTATATAAGCATATTGATACACTTATCTATCACGGTTATGAAGGCCATAATTTTACTAGGTGTAGATCCTGTATTCGTCAGAATACTGCAACATATAGACAGTCACAGCAACTACTCTATCAGGCCACATAAAGAATCTGAACCCTTGCAGCTTCGAAAAGGAGTAAGATAAGGTGATATTAGCTCGTTTAAACTCTGCCCAGCCTACCTCAAGATGATCTTCTGAAACCTAAACTAGAAAAATAAACGCGACTAACACGACCTCAACCTGATGGTAGATGAACTAAACGAAGAAACCATAAAAGTTGGCCTATACATGAACCCCAGAAAAATAAAGGTGTACACAACTATCACGTTGGAAATAAGGATGCAACAATCAAAATCGAAGACGCAAAACTGGAGAAAGTAGACCACTACATCTACCTAGGACAACAAATCTCCATGAAATCATCAAAAGAAGAAGAAATTAAGCAAAGAATCACTCAAGGAGGGCAAGCCTTTGGTAGAGTAAGATCAAGCTTCAGAAACAAGAAGATCCTATTAGTCCAAAAAAGTAGTGTATACAACCAATGTATCCTCCTGATAGTCACCTATGGAGCTGAAACATGGGACCAAACCAAAAGATTGACCTGCAAACTGGGAACCATGCAACGATACATGAATGAATTATGCTCAACCTCACATAAAGAGATCACAAGACAGCATAGTGTATCAAGGAGAAAACATAAGTCTGAGACATAGAATTCACTAGAAAACTAAAATGGCAATGGGCTGGTCATATTCGAAGAATGGCAGACAACCAATAGACATCACAACTCACAAAATGGATCCCCACAGTTTACATGCTTAAAAGAAGCCGACAGAAAAGAAGCTGGGGAGACGAACTTGACAAATTCAGAAAGTATTGGGTCCACGATGCCCACAATAGAGTTGTGTGGCGAATCCTGGGAATGTCCGATGACAGATGTTAAGAGCCTAATGATGATGATGATGATAATGATATCTGATGTACTTATTCATCACCCTTTCTCCGATGGGTATCCACAGACACTTTTCCAGGGGCTTGCTCAAAAGAAGATATTCGGCAGGGGATTATTCTTTAGTCGAAATCTTCCATAGATTGTAGGACCTTAATTAATGTATTTTCTGAAAGGTCACGGACTGAGGATCTGAAAACTGTCTAGTTTTTTTCAAGGAGATTTAAAACTAAGCTAGGATCCCCGATGTCAAGTGATCACTTATCTGGGTTATGTATGATGGGCGGTCGTAGAGATATCATCTTCATCAGTCTTTTAACGTCCGTTGATGGACAGAGACCTTCCCCTTGATCCACCAGATTTCTCTATCATGGGCGTCTTGGGGCCAGTATTTTCTGAATTTGTCTAGTTCATCTCTCCATCTTGATTTTGTCGGACTCGGTTCCGCATGTGGTCTCAGGGGATCCATGTTGTGAGTCGTCATGTCCATCGGTTGTCTTTCATTCTCGCAACATGAACAGCCCATTGCCATTTGAGTTTTCTAATGGATTCTATGATGTGTCAGACTCCCATTTTCTTCCTGATATATTGTGCTGTCTTGTGATCTCTCCATGTGAGGTTGAGCATGATTTTCTCATATGCGCGTTACATACTTCTCAGTTTGTGGGTTTGTCTCTTCCATGTTTCAGCTCCATAAGTGACTATCGGAAGGATGCATTGGAAATAAAATTCATTTCACAAACGAAGTCATAGATAGGTTTGGTGAAAATCCAAAAAGAATCCAGTTTCCTTTTGATTAGCTTTTCTCAACTTATGTTCTGATTAATTATCTGCATGTGACAATGGTTTTATTCTTTGTTCAGCATGCTGACCTCCCAATTTTTTTCCGGCCTTTTCGGCATGGATTAAAGTGTAGTATATATTCCATGGC
>OY735242.1:12544730-12569730 GCA_963457665.1 Thysanoteuthis rhombus
GTCACTTTGTTTGGTGAAACACTGGGGTTCTGAGGGACACAGTTCGTATACCGCAGAACTTGAGGGACATATAGACAGATAGGTGCGTAGGGCTAGTTGGAACATGATGAGAAGTGTTAGCTGGAACGTGTACCAACTAACCCCACTTTTCACCAAGAGTACAACCGGTACTTGTAGTAGCATCTACACTCAAAATCCAAAATGACAATCATGATTTCTTGGAGTCACTTAATAAAAAAAACATAATTGAAATAGGAAGTTGATATGATGCCAACGTAATTCTTAATTTGTCTTACAATTACTGCTGTGTTCCAACATGCCCCATAGAATGCTTCTCCTAGCTCAGCTGCGGGGCAAGTAACAAAATCTGAGCTTGGGTAAAAAAAAAATATCCCCTTTAGGAATCTCTCCTGAACATATTTACTGAGTTTAGACCTGAATATCTATAAAGACAAAATGATGTTGTTGATTTATCAATACAACCATATGTTGAAAATAAGCGTTTCCTTGAAATGCGTTCCAACTAACTCCACCTTCCCCTGTAGGAACAAAACAGAATTTGTCTTGAAGAATAAAAAAACATAAAACTGTCAGAAGATCAAATCTAATCATCAAGAAGAACATTTGTCAGATTGTGGAATCCAGTGTGTGAGTAGCCCATAGATAAAAACGGGAAGAAAGTAAAAGCTGGGAAAATATCTAGACCGGGGATTTTAAACCGAAGTAAGCATTACCCCATGGGCGTATGCAAAAGAAATTTACGCGTAAAGTTCGTAAAAACACTAGATTTCAAGCGATGTTCGTAAAAACACTACATTTTACACGAGGTTCGTATAAACACTGAATTTTTAGCGACGTTCATGAAAACACTAGATTTTACATAAACTTCGTGAAAACACTAGATTTTATGCGAGGTTCGTAGAATCATTAGATTCCAAGCGAAGTTCGTAAAAACGGAAAAAAGGTTCGTTAAAGCACTATATTTTGAGCAGAGTTCGTAAAAAACAAGATTTCACACGAGATTCATAAAAACACTAGATTTTAAGCGATGTTCGTAAAAACACTAGATTTTAATCAAGGTTCGTAAAAACGCTAGATTTTAATCAAGGTTCGTAAAAACACTAGATTTTAATCAAGGTTCGTAAAAACACTAGATTTTAAGTGATGTTCGTAAAAACACTTGATATTTTCAAGTAATTACAATGAACTAAATGCAATTGGTGTCTTGCCCAAATCAGATGGATCCATCCATAGAATCAAGCATCTCTGGTTTGCACATATATCATTACTCACTCGTTTACTTTCCTTCCATTTTTTTTAATGCAAACCATATTTCGTGCCAAACTATCAATAGAGAACGATACGCAGGCGTAACATTCTGGAACCATTCCTAGAATCGTTGGAAAGACCCAAGCCCATCCATCTCATCGAAATGTAACATCGGATAAAATTAAATTATTAAGTTTGTGCAAAAATTCTAACAGCTTTGTTTTTCTAAATTTTGATACTTATTTCAGAATGGACTGTTGTTTAAATTTTCCAAATCCAAGGCCCAAATTATAAATAACCAAATAAAACTAAAGAATTAACAAGAAGAAAAATATTTTACCTGATTTTCCTGTTTTTCAATTCCCAAAGTAAGACTCCCAGTTAGAGCAATTCTGGAGCGCTTTTCCAAAGAAAGAAAACATAATTAATATCCCAAGGGATTTATCAGTAAAATGTGTAAAAATCAATGAAAACATCAATGTATATATAAGATGAATCATCAAAATGGTAAGAATCATATGAAAAAAATAATCTTCTCGATATTTTATTTACGAATTTGTCCTTTAATAAATAAGTAAATCGAAAAATATGGTGATTTTCAAATTTCTTTGGTGCTGATGTTCATCAAATATACCTTGTTAAAGAAGGAATTTGACTTTGTTTATTAAAGCTGAATGTTTTCCTTTTCCACGATTTATTCTGCTCTATCTGAGGCTACCTAATCAAAGATGGGAAAAAAGCAAATTCGATCGATTCCACTCACAATTAACCGGAGGACCGTCAACGAACGTACAACTGAACATCAGTTGTACATATTGCGAAACGGAGACGAGGGCCTTGAAGACGTGGACGTCCTTCTGTGATTGGTGACATCCAATTCAGGACCATTACGGACACAAAACAACACTTGAAGTTACAGAAGAACTAAAAGTTTGACCA
Organism: Thysanoteuthis rhombus; assembly: GCA_963457665.1. Lineage (NCBI taxonomy): Eukaryota > Metazoa > Mollusca > Cephalopoda > Oegopsida > Thysanoteuthidae > Thysanoteuthis > Thysanoteuthis major. Next base: position 12,546,939 of record OY735242.1, read on the forward strand.
TTCAACAGTTCAACATTTGTAACAAATTAGGAAGGCAAAAAGGCCCGACATGTCGCGAAAATGACCCAATTAACGATCTAGGCTATGAAACTCTACCACATCCAACTTACTCACCAGACCTCTCTGAGACCGATCAACACTTGCTCTAGCATTTCAACCACTTATTGCAAGGGGAGGTCTTCTACAACCAAGCAGCAGAAGCTCAAAACGCTTCCAAAGAATTCATTGGTTCCAGGACCCCAGAATCCTATGCTTCCAGAATAATCGGACTTGTTTCCTGTTGGCAAAATCGTGCAGATTTTGAAGGTTCGATTAGTTCGATTGATAACTTTTATTTTAAGCTGAGATATATTGCTTCAAAATTGATGTTGGAAAATCGCAATTATCTTTGTACCAACCTTATACTAACAAACACGGCATGTCCATTGTCTGCTCTGACGTATCGATGTATTTGACATTATATCCCTCTCAAAGTGTACGCCCCTCATCGCCAGACAAAACAAACGGGTTTCCTGGAAGAGATAAATTGGAGAACCACTGATTTCAGCCTTGCAACGAAACTGAAAAAATGTGGAACATAAAGAAAACAGTTATACCAAACGTTATTGATATCGCTTGAAACAATTCCTAAGTGACTTGCAAAGAGGTTCGATTCAAAAGGAGATCCGAAGAAAGAATTTAAACTACCTGGCAATACTAGGGAGAGTCCTGGAGTTTGCAGAGGTTTACATTCACTCTATCCCCAGTGAAAACCACCAGCTCCTGTTGGAGTTAAAGCCCAATAATTTAAAGATAAAAATGATAATAAATTCGTGGATAACTTCTGGAATTAATAAATCATATAGTTCTGATATAAATCTCTTTCTCTCTGAGGGGGGCCATGTTTCCCGGTGGTTTTCTGTATTAACACAGTGAAATGTCCGGTAAATGGAGTTAAGCTGATGATCACCAGGTGGTGGCTAATGTGTATTAATAGACGCTTTCAGATGTCATTTGGTCACCTTACGATAGCACTACTTTGTTTTAATATCTTCAAGACTGAGAGTGGGCGATCTTTATTTCGTCTTTCGTAGTGCTAAGTGTATAGGTGTGGTGTGTGCGTGTCTAAAGAAAGGGAGAGACAGATCAGAGGACACTGGAACAGACATAAAAATAGACTGTGACAATACATTATTCATACAAAAACAAACACACAAAAACGCCCCCACACATATGGGTACAAGGATGTGAAACAGAGGTTCCAAAAATAGGCAATACCACCCCTTTAAAAACGCTGGAAGACCTAAAGGGGGCGCAAGCGGGTGAGGGGTTCAAGACAAGAGGGAGAGAAGAACCAGAGGGGGATGCAGAAATACCAATCGATATCCCATGTGCTTTTGGATACTTTTCATATTCTTCGTTATAAATTAAATGCTAAAATTGTTTTTTTAGATAATAAAATCTGATTTTCAATGCATCGTTTTTTATCAACTTCACCCGGGATTGATGAGATATATGCTCTAAATGGGGATGGGGGTTCTGCTGGAATATATACACTAAAAGGGGCCGTAGCCAAGAAAGTTTGGGAAACACTGATATAGATATTTACTCAGCATTTGTAGTTGTAATTGCATCTAATTGATTACTCACGTTTGTAAATTGAGTTCGTTTCCTTTTTTTAATTTGATCGCCGAATCATTTAATTTGCACGTCGTAATGATATTGCAAGCTAAATATAAAAACCAAGCCTGGATGAGAGGTGGTGTTTGTTCAAAGTGAAGCTTTACATATTCTTTCTCCCCCCCCTCTCTCTCTCTCTCTCTCTCTCTCTCTCTCTCTATATATATATATATATATATATATATATATATATATATATATATATATATATATATATATATATAGTGAATAGAATAAACAGCGAGAGAAAGATGAGGCTATTATAGGGATAGAACCTTCGACCACACCAGATAGCCACTTCAATTTCAATGATATATATATATATATATATATATATATATATATATATATATATATATATATATATATATATATATAATTCTATATGAAAAATGAGTAAATATTCTTTCATATGATTCATTACAGACTGTACGTTCTGTTTCATTTGAAAAAAAAATTCAAATATATATATATATATATATATATATATATATATATATATATATATATGCTTTTCCAACTCTGGAATAGAGCACTTTGGTAGATGGGGAATTGTACGTAAGTAAATATACATTGCTTAGTTAGTGACCGTCAAGTTCTGCGAAGGGCAGGGGTTTTATCTCTGGGTCTGAAGCTAATGTTTAGGTTTTACCTCTGGTGCTGGATGTTGGATAGTCTATAGCCTCATTGAAGAGTTGTAATACAACAAAACAGCTGCCTGTGGATGACTCAATTATTAATCATTATTATTATCATTATATATATATATATATATATATATATATATATCCTCTTCTTCTCCCACCAAAATCAGGAAATTAGATTTTTTTTATCCATTCGTCATTATTATTTGATTATGGCACATAAAGGTCTCTCACGACAGATGAGAAATAGAAGATGATGTAGGAGTGTCTTCTATTTTAATATTCACCCCTATTTCTGTGTTCCCACACAAACGGGTGTGGTTAAAATATGGAAGATAGTGACAAATTTCTACTTGAGATGTCACAATGAAGAAGTAACCATCTTTTTTTCTTGCATCTCGTATTTTTCAATTTGCTTGTTATGCTCTTTAATTTACATGTCATACTTTTTTAATTTTGGCTTATCTTCTAATTTGTATGTTGTATTCTTTTTTATTTTGCTTGTCGTATTTTTTTTATTGGCATGTATTTTTTTATATAGTTTTGTTCGGTGGGATTTTGTCCGGTTGGGGTTTTGTTATGGGCCCTTTAATAATATACGCTTCCAGGCACCAACAATTAAGTTTTAATAACGACTCTCACACAAAAACCCTGATAGCCTTATATGGCTCCTTGAATTTGTTACATGATGTTCTATTTACAACAGTTTCTCCTGAATTATAGTAACATGTTTTGCCACCAATAATTGGCTCTTCCGAATCGTAGTTACGCGTTTTGTAATCTATAAATGGCTCTTCTGAATCATGGTTACGTGTTTAGTCATCAATAGCTGTCTCTCCTGATTCAATTCATATTTACATATTTTGTAATATTCAGTTATCTCTTCTGAATCATACTTATGCGTTTTGCCATCTATCACTGTCTTCTGAATTATAGTTACATGTTTAGTCATTTATAACTGTCTTTTCTGAATCATAGATACGCGTTTTGCTATCTACAACTGTCTCTCCAGAATTATAGTTACATGTTTTGCCATCTATAAATGGCTCTTCTGAATCAGAGTAACATGTTTTACCACATACAACTGTTACTTCTGATTCAATTCATAATTACATATTTTGTAATCTTTAATTATCTCTTCTGAATCACCGTTACATGTTTTGACATCTAGAACTGTCTCTTCTGGATTATAGTTACATGTTTTGCTATCTATAAATATCTTTTTTGAATCATAGTGATAACACAAAACACAGTGAGGAATTAGCTCACAATGAGGCACAGTTGCAAGGGTTGTTGAAATACGCATATTGATTCAGCCTAAAGGTTAAGGAAGGATTTGGTGGCATAGTGGTTAATGGGGTCGGCAATTGATTTGGCGAGCCAAGTTTCAAACTTTCACTTCGCTCTAATACCCTTGGAAAAGACATTATCCATCTTTTCTCTAGCTTTGGGGAAGCAACCAGTCTAGAAGAAGGACAGCTCTAATTTCCACCCAGAGAATGCAGCCCCCCCCAGGCAATCGGATGCCAACTTTGACGTCCTTCTAGTAGCTCCTTTAGACTTGACATCCCAGGATCTCCATACGCTTCAACCAGGCTTCAGCTCTAGAGAGATGAATCCAATGTCGCCCTATTGACTACCAAAGTCGTCATCCTTTTCTTCTTCTTTACTAACTAGGTCTATTCCAAAACTAAGTCACAAAAACAAGTTGATTTCTTCTCCCAAAGAATTTTTAGATACTGGAATAGTTCACCTTATGTAGAAAGGAACCAATAAAACAGTACAAGTACAAATGATTTTAAGAATAAGATGTATGAAGATGAATTTAGATGAATTAATACGAAAAAGTTGGGAATTATCAACTGGAATATACGGAAGAATTTAAGGATTTTAAACAGATTCAAGCTAAGGTCAAACTCTTTTGCTTGATTGAAATCCAAGGAGTAAACAAAACAGAATTTGTTTCTCAATACAATATCAGTCGGAAACTACTCTTTCATTAATAGTTCCTTTAAATGGGATTCGCTAACTTCAGCAGAACAGGTCGACCTGAGTTGGGCATCAGGAGTGGGAGTCAATTTGTCATCAGTTTTTGCGTACGTCACTGTGTCACTGTTATTTTTGCATGACGTCATTTGTTTTTCTTCTGGTCATTGTCACCCATCATTGTTAAATTCGAAAATAAAGCCAAAACTCAATAGTAAGGGTATGGCAAAAGAAATAAAGAAAAAAGCCTACTCAGCCTAATGGTTAAGCCGCAAATGATCTCGAAAACAAGAAAAAGAAAAATGGTTTGCTCCAGTTGGATTTGACCCCATTCTATGGTAGTTTAGCAGAACGCCCAAGACCACTGCACCATGGAAAAACTACCGAGAATTGTAGTGTATTTGCAATCATAAATGACACGGTCGGACGAATATCTCAAAATCTACTGCTTTCAAATTTTTTATGCTTTCGTATCGTTTAGAGGATCTATTAATATATTAACTGTTTTAACGACAACCTTAATGGCAAGGTAATTTTCACAGGAAAAAAAATTATATATATATATACTTATTATTTAAAAATAGTGTTTCATTACGGAAATTCAATGTTTATGAAAATAAATACTGAGAACTAGGAAACGTGTACTGATATGACAGGTCGTTAGGGAATCTTTGTTTTCTACTCTCTTTGTTATTCAAGTCTGAAATTCACACATCTTAAATTCCAGATCCGACTAATTCCAATAATCAAGACAAGTCTGAACGTTTAACAAAAATGTCATTGCTGAAGACTGAGTGACAGTAAGTCTCGTCTGGTCTTCAGCCCACATCTCTTTTCTCCTTCACCTATTACGCCAGTGCTGTGGTTCACATCTCCGCTTCCATTTTCCTTCCTCTGTTAGGCCACTGCTAACATTTGGTGTCGTAGACCTTATATTTCTAGCTCTTTCCTCAGTATTCGTGCAGTTCCTAGCAGTGCTGTGGTCTCAATCCTTCCTTTTATCCCGAGCTCCTCCAGTCTCGCCTTCAGCGTTTTGGGGATAATTCCTAGTGTACCTATTATTATTATTCTCCTCTTTCTTCAGGAGGGATTTGAAAACTGAGGTTTCACCCGAGCAGTCAGGCTGATAAGCATAATTGATATAAGCAATAATGAGTGCGATGACTTATCACGACGAAAAATTCATCTTGAATTTCTAATATAAGAATTATTGTCAACGTTTATTGATTCCTTTTCCAGCTATTTACTGGATAACGACCAAAAATCGGAAACGTAGGACTTGAAAAAGTACACCATTACACCTACCATGGACAACGAATCTCCATTAAATCCTCGGAAGAAGAAGCAACCAAGCGAAGAATCACTGTAGTTCGGCAAGCCTTCGGAAGAGCAAGCTCAACCTTCAAGAACAAGAAAATCCCATCAGTTCTAAAAAGAAAAATATACAACCAATGTGTCCTCCCGATAGTCACCTATGGAGCCGAAACATGAAACTGAACCAAGAGACTGACCTACAAACTGAGAAGCGTGCAACATGCACGCGTGAGAATAATACTCCACATCACGTGGAGAGATCACAAGACAGCACAGTATATCAGGGAGAAAACAGGAGTCCAAGACATCATAGGAACCATTACAAAACTCAAATAGCAATGAGCTGGTCATGTTGCAAGAATGACAGACAATCGATGGACATCGCGACTCACAACATGGATCCGCAGAGATCAAATACGGAACCGATGCCGGTAGGATATGAGATGCTGAGACGAACTGGATAGAGAGGTGTGGCGAACCGCAGAGAAGATCTATGTTCAACGACGGACGATAAAAGAATGATGATGATGATGATGATGATGATGATGATGATGATGATGATGATGATTTTTTTTTTTTAAATTCTGTAATGATATTTTTGCGTATGCTCCTCTGTGTATTTATTTATTTATGTGAGTCTGTGTGTATTCACGTGTGTGTGAGTGAGCGTGGCTATGGTCACATCCACTGAAGTGAGTGCATGTGTATGTGTGTGTGTGTGTGTGTGTGTGTGTGTGTGTGTGTGTGCACGCAAACTCATGAGGCTTTAGTCACATGGACTGAAACTGCAAACAGACTGGAACATTTGTCAACATCGGATATTAATTTTTATTGCTTGCCAGAAGTCACAGACGCTGTTCCGGAAGTGACGTAGCCGGAAGCTGTGTGCCATGACTGTTAATTCTTCCAACTCTGATTCACGTTTGGCCTCTGGAAGTCTCACCCCTGCACGTACGCACTCACACGCATGCATGCGTACACACACACACATATACACACATGAACAAGTGTCAGCTGTCAAGAATTTAGTGGCATCAAACTTGTTTGGAGACCGTAAACCAAAACTGTCACCAAAGCTGTTATCAGAGCTGACCTTCCAAGTCTCACGCATTCTGTGTGAGGCACACGCAATTTGATTCACTCTCTCTCTCTCTCTCTCTTTCTCTCTCTCTCTCTCTCTCTCTCTCACACACACACACACACACACACGCATGAAAGGAAAATTCAGACACATTTCATTAAAATGCGTTAATTTAATTAGATTTATTAAATTGGTTTAGATTTTTGATGGAGAAATTATATCAAAAAAGTCAGTTAACTTCTGCAACGAGAAATCTTCAAGAATTTTTGATCGTATATTGAAAGTCCGGAGCCACCAAAAATTATATGTGTTTATGTACTTGTGTGTTTCAGTGCTCCCGGCCATACTGTTTTGTCTACAACCTTGACAATTGGCAACAGTACTCTAGTAAACCCCTTCTACAAATGTTTTGTTGTTGTTGTTGTTGTTGTTTTCCAGCTTTTGTGAAGAAATATTTTTCCTTTAATAGATTATATCACGAAGAATCTCCTCAACCACACTCTTGGAAAACATTGTTTTTTAACATAGTCCAATAAATGAATATCATAACACATGAGATAGAATCAAATCGTGAAGACTCCTCACTGGATGTTACCAAGAGGAAGCTGAAGAGTTGTCAAAATGTGATACAAGCAACAGAGACTCTATCGCAGTCAATAATTGAACAACCGTTGCGTCAAAATTTTAAGTCATTTTTATAAAAAATCTATCAAAGAATAAATATGGTCAGAATAAATTTCATTTATGACATCACTAGTATTTTTCACGGGAGTAAAAAAAAAAATCTTTTAGCTAGATATCGAAAACGTCACTTTTTCCGACGACCCCTATAAAACCTCAGGACGGTCATGGTCCAATGCTCATTAGCTCCTGTGCGTCTAACTGGTTACGCTTCTAGCTCAGGCCTTTGTGGCCAGCCACTCTCTTTCTCTATCTTCCTTTCTCCCTAAGATCGTTATCATTTCACCGACCTCCTGGCCGATATTGTAGTGCCCCCTATTCAACAAAGGGAGACAAAGAATATTGTAGAGGATCTACACGAAATGCAAGAGACTTGGCAGGTCTGATTTCGGGTCCAGGTTTCGTAGGAAAACTCTTTGTTCGAATAGCGGGAACAATCTGTACAGGAACGCGTGAATTGAATATATGTGTGTGTGCTATTTATTTACTCTCTCACCAGAGCAAAATGAGACACAAGGTCGGGGCTTTACGTGGGGAAAATATGAGACACCCTGAGTAATAGCAGGAGAGCCCAAAGACGAATCTAAAGGCTCCCAATGCGTGTAGCAATGCGCAGCCTCAGTATAACCTCATTGACTGAGTACCTGCGCATCGGGCTCTGCCGGGGAACAGCTACTACACTTTGATCCTGCCGAAAAGGCCAGAAAAAGGTGGGATGGGTCGTTCTATTTATTTACTGTCCCACCACAGCAAAATATGACACAAGGTCGAGGCTTAACGTGGGAAGAAATAGCCCAAAGACGAATCTAAAGGCTCCCAATGCGTGTAGAAATGCGCAGCCTCAGTATAACCTCATTGACTGACACATTGCACCGATGCACTCGGTCTTTGACTCACGTCACAACACAATCTCCAGACCATTCGGTAGACAAGTATCAGTACCTGCGCCTCGGGCTCTGCTGGGGAACAGCTACTACACTTTGATCCTGCCGAAAAAGCCAGAAAAAGGCGGGATGGGTCGTTCTATTTATTTACTGTCCCACTACAGCAAAATATGACACAAGGTCGAGGCTTAACGTGGGAAGAAATAGGAGACACCCTTCCAAAATTGGCTCCAGCCGACGCAGCTTCGGTTTGCAACCTCCGCCACGAAAGCGTCCATTTGGCGACCTGCTCCGTTAAGTGCAATGGAGCAGTGCTGCTCCGGGGAAACTGACCCCCTGCAGCTGGGCCGAGTAATAATAGGAGAGCCGAAGGTCGAGTCCAAAGGCTTCCCGATGCGCTTAGCAGTGCGTAGCCTCAGTCAAACCTCATTGGCTAACGCATTGCACCGGCGCACTCGGTCTTTGACACACATTCCCTCTACAGCCCATTCGACAGGCAAGTGTCAGTACCGACTCCTCGGGCTCTGCTGTGGAACAGATATTTCACTTTGATCCTGCCAAAAAAGGCCAGTAAAATTGGGTGCATGTGTGTGTGTGTGTCGGATACATAAAGAGATAGAGTCTGTATAATTATGAGAGTAGGGTCTTTTGCATTGAAGTGAGTTCCGTCTTCCGATAATTGTTTGGCACGCTCCAGACCCCATTTGTTTAGCCGGTAGAGTCCAAATCCGAAGTCAAGAAAAACAAACAGGGGGAGACAGGTTGCCATTACCCCTGACACCCAAACCCACCCATGATCACCATCAACCCACTCATAAGCTCGCTACCCCTCTCTCTCTCTCTCCCCTCTCTCTCTCTCTCCCTCTCTGTTATCTTTGCCCCGTTCTAGAAAATTTGAAGTAGATTGCATCAACTCCACTTGTTCTAGAAACTTGAAACTCCATCATGTGTTTTACCCGGGCTAAGAAAAAAAAATCTCAGCCTAGGAGGGCGGATGGGTTATGGTCTCAAATTTCCATTCCAGTCTGGAGACTTTCGTTTAGGGGCTGGGCTGCTGGGCGCATGAGCGGAAGTCGAGGACACATGTCCCCGAGCAAGTTGTTAAGCTGAAGTTAAGAAATAGCGACTTCCGGGAGGTCCTAATTTCCATGCGCAACCGAGTTGCCATTTCGACCATTTTATAGCTAAATTCGACAAATCTGGCCAGGAAACTTATCAGTTTTAAAAAAGTCAATTATTTAAGGTTATGCAGAGGGTCTATATTACAATGTAATGGTAGTCTTAAACTGGACCCTTACTTCCTGCCATTCGTACCGAAGTTGACTTTATTGGAGTAGTACTTTGAACAAATTCTTATTTTGGCGCACAATGCAATGTTGCAATGTTTTATAAACAATTTTAGCATTTGGCCAAATATATTTCAATCTAAAATAGATTCTTGGATTCTCTCCAATTGCTCCTTCCTTAACCTGCGGTCTACCTTACCACAAAATTCTATCAAAATTAATTGAGACCTTTTTAAGCATTCGTATAGACTGACAGGGGTGAGTGCAGAAATGCATAAAATATTAGTATTAGAGCATAGTTTGAATGCCACTGAATTGGAGCAAACAGCAAAGTGAAAAAAAATATATTTTCATTTACTCTGGTTTGCCAAACCGAATTCTTACTGGTTCATGTAATGTATTAACATTTCAAATAGGAGGTGAGATCTGGTAACAAAAAAGGAAAAAATGATTTTAATGTCGTAAAAGAGAGACGTTTCAATGATAAAGTGGCGTAAATGTAGACTTTGGTTGAGTTTTGGACATTACTGAAATATAAGGATGCCGCATCCATTTAGAAGGAAGAGAATACAATTTCAGCGACTAATTTTTTGTGCTTTCAATTGCTAACCTTCCTTTTTCTTCTCATGGAATTTGTCTGTTTTGTAAAGAGTCATTTTTTAAGGTTTCAGAAAGAGCCTCTATTTACAATGTATAAGTATAATGACAGAATGAACCCTTCCCTTTCGTCATTCGTGTATACAAGTTTTTAAAAAATTACTTGCGAATCTTTTTTTTTTCTTTAAGGCGAGACCCAAGAGCCAGAGGAGCGCGAATGCTGCATTCCAAGCTCTGAAATCATATCTTTTTTTTTTCTTACCTCATAAATTATATTGTATTTCAACTGCTTTTTTTAATTAAAATGTCTGATGCAATGTTTATTTTTGCTTCAGACGTTCGTTAAATGAAAATAGATTAAACTGAACTTGAACTTTGAACACTATTCTTTGTTAAATTTCTGATGCAAAACTTTTCAAAACAAAAGTACCTAATTAAAAAAGAAATGACTCTTGCTATTGGTCACAAATGTTGTATAATATTATAACGATGAAATAATGTTTTTTTTTCGGTTACCAAAATCCGAGAAAGTTCGGCTTTTTTCAGTTGTTATTGTTGGCTGTACAATTTTAGTTTCTTTTCTGTCTTTTGTGGCCATTTTTTTTTAATGCTTCGATAGAACAACTCTATCACACAAGTTAATTGAAAATGAATGTTAATTTTGAAATTACATACATAGATATACACATACAGGCCAAAAACATACACACATGCATACACACGTACATGAAAACATACAGCATCCACATCTGTCACTTTAACGCATACATACACTTGAGCCACACACAAACACACGCCACATACTCACATCTATGTTACCTTTTTTCACACACATGCAGTTACGCTCCCATGCCACATACACACGCATACATGCACACATACGTGCATATGTGCAAGTTTGGGACATGTACGCGTTTGTGTATGTGTGTGTATTTTGCATATTTCGTCTGTTTGTCGTCTCTCACCGACATTGCACTGACAGGCTGCCATAAGCGTATTTGTTTGCGGCATATGTATCTAAAGTTATCAAAAAGTGACCTCCCGTTGAGGTGTCACGAATTTTTTTTTTAATTCTTTTTACTTATGGGGAATTTAGTGGTATTTTTTGGTGAATTCCACAAGACGATGTTAGATAATTAAATTTTACGAAACTAATGCACTTAATGATGGCTTGTTCTTCAATTTTGATTCCGTTTTTTATTATTCACAGAGGACCATAATCTGAATAGCATAATATACATATATATATATATATATATTTATATATATATATATATATATATATATATATATATATATATATATATATATATATATATATATATATATATGTGGCAAACCAAAATGTTTCTAAATAAGTTTAAGGATTTGGATGAGAATGTTTCCGAATGCGGAGAATTTTGCATGAAAGAAAAAATTGTTTTTGTCTGAGTCCTCTACGGGAACCCTCTTCACAAGGGCCCTGGGGCATTGCCCCACCTGCCCTGCCGATGAATGAAACTACTTGAATGGTAACTTGGTGACGGAAGTGGGGCAGACATAATACTTATACTGGGTAGAATCAAGGTTCGAAATACAAATTCGCGTATTTGGAAAAATGTATGCAACACACTAGGGAGTTAGTTGCGGCACACTATTGTGGCACGGCACACAGTTTGAGAACAATTGCAGAATCACCAATGCGGACAAAAAAATCGTTTTTTCTTAAAAATCATTATTTTAAGTCAGTGTTCTTGCGGTTTTCTCTGTCATGAGGCCCCTGTTCCTTCCTCGATCCTCAGGAGCAACAAGGATATCAAATGTACCAAAATCACACTAAAAATGTATCAAATCCTCCCAAAACGTACCAAATCTGACGTATATAATTCTTTATTAAATTTGGGAATCGATCGTAAATTTAGAAGTAAACAGGGACATATGTCAAAACATGTAAAACGTTCCAAATATTCATCAGACCCCTCACAAAATTTATTGACCCCCTGTAGACCCCCGGGCAATCATCAACCCCATCGATATTTTTTCCCAAATTGTGCTTAGTCACATAACTTTGAATTATAAATTGTGTAATATTACATAGAAACTTATCTGAAATGATTTCCCGTCCTTACTCGGTTAATATATAATTCAATTTAGACAACTTAAATAGAATATGCAATTAAAAGAAATAGGGATGCTGCAGAAATCGAACCTGCTTCCGAAACGTAACTGCTTCAACGTAGCAAGGCACTTACCATTGAGCTAAACATCCCACTAATGAGGCAAAAGGCCGAATAACTGATATCAACCCAAGTTCTCTTCTCGTTTATTCTCGGTCTTTTCCGTGACTTTCAACGTGACAGTATGTATTATTTCCATTAATATTCGGACCATCCTCATCTTTGTTGTTTTTCATACAACGTTTCCCTCTTTTAGCGTTAGTGGTTACAGCATCAGACAAATTACTGTTAAGTAATCTGATGGTACTAGGTTCGATCCTAGTGTGAGGCAGTATAACAATACTACTAACGCTAAAAGAGGGGAGTACGGTCGATATAACCCCGTCGGATAAATAAAGGGTTCGGTTCGTTACTTCCCAAAAATCTCCCAGATGTTACCTGACGAAGGCCGTAGAGTGCAACGGCCGAAACGTTGTATGAAAAACAACAAAGATGGGGATGGTCCGAATATTAATGAAAATAATAATAATACCTCATCTCAAAAATTTCGAGATATGTGACAGTATGTATTAAGAATACGTAACTTCGATGTTAAAATCAAACTTTAAATGACTCAACCTTAAGAGAAATCTATGTAAGCCCATTCAACCATTAAGCCACCGAACAGTCACGGTCGAATGATTTTAGGAAGGGAGAAGTCAACCTCAGTTGTAAAAATACAGTAGTACCCCGATTAGCGCTCTAGATAAGTTCTTAAAGATGCAGAGCTAAACGAAAAAATGAAATACATTATAACATAGCATTAAAAGCATGTCCAGAACGTCTATGTTTGTCTTGTACGTTTGAGCCCCAGTCGGGGTCATTCTCATAAAAGGGAGGGAACCTTTGGTGGCTACGTTTGGTCAACTGGTGAGATTAACAGGAAAACTATAGTAAAATACAAAGTGAACAAAAATGTCAAAAAACGTAAGACGTATCAATTATTCAATAGACCACTCCCGATGTTTATCAACCCTTCTTCGATTCTCCCTGGCATTTATCGACCCCCTGTATTACCCAATATACCCCAGGGATAGATATCGACCATAGTGGTGACCCTTGCAATAGACGTTTGCCAGTTCTTTTTATATTTGTCCATTTCTATTAAAAGCCCTTCGGTCGATCGATTGGTCCGTCCCAGTCATGTTAAACAATCGAAATAGGAAGGAAGAATGAAGTGCCATGTTATAAAAAAAGTGTGGTGTCATTAAAAGGTATGACATCATTAAAATGATATCTATTCCGATCAATTTTTTACCAGCTGTCAAAATTGGGTGTTCGAAGTCAGCATTTTTATATTCAAAAAGCCAAAGAATGGCCCAAAATGGCCATTCTCGATCTGTATTGAAAATAATACTGTAGGCTGTCAGGAGCATTTGGTGATATTATGTGATCTGGAATATAACTATAACGTATGGGAGGTAATAGTGCATCGATCTGCCCCAAATTTCGATCATCTCGTTTTTGGTCTTTTGTCTATCCTTCCACAAAGTTCCACTGAAATTTATTGAGAATCTTTGAATTTATAGTGTGAACAGTCGTAGAAAAAATTCTTAATATACAGAGAAAAGAACGGAAAAATATCTCTCAATAAAAAAACCTGGATCCACCCCCAAAATCAACAAACTCCCCCGTAGCCAATTTTCTCACAAAATTTCATTGAAATTCATAGAGGACTTTCGGAGATATTGTGTGGGTAGACAGAAAAGAATAAATAATTAACAGAAAACTGAATAAAAACTTTTCACACAATCATTTAACTGCCCCCCCCCCGTATTATTATGTCACCTTGGGTGCCCCTCCCCCCAAGCCTTGGTTTGTCACCGCTGTCGGTAATATCGGTTTTACTCCTGTTATCCATCAGAGAGTTACTTTAATGAACTCGCCAAGCTCTAGTCAGCTACAATGGGGAGGTGCATGGCCTGGCATTGATGCGTGAATAAGGCCAGAGATCATTTGTAATCAGTTGAAATTTGATGACGAAAAAAAGCAGTAAAGGCGAGAAAGGGTCTGGATAATTTTTGTTTTATAGAGACAGTATAATAGGAAATACTTTGCTCACTAAAATTCCAGGGTGTCCCAACTTCATTCTTATAGGGACAGGTATATCTCAACAGGCATTTGCACTTCAACATTTATTATTATTTTCTTTTTCTTTCTCCTTCTCCCCCCCCCCTCTCTCTCTAAATCTCTCTCTCTCTCTGTCTCTCTCTCTCTAAATCTCTCTCTCTCTAAATCTCTCTCTCTCTAAATCTCTCTCTCTAAATCTCTCTCTCTCTCTAAATCTCTCTCTCGCAAAGTGCATAAAACCACACGTACACAGAGATTCAAGTACACGTCGACACAAGTACATTGTATTTGTGTTTGCATGCGAGAACAAGCGTGTGTTTTTGAGGGGGTGACTCTACCATTATCCTCCATTGAATTTTCATTTTTTCCCCCTTTTTTTTTTTTTGTTATGAATGAGAAGAAGAAGAAAAAACCCCTGAAAACTCTTTGTTTGCAGAAGTTGGGACTGCTGGGAACGATAATCAAGCAGCCGTAAATTTGGGAGCAATATGGGTCTCCAGGGTGCAGGGTTTGATTTTTAACGAGGAACAGAAATGAAGGAAAGAGAGAAAAATTAAGGGAAAAAAAGGAAATTTTTAAAACGGATGGAGAACTTGAAAGCAGAAGAAGGAAAGTTGAAACTGCTGGAAGAAAGGAAGGAAGGGAGGAAGGAAGGCAGCATTGAAGGAAAAAAGGAAGGAAGAGAGCAAGGGAGAAAGGAAGGAAGCATGAAAGTAAAGAAGGGGAAGAGCAAGGAGTAAGAGAGAGCAAGGAAAGAAGGGAGAAAGGAAGGAAAAAGCACTGAAAGAAGGAAGAAGATGGCAAGGAAGGAAGGGAAGAAAGAAATGAAGAAAGAAAGGAGGAAGGAAGGGAGCAAGGAAGGAAGGACGGGAGGAAAAAAGGGCGGGAGGAAGGGAGGACGGGAGGAAGAGAAGAAAAGAGGAAGAAAGGAGACAATGAAGGAAGGGAGCAAGGAAGGAAAGAAAGAAAGAAAGAAAAAAGAAAGAAATGAAGAAAGAAAGGAGGAAGGAAGAGATTAAGGAACGAAGGAAGAGAGTGATGAAGGAAGAGAGAGCAAGGAAGGGAGGAAGGAAGGAGAGAGTCCTGAAAGAAGGAAGGAGGGAGAGAGCAAAGAATGAATGAAAGAAAGAAAGAAAGAAAGAAAGGAAGGAAGAAAGAAAGAAAGAAATGGAGAAAGAAAGAAGGAAGAAAGGAGACAATGAAGGAAGGAAGGGAGGAAAGAAAAACATTGAAGGAAGCAAGAGAGAAAGGGAAGAAGGAAGAGGGCAATGAAGGAAGGGAGGAAAACAGACATGAAATAAGGGAAGAAGGAAAGAAGGAAGGAAGGAAAAGGCAAGAGACAAAAGAATGAAGGATGAGAGTAGGGGAGGAAAGAAAGAGAGAAAAAAAGGAGGAAAGAAGGAAGGGAGGAGGGGAGAAAAAGAAAAAAAAACTGAAGAATTTCTGTCTCCAGTTTGGACTGTTTTGTTTCAATGAAGAAGGGAGAAGGAATGAAAGAAAGAAAGGTGAGAGTGAGAGAAGGAACTTCGGGAAGAAGGAAGGGAGGAACAAACGAAAGTAAAAACAAAAATGACCGAAGAAAGAGAGCAAAGGAAAAAGAAATGACGAGAACAAAAGAGGAAGAGAAGAAGGAAATTCGGAAGGAAGGAAGGGACGAACAGATGAAGAATGAGGAAGCAACGAAGGAAGGAAGAGAGCAAGGGAGGGAGGAAGGAAGGGAGAATGAGCGAGAGCAAGTACGAAAGAGAAGAAGGAACGAAAAAACGAAGGAGAAAAGACCAATGAAGGAAGGAAAAGGAAAGAAGGAAGGAAGAGAGGATAAGAAAGAATAAGAACAACGAGGAAGAAAGAGAAGGATGAAGAAAGGATAAGAGCGAAGTAAAAAAAGGAAGAAAGATAGGATGAGAGCAAGGAAAGAAGCGAAGAAGGAACTTTGGAAAGAAAAAATTAACGAACGAAGGAGAAAAGATGAGACAGAATGTTTAAAATGTTAAAGTGCAAAAAGAAAAAGAAGAAAAGAATGAAAACGAATGAAAACACGGCGAATGAAAATCTTTTAAAAAAGAAACGTTCGCCATCACAATCAATGATTGAACAATCGTAGCGTCAAAATCTGAATAACATCAGCATTCTTGAGAATTTGGATGTTGATACTAAACCCATTAGAATAAGGCCACAAAAGAGACAAAAAGGCTTCTTTCCATAAATCCAAAATATAAATTCTTAGAAAAGGTCTAATGGAATATTGATGTCAATTTTCATGTCTGCTGACAAAACAGTATGGCCTGGAGTGCTCGAGCAAACAGACACTCAAACGCACAAATACACTCACACATACAAAAGGATAGAACCGTCCGCCATTCTTGATGGTTACAGTAGTTAAAAAATACAGTTTTAACTCTTTCCTATTTCCCAAGACTTCACTGAATCAAATACAATATTTATCTATTTTTCGACCATTTTTTTCTATCCTCTATTTTTTCTGCTT
Source organism: Thysanoteuthis rhombus (assembly GCA_963457665.1). Lineage (NCBI taxonomy): Eukaryota > Metazoa > Mollusca > Cephalopoda > Oegopsida > Thysanoteuthidae > Thysanoteuthis > Thysanoteuthis major. The sequence continues at coordinate 12,563,824 of OY735242.1, forward strand.
TTTTCTCGCATCGTGCAGGTCGTTTCAATATTCTACGACCGTTAAGCAAGCAGCAAGGATCAACTTCTGGATTGTTACAATGAAGAAAACAAACTCAAAAATAGGACCAAAGAAAAACCAGTAGAAAAAGACCATTTATGACAATGATTCACCCAAAGAATTCAGACAACTTAATACAAAATGTTACAAGTCCAGCATATACCCGTAAAAAATGACGAGGTTATTCATTGACCAGACTTTCATTAAAAAGGACTGTCGCCTAAATACGCACATGTATCGACAGGAGATCATTTCAAACAAGTTTCTATATAATATAACGCAATTTATAAGTCATTTTTGTCGGACCAAGTATGTCCATTTTTTAATATATAACCGCTGCGTTGAAAGATACGAAGAGACCGAGGAAAAACGAAATGTGAATTTAGTGTGAAAGCAGATATTTTGGCTTTTGCATTACCGGCGGCTGTTCAGCTCAATTGTAAGAGCATTGCATATATATATATATATATATATATATATATATATATAGTCAAAAGAATATTGGAAAATATATCTTGACGGTATTTTGAAGTCCAAAACATCTCTTCAGGAGGATGGATTAATCTTCTTCTGGTTCGGGCTCATTGAAAAACGGTTTCCTTGAAACAGAATCGATTTAGTGTTTTCTTTGTATTTTGGGTATATATATATATATATATATATATATATATATATATATATATATATATATATATATATATATATATATATATATATATATTGATAATTAAATAATTGTGTCATCCATAGATAGATGTTTCGTTGTATTACAGAGTGGCTATATAGACTATCCATTATACCATCCAGTACTACGAGGTAGGATCGAAACCTTCGCTTCTGAGGCTGGCATTTTACCTTTACCCTACTCAGAGCTGGACAGTCGGTAAGGTTGAATTTTAAGCGATATATTCATTCACAAGGAGAGACACAGAGAGAGAGAGAGACAGACAGACAGGCAGACAGACAGATAGAGAGAGACAGAGAGAGAGAGATCTATTGCATGGAAATTATTGGCTCATTACAGTGTGGACTGCGCTGGTTCACTAGGTTAAAATTATTCACACTGAAATGAGTCAATAATTGCCATATAATCTCTCTCTCTCTCTCTCTCTCTCTCTCTCTCTATATATATATATATATATATATATATATATATATATATTGTATAATTTGGTAGAGTATTTTCTTTCATCAAAAATTAGAAATAGAATTTTTTTCTAATCTTCTCTCGTTTTCGTCCAAGTCAACAGATCTCTGGTTTCAATGTATATATATATATATATATATATATATATATATATATATATACTTTCCAAAATAGAGCGCACCACTGACGTCATTTGATGGTGCGTGTGCATCAGGAATTTTCTCTCGCTTGGCGGAGTTTTTCAATTTGATATGACGTCACTGGAACGCGAACAGCAACAGACAAAAACTAACAGCAAACTGTAAAATGCCGAATTCGACGGTAAAAAGTAGATTATAAAAAAAACATCAAACAAGATACAACACAGGTACAATCTGGGCAGTAAAACTCCACGCAGATATTTGAAATGGCAGAAGATCCTGGAGATTATCTATATCCATTGGAACCATAGATCCATTCACTTGTACAAAAACAAGTGAAGATGAGTATAAAAAGGTTAAAAAGACACTCTCGCCCACCACTTTGATAATATAAAGATAGATAGATAGATAGATAGATAGATAGATAGATAATTAATAATTGAGTCATCCACAGACAGCTGTTTCGTTCTATTACAACTCCTCAGTGTGACTATAGACTATCCATTATCCCATCCAGTACCACGAGGTAGGATCGAAAACTTCGTTCTCTTCCATAAGAATAGAGCATTCTGGTGGATGGGTAATATAATAGAATATATCGCTTAGTTCAACCTTACTGACCTTCCTACCTCACTGGTAGGATATCGACCTCTGGGTTTGAAGCGAAGGTTTCAATCCTGCCTAGTTGTACTGGATAGAGTAATGTGTAGTCTATTGCCACACTAAAGAGTTGTAATACAACGAAACAGCTGTCTGTGGATGACACTATAGTATATATATATAGTCAGGTAAACTATTCATATTAAGATGCTGAGAAAGAATATATTTTGGGGTCAATTATTATATATAATCCAAAAGTATCCACGACCCTGTGTCACCCAAGCCACTCTTAATCTAATCTGTATTATTCCAACCTGTTGTCTTGCAACAATTTTTTTTAAATAATTTTAGGTCCTTATTGCATGTAATTTAGTTTTATTCGTATTTGTAATTTTATTTTTTTTATTATTGAGTTCGTCAGCTGTTTCACTAAAGCCCTGTTTCGGGAGTATTAAAAAACAGGACAAGTTTTTGCCATGGCACTTCCTGTCATATTCAACAATATCTCTTCGAATATATCTACTCCATAATTTAAATTTATTTCAAAGTAAAGAAAAGTCAGAGCTGAATATATTTACAGTAGATCACTCATTCTTGTGTGTTTTATAGCCGAATTCGGTAATTCTTTGGAATAGGTGCTTCTAAAATTATGTTGAGATAACTTTTCAACAGACGCGATTAGCTGCCGCCATTCTGAATAGTGGCTATTTTCGAATGACTAAAAGTAGCTAGACTTTCAAAAAATTGCTATCAGATAAAATTCATTTCCTGGTAACGAAATAACACCGATGATAATTGGGAAATTAGAAATTCTCATCCCAGACCTACTTATTAACCCTAATCCTGTTTCTCTTTTGTCTTAAAACATTAATGCAACCACTTTGGGTAAAAAATGAATTTCTCTTTCAATATGAGAAAAACATCAGTTTTATTTGAGAAAAATCACAGATGTCTATATTAGTTACTTCATTGAAACACACAAAGTAGGAAAAAATCCTACTCCTTTGAACACCACAACTTGACTCGATGTTTAATTTAAATAGAATAGATTTAATATCACCGGCTTCTTTTAGAAATTTACTTAGAGATAATTTCCCACCGAAGTGTCTGGGAGATTATCTAAAATAGACGTTGAATATAAAAGAAATATTTTGAAAATGCATTTCAAAAGGAGAAAAAAATTCATTTTTGAGAGGTTTTATAAACCAAAAATACGATTTAAAAAAAATGATTACAATGAGAGTGCCCGGCGTTGCCTGGGAAAAAAAAAGTTCGAATCTAACAACAGTGAAAAGCAGGTCCTTGTAGTCACTCCTGAAACCTTAAAAACTTAATTTTTCCCCAATCTGGGAATTCATATGCTCACTTTTGGAGTTAGCCCTTCGAACAGATCATCGGATTTATTTATTACACATATTTTATTGTCATGTTTCAGTTGGGTCAGGGCTAGGGCTTTTGCTTAGAGAAAAACACGTTTTGTTGTCGGTTTAGAGTCAGATTTTTTTCAAGTACTGACAAACGAGTATAGGTATCAGAAGAGAAATGAATTAATATCCGCAGGTTTCCTCCGAGGAACGGAAAGTAAATATCCAGTTCAGTATTATGATTACTTTACAAATAACACCCTTCTAAAACCTCCCTTTAATTTGTCTCATAACTAACAAATTTTCGGAAGGTTTGAAGGTCTAATAGATTGAAATTACACACACACACACACACACACACACACATATATACATAGACACATATACATATATAATTACAAATTGCGTTATATTAGATAGAAACTCAGTTTTAGTTGATATCACTCTGCCTTGGTGAAACGATGTTTACGTACGAAAGGTGGAAACTTTTGGATATACATATTTGATCTTTAATTACAGTTTTTCACTGCAAGCAATCACTGGACTTCTGGATTAGACAGTATTATCTGCTGTCCTCACTATAAATCATTCTTAATTCCTTATAAACAAAATTCATTTTTCCGACAGTTTTTTTTTATTATTTCTATCAATATTCGGACCATCCTCATCTTGGTCGTTTTTCATACAACGTTTCGGCCGTTGTACTCTACGGCCTTCATCAGGTATCATCTGGTAGGTGTGGGGAAGTAACGAACCGAACCCTTTATTTATTTATGTTGCTACGGTTTGATTGTTATTATCGTAGGGACATTCAGTGTTAGTTAAAACAAAATACTAAATCTGAGAAGGTTCAATGTTTTAGGTGGAACCAATCAACCACGAGAACAGGCTGGATTTAGAAGAAGTTACTCGACTATGGACCATTTTCATTCAATAAATCAGCTGAAAGAGAAAGCAACAGAATACAAAATGCCACTCGCCGTAGCATTTACAGACTTCAAGAAGGCATTTGACTCTGTTGAAATTCCCATGGTCATGAATGCTAAGCTCAACCTTACATGGAGAGATCACAAGACAGCACAGTATATAAGGAAGAAAATGGGTGTCCGTGACATCATAGAAACCATTCAAAAAACTCAAATGGCAATGGGCAGGCCATGTTGCAAGAATGCAAGACAACCGATGGACATTTCGTCTCACAACATGGATCCTCGGAGATCACATAAGAAACCGAAGCCGACAGAACACAAGATGGAGAGATGAAGTAGACAAATTCAAGAAATAGAGGCTCTGCGACACCCATGATAGAAAATTGTATGGCCTCGCCCCCGACATTCAAAATCTGCACATTTTGAGGCCTCTATTTGGCTCATTTGACTTCAACGCCAACCTTTTTACATTGAAGAAAAGCTCGAACCTTCGTTCAATAACCAGTACAATCAAGTTTTACGATGTCTGTATAGAGATTAACGAACTATTTCGAATATCTCGAGAGTCGATTGCATGACTTATATGTAACTTGGCAACCAATCAGAGAGGAACTTACTGTGCATGTGTAAACAGATACGCTTGTGTGGCACTGAGAGGTCATTAAGTGAGCTTGTACGTCTCGCCGGCCATTTGCCGTTTAAGTGAATTCGATCTTCACAACTTTTCGAAATTCAGCATTTTTTTAAAAATCTGAGCGAAGCTTGGGTTTACATTTCACCACATCACTCCTCACCTATTAATGTGTTCCCCAGGGTATATTTCTAGGCATGAATTTGGCGTCTGTGCAACGACAAATTCTTTCCAGTATTATATTTTGTTGACTAGCTGAGCGACGCTTGGGATATACAGTTGATTGTGTTAAACCATTTTAGATTCCATGTCTTTCTAGAATTTTCCTTGGTTACTTACAAACAACAGCTTAACGGCACGTCTACATAATTCTTTTTTTATCTATTGGAAACCATCAACCAAAAGTGTCAATATAGATTTCTCAAGTTTTCAGGTTGGTCTGGCTGGCTACGTATTATCACGCGTACAGGCCGCCCCAATAGAGCTTGAGGACTGAAAATTTGAACATTCATTCCTTATCATATCTAGAAAAAAATTCTTTTATTTTTGTTTTTAAATACCCCTTCTCCCAAATAGGTTTTTAGTAGGGGTTCAATTCACAATCCAGATTTATGTTAAATTGATCCCTTAGTTCGTGTCCGCCAATATTTTACTTTGGTTCACACATTTTGATGATCATTGCCAAATAAAAGGCAGGGGAAGTAACTTATTCATTGACATCCTTTTTTTTCAAATTGGTTAAGTTGATCATCCCCAACACGACATACTGCGAAAAGACGTTGGTCACATGACAGTTTCTATTAAATGACTAACCACCTCTGTTTATTTATTAATAAGGAAATCTTTTATATAATTAACGGAGATGAAACTAGTTTTTCAAGTGACAGATCAACGCTCATATCTACATACGGTTAATATATATATATGTGTGTGTGTGAATGTGTGTGTGTGTGTGTGTGTGTATATACGTATATGATAAAGCCTTTTCTGCTTTTGAAATATATACACATTTACTTGATAAGCAAGGACTGTTTTGTTGCTGATTTAGCGCTATTTC
>OY735242.1:12574730-12687230 GCA_963457665.1 Thysanoteuthis rhombus
TGCTAGGATACCTTCATCATGTTTGATGTTGGAGTATAGGGATTTAACATCCATACTAACTAGAAGTGCTTTGTCTGGGATTGCTGTGATGTGTTTGATTTTGTTTAGGAGGTCTGTGGTGTCACGTATATATGATTTGATTTGTGTTGCTAAGGGTTGTATGTAGTGATCTACAAATTTTGATAGTTTAGTAGTGTGGCAGTTCGTGGAGGAGATGACTGGTCTACCTGGGTTATTTGGCTTGTGGATTTTGGGGAGTAGGTAGAACCTTGCGGGTTTTGTGGAAGTGGGTTTCAGTATATTCTGTGTTCTTTTGTCTATCATGTTGCTATTGTGTAATTCTGTTAGGGATTGGGTTATTGTGTTTATGTATTCGTTAAAGGGGTCTATGGGGAGTTCTCTGTAGAATTCTGTGTTGCTTAATTGTAAGTTAGCTTCTGTGAGGTATTCATCTAGACCCCAGATGACTATGGATCCACCCTTATCTGCTCTTGTGATGATCAAGTTTGTGTTGTTTTTTAGTTTATTAAGGGCCTTTCGCTCTTTAGTTGTAAGGTTATCACGTGTTAGGGTTTGTGGTGTGTTATTGTTGATGTAGGTTTTTATGTCATCTCTGACGGCTAGCTCAAAAGTTTGAATGGTTGTGTCTATGTTTTTTGGGGTGAAAGATTTGTTGGGGTCTTTAAGCCTATCAAGGATGTCACTTTGGGAAAACAGGCCACGACAGTGACATCCTTGATAGGCTTAAAGACCCCAACAAATCTTTCACCCCAAAAAACATAGACACAACCATTCAAACTTTTGAGCTAGCCGTCAGAGATGACATAAAAACCTACATCAACAATAACACACCACAAACCCTAACACGTGATAACCTTACAACTAAAGAGCGAAAGGCCCTTAATAAACTAAAAAACAACACAAACTTGATCATCACAAGAGCAGATAAGGGTGGATCCATAGTCATCTGGGGTCTAGATGAATACCTCACAGAAGCTAACTTACAATTAAGCAACACAGAATTCTACAGAGAACTCCCCATAGACCCCTTTAACGAATACATAAACACAATAACCCAATCCCTAACAGAATTACACAATAGCAACATGATAGACAAAAGAACACAGAATATACTGAAACCCACTTCCACAAAACCCGCAAGGTTCTACCTACTCCCCAAAATCCACAAGCCAAATAACCCAGGTAGACCAGTCATCTCCTCCACGAACTGCCACACTACTAAACTATCAAAATTTGTAGATCACTACATACAACCCTTAGCAACACAAATCAAATCATATATACGTGACACCACAGACCTCCTAAACAAAATCAAACACATCACAGCAATCCCAGACAAAGCACTTCTAGTTAGTATGGATGTTAAATCCCTATACTCCAACATCAAACATGATGAAGGTATCCTAGCACTGACAGAAGCCTTAAACAATAGAACTACTAAAGAACCTAGCACTAGAACAATCACCACTCTTATGCACCACATTCTAACCCTAAATAGCTTTAACTTTAATAATAGACACTTCCTCCAGGTGAAAGGCTGCGCCATGGGCACAGTAGCGGCCCCATCCTATGCTAATATCTTCATGGGTAAATTTGAAGAAACCTACATTTACCCAGAGATTTATAATGACTGCATCTTTTATGGTAGATACATAGACGACATTTTTTTCATATATACAGGCGAAAAAACCAAACTAGATAACTTCTTTATACATCTAAACTCGGCACATGACTCTATTAAGTTTGACTTCACAACATCCACTGACTCCATAGCCTTCTTAGACACACGCATATATATAGATGACAACAGAAACCTCCATACCACCCTCTACACAAAACCCACGGACACCCACAATTACCTCCACTCCAAATCAGCCCATCCCCAACACTTAAAAAGGAGTCTACCATTTTCACAAGCTCTTAGAATTAGAAGAATCTGCTCCACCAATAGTGAACTTAACAGACACAAACATAACCTAATACAATATTTCACCCAACGAGGTTATCCACTAGATGACACAAAAAAACAAATAAAAAAAGCGACTGGAATACCCAGAGATCAAACCCTTTTACTGTCCCACAATAACAAACCCAACCGCATACCCCTTATAACAACCTTCAACAACACACTCCCACCCTTAGCACACATCATCAATAATAGATGGAACATTCTCACGATCAAAACAGATCTAAAAGAAACATTCACAGACCCATGTGTTATCTCCTACCGCAGACCCAAAAACATCAGAGACATGATTAGTAGCAATACTATCGTTAACAATAAAGTCGTACACAAAAATACACCTAGAACAATTAATTTCTGCACACCTTGCAACATAAGAAACAGTCTATGTTGCAACCACCTCAAGCACACCAACACATTCACAAGCACCACCACAAAAGTGAGTTACCACATATACCACAATAGCAACTGCCGCAGTAAGAACATTATATACCTTCTAGAGTGCAATAGGTGTAAGTTACAGTACATTGGCAAGTCCGAGTGGCAATTTAATATTAGACTCAACAATTATAGACATAGGATTAAGTCAAAAAATAACCGTAGCCCACTCCCTGTAGAACTACATTTCCGCACACCTGACCACAATTTTGCCACTGATGCCACCTTCACCATCATAGAAAAAATAGAAAAAACTACTCCAATTGACATAACTAAAGTTCTAGAAAAACACGAAGACATGTGGATCAACAAACTTAAAACCCTATACCCTAATGGATTAAATACTAAACTGAACAACCCGCACCACACAGAACACTAATACACACAAATCCTACCATTAATATCCTCACACCCACATCTTAGACACACTCAATAATGGAAGCTTCAAAGTCACCTAGACCCATAGGAAAAACTTCACCTTAGCCTGTTACAACCCCTGTCCAATTCTTATATATATATATATATATAATGAAAGATACTGTTTATAAGAATCCATAAAGGTGGTCACTGCTTGTGAGGCAATAAGCCTAATTTGTGCCCTCTCCCCCACCAAAGATGTGCAAAAAACGATGAAAACTGTATAATTGATGTCTTGTCGTCTTATTGCTGAAATAAATCATCTTATCTATCCATCTTGTCTACGAGTAATAGTTAATTCCCTGTGAAAGAGTTCACAGATACGTTCGAATTTCCAAGAGATTTTCTCTTCATAAAAGAAACGATGTGTTTCGGTGGAGGTGTCCATTGTTTCAAATGATGAGTCGAAGATATTTTTATCAGCAAAATTGTTACCTTCAAGTGGAAGAATCCATTGCTACAGACAGAGAAACAGAAAAAAATCCCATCATTAATTATACATGTGAATTGACCAAGGAAAAATTAGTAAAAAAAAAAACCTCATAAAGTTGTATTTTAAGAAAACCACTAACGTACGTCTGATTCCAATAAATAGAATGTATGATGGGAAACTCTCAATTTGGCTTTTATTAGGTTCATAACAAAACGTCCCGGTGTTATCTTTCGAACAATTTTAGAGAAATCTTAGAAGCGTCTTCGAAAGTTTGCTCAGTTTAATATACTTGTAAAATCAGTCAGCAGTAAGATGTCATTCCAGAAAAATTCAGAAAATGGGTTCTACAAGAACCTATGGAAATAAACATCAGTCTGCATTTAAACCTTTATCTCTCTCTTCTTTGTCAACAGCAGTGGCATATAGCGCTGTGTGCAACAGATGCACAGAAACGTAAATATATTTTAGTGACCGTAAAAAGGAATGGATAGTTGAAGCCTTTTTGGCACAATGAAGGGAAAGTGATCCCGATCGTAGAAATTGGAGAATTGATGTAAGATCAAAATTCGGAACAGACACTATTACAAGCAGATAATAGTGTCCAATCAAAATTTTGCTTTTCTTTCATTAATTCGCCGTTTGTAATATCGAATGAGCTAGGGTGTGAAACTTTACATTTTACAATTGGGATCACCTTCCCTGCATTGTACCAAAAAGGCTTTCACTGACCATTGCTTTTTATGGACACTAAAATATTTTGGCATTTTTGAACATTCATAGCACAGCACACCCAAGATGCAAAGCACTATATGCCATTGATTGACATAGAGAAACATTCTTCAAGATAGTCACAAGATATGAAAAATGGATTCGTTTTGACAATCCAAAAGGAAAAAATTGTGGATCGATCCAGGACAACCGTCAACATCTCAATCTAGTTAGTATCCATTGAGGAAATAAAAAAGTTCTTCTCAGTGTTTGGTAAAATTCAGTATAGAATAAATACGAATTACTACAACCTAGACAAACTTTTACAGCACAATCCTACAATGAGCAATAGGCCTGTTTGAATGACATCTTAGAGGAGAAATCACCCTTTTCTAGGCCAAAGAGCCAACTAGTGATTCTGCTTCATGATGAACATCTTTGGAGTTGGGATGGGAAGTTCTTTCACATGTGGCACACACTCTAGATCTGTCACCCCCAGACTATAACTTCTGTCATACTATGCAGAACTATTCGTCTGATCAGCAATTCCAAGTTAGGGATAATAAAAAAAATATTCATACTTTTCATACATGAATCACCATTGCCTACACATGTGCCAGAACTATTTACCTAAAAAATTACCTAAGATTATTTAAAAATAGATCCTTTATATAAAATTATCTTTTAAAAGATACCCACATAAGATATAGGTATTGTTGGTCTTAAATGAAAACAGAGACCCAGAAGAGTACATTTTTTGAACAAAAAACAAAAAAAAAACTTTTCAGATGGGGCCTAGTAGTATACTCATGTAAATTCTCAGGGTCGTGGCCCCAAAATGTGACCAGGGGCACCCAGAGACAAACACGCACAAAGACAAACAAAGAGAGAAGAATCTGTAGCCCAATTAGCTGGTTGGTCAGGTAAGCCACTTGTAGGGCTATGGTGATTCAATTTCTCAAAGAATTAATCAAATCAAAACTGGAATTGTTCTTTTATGATGGAATACACAATATAGTTGAAAAGTGGTATAACATAATAGAAAGCAAGGGTGATATACTTTGATATTTGAATGATAACAGAGATTTAGAAGAATAAAAGATCTTGTCAAGAAAAAAAATGCTGGAACCTTTTGTGTCAACTTGATCAAACAAAGTATAAAGCAATTTTTATCATGGATTGTATTTATCAGGCTTTATTAGTAATTAACAAGTAGTTTTTTATAAACAGGTTAAATGAATGTAGTTCAGATTTTGGGTCTTTTTCATTAGTCTCCACCATACTAAATAATTATAGCTATTATAGCTCACCATAGTTTTGTTTGCTAAATTAATGTACATAAACAAGAACCATAAGTTCAACAATGCATCCACCATCGATGGTAGTAGAAGTAGCAGGAGGAGGAAGAAGAAGAGCAAGTAGTCTTTCTTCAAATCAATTGATTTCTCATACTTGTGAAATATTGCGATAAGGAAGTATTCTGTAAGTACTATTTTCAACAAAAATCATAAATGGCCATTTTTGGCATTTTTTAGACCATTTCCAGCTTTAATTCAGACTTAGGATATTCTATTAAGACAACATTAGCAGCTGGTAAAAAAAAAAGGATCGGAATAGATGTTACATCTTTTAATGATGTCACGCCTACTAATGACATCACACCTCTTCCTTCCTTCCTATTTCTGTTATTTAGCATAATTGGGACTTGCCGACAGACCAAATAGTGCCATAGAAATGTGTGGATATATCTAAAAAAATTATTGATATTTCAGCAACTCAGCTGTTCTCTTACTGATAAGTGATGTCATTAAAAGGTGTAACACCTATTTCTATCTTTTTTTTTTTCACCAGCTGCTAATGTTATCATGATGAAATATCCAAGGTCCGCATAAAAGCCGAGGGTTAGGGCTCAGGGTTAACCAGTCAGTGAGAATGGAGTTTAATTTGTGTTCAAGCTTCAAGCTTGTTTTACATTTATTTAGCAAACAAAATAATACATGTTATAAGAGCTATTATTATTTAGTATGGAGAGAACTAACAAAAAAGATCCTGGATTTTCTCTCTTTGAAATTCTGACTTGAGGTATTGTAATTATTCAATTATTTCTATTGCCGAACTCAAAGTCTGGACGTGACTTTGTTTTCCTACTGTAACAAGAATAATCTTCACAAAATGAAGGGTGTAAACTCTTATTTAAAATCCACATTACCTTATCATGATCTGAACCGACAACCAACTGATAGTCAGTTGGCTGTCTTACTGACTGAGCTAAATTGACAAGTTTTAGATGTTAACAAAAATGTATCATACAGTTAAACATGGGCTTATTTCATTCTAATAGATATATTTATTTTTACAAAAATATATATTTTTATAACTTTTTAAAAACTTTTATTCATTGCAGAAATTGAAGTAATTATCTCCAGTCAGAATAGAACTTGGACCGGAGTTCAACCCTGCAGCAGCCAAGCTTGTTTATTTTGGATTGTCATTGAACTGTAGCTACCAGAGTTGGCAAAGGGTTCCACCCCTTTTCACATGCGTTCGCGTTCCACCGCTCCTGGCCATACCATTTAGTCTACAAACTTGAAAATTAGTACACCACTAGACCTCTTCAAAAAAATTTTTTTTTGCAATTTTTGGGAAAAAAGCTTTTTTGACTCTTTGGGAGCTTTATTTTGAAAGTTTTATTAATAAACATCTATATTCTCCTGTATCTAGATGTTTTTTAGTGAAAATAATATCTAAATTCTCCAGAATTTATGTTCCTAGACGTTTTCTTTTTACTCAAGTGGAAAACACCAGTGATGTCATAAATAGAATTCATTCTGACCATATTTATTCTTTGATGGGATTTTTTTTTTATGACTTCAAATTTTGACGCTATGGTTTTTCAATTATTGACTGTGATGGTGTCTTTGTTACTTCTATCACGTTTTTACAGCTCCCCAGCTTCTTCCAGGTAAAATCCAGGGAGGAGTCTTAAATATTTAATATCATCACATATGCAGTAACATTCATTTATAGGGCTATTTTTTTTTTCAAATTGAATGTTCTGACAATATGAATGTTCTGGAATATGCTCTTGCCTGATCTATATACCAGACTGACACACCAATATGCACTGCCTCCTTCAATTATCTAACTCTCCAATAGTGCTCCTGGTCAATTGTGACCTCTGCTCACCAGATATGGGCTGCCAAACTAGATTTTTCCACTTCCCTCTTGGCTATGTCTTCATGCCCCTTGAGTCTAACTTTTTAGATATCAGCACCATGTGGTTTTCTTTCCTCAGCAACAAAGTTTTGGGGGAGATCCTCCACGTAATACATTAGAATCCACTGGATGCATAGGTATTGGTATGGTTTTATCTATGAATCTAGAATTACTGAAATTGACTGATGCAGTCAATAGATATTAACAACAATTTTTCAGTAGCATTTTGGAGAAGATATTTTTTTTTCCAATCTTACAAATTAAACACCTGACAGAGGCTGAAGAATGGATCAGCCAAAATGTTATGATAAGAACATCAAGAATACAAAGGAATTCAATTGACCAAACAAAATTCGGAACATAATTGTCACTTCTCAGAGTTATAAACCAACCTTACGAAACTGTGAGTTCTCACAAGATTTTATCAAGGGTTCCACGAAAACTTTATACGTGTAACTTTTTTTTTTTCGTTTTTACCTATATATATCCAAACTTCATTTTCATTATTCAAAACCCAAACTATCAAAATAGGTTTCTATCAGTTTTTAGGTTGGTCCGGCTGGTTCGCTGGCAATATGTATCACACATTCAGGCCACACAAATTGGGCTAGCAGGTTGAAATTTTAAACATTTACTCCTTATTAGGCCAACAAAAACCTTTCTCTGTTTTTTGAAAATTTTCCCCAAATAGGTTTTCAGCGGCAGTCTAGTTTGCAATGTAAATTACTGCTAAATTGGTCATTAGTTTTTGACCTACTTGTTTTTGGAAAATTCAGACTTTTTAGTGATTACTACTGAACAAAAGGTGAGAGACGTAAATAATTCATTGATCACCCCAAACATGGTATACTGCCAAGAGAAGTTGGTCATATGTTTATCACAAATTGAGGGACTAACCAGTCATGTTTTTTCTTGCATTAAACAAGTTAATTGATAATTTTGTTATTCGTGTGCCTTTTTAGTTCTTCTAATTCCTTATATAAGTCTTGAAAGTTTATGAGGAACATTGATTTCAGAAAAGTTAAGCAAGGCTCATCAATGTCAGTTCAAGGAGACTAATTTCCATTTTATATTTTTTTATATCAAATTTCCTTTGGGTGAGAAAAGTCTGAAAAAAAAAAAGGAAGAATGTTCACCAAGATGATCGAATATGTAGAAAACCATCTTCGTATACACTTTAGAATACTAAAAGATGTTTTTAGATTATAATGAACGTACATTTTTCCATTTTATATTTCTTATCTCGAATTTCCTTTGAGTGAGAAAGGATTAAAGAAAGGAAATATATCTTAGAGGGTTCACCAAGATGAACGAATACGTAGAAAAACTATCTTCCTGTACACTTGAGAATCCTGACAAATACTTTCAGATTGTAATACATACAAGACTGGCTGCTGCAGGGTCAAACTCCACTTCTACTTTTATTTCCGGCTGAAGATGATTATTGCAACTTTTGTACTGTATATATAATAAATGAAAAATTACAATATACATTTTTATTTGGTATAAATGTATTTATTTATTAGAATGAAATGAGTCCTCGAGTATTTATAAGATGAATTTTCATAGATATGTAAGACTTTTCAGTCGGTATAAGAGCTGCCTATCGATCACTTGATTTCAAATCCCGATAGATAAATGTCAACTTTATATGATCGGTTTGGTTAAACACGACAGAGGGAACGAAGAGTGAAGAGTTTACTTTCCAAAGATTAAGTGAGGATTGTTAGTTATTGTTATAATTGTATGTTCATGCTCAAATGGGATGATCTCCTTGGTTGACTATTATGACATAACAATAAAAATTACATAATAGAAACTCTTAAAACTTCATGTCTGATCATCACACATTAAAACAGCTTGAAATGAGTTAATTAAAAACGAATCACCTAATAAAATGGCTTTAGGCTCCTTGGTGCCAATCCATACATAAATAATCCCGTCATTTTGGACAGGTATATTCTGGATTTATGATACTAGCTGAAACCAGTCATATTGGGAAGTTTTCCAGCTAGTATGTATGTATATAGAACAGAAAGTAACAGTTCAGTTTAGCTTTATGGTTATATTGTAAATAGTATCTCTCCCTACTCAAAAACCTTTTCAAAAGATTGAACAGTTTCTAGCTAGTATGTATTGTTATGGGAGAAAATCAGAGTCAACTCCAGACTTAAACTAGAGTTTGACAATAAATTCTGGAACACACTGATGTGTCATTATCTGTACATATATTTTTATGCAGGGGTTCTTTGGGATATGAAAGTTATTTAAAGGGTTCCTCCAGTCTAAAAAGGTTGAGAAAGGTTGATACAGATCAAGAGTTTCCAATGAGGTCACTATTGGACCTGAGGGTCATTTACACCTGGAGAAGGCTGTAGAATGAATCAGCTGAAACATTGTGTTTGTAAACTCAAAAAATAAGAATGAGTTTAATTAACCAAAAAACTCTTTGAATGAAATAAATTTCCTCTATTCAACCCTCTTGAGCATGCAACGCGCACATGAGAGAATCATGCTCAACCTCTCATGGAGAGATCACAGGGAGTCCGAGACATCATAGAATCTACTAGAAAACTTGAATGGCAATGGGCTGGTCATGTTGCAAGAATGGCAGACAACTGGTGGACATCACAACTCACAACATGGATCCCCAGAGATCACATGCAAAACTGAGGCTGACAGAATACAAGATGTAGAGATAAACTTGACAAATTCAGAAAATATTGGATCTGCGACGCCCATGATAGAGAGATGTGGCATATCCTGAAGAAGGTCTTTGTCCAACGACGGACGGTGAAAGACTTATGAAAAATGAATGGATGAATGAGTGAATTCAACCCTCTTTTTTTTTGCTTTTTTAAAAAAAACAAAAAAACTAGTAAAACAAAACCATTTCTGAAATTGAAGGTCTCTTTTTTCATAATTATTAATTATTTATTTTTGTTAATGCCTGGGGGTGAAGGGGGGAGATGAAGGATTTCATGAAAGGGTCGACGGTCTAGACAGTTCGGGGGCCCCTGTTATAGACTTTATCTAGGCTAATGTTTCATGAAAGAATGTTGCTAATGCAAAATCCCCCCCCCCCCACCATCACCACCAAATAAAAATTATACCAACATTCTCATCAAAATATCAATCCCTACTACCCACAATGGACAGGTTTAAATGCTGTTGCTGAGTTTAGGTTATTCATGTGATCAGACATTTATATTTATGTATCCGGACTTTGCCTACTACTAACAGTTTATAGTACAAATTTGAAATTTTGCACACATACTCCCATCAATGAGCAAGGTAAATTTTTTTTGCATTTTTGAAAATTCTCCCCCTTACATAGTTTTTTTCCTGCGGGGGGGGGGGGGGTCAATTTGCAATGTAAGTTTATGCCAAATTAATTCCTTAGTCTGTGTCCGGCACCATTCACATTTGTTTTTTGAAAATTCAGACTTTTCTACTGATCACTGCCCAACAAAATGGGCGAGAAGTAACTTATTTGTTGATCACTCCTTTTTCAAATTTTTTAATTTATCACCCCCAACACAGCATGCTGCTTAGGGAAATAAGTCATGTGACGGTTTCTATCAAATGACTAACTTCTTTTTTTTTAATCATGAATCTATGATACAAACCATACCGTTGGTATTTTCATCAAGTTAACTTAATTTCACCATTTCCGCTGCTTAATTTACAATATAGAAAGCAGTATGTATGGGTGGTGATTCATAATTTCCCTTGGTATGCTAATTTTTACATAATTCTCATTGACTGTCCTTGTTTTTTTTCTATGTAATTCATGCCATTTTCAATGCTAAACACTCTATCTTTCTCTCCTTCAGTACAGGTCCCCCACCAGTGTCTAACATAAGGTATTCCTATAAAACCTTTTGTTAGTCAAAATGGTATAATGCAAATAAATTTAAAAGATTAGCATCAATACAGGAAAATTTTTCAAGTATTCTCAGACCCAGTCAAATAAGATTCTTCAATGTCCGCCTGCTTTAAGCAAAGCCTAACACCTTCACAAGTTCTCTTAGACCTTCCCGATTCCTCAGGACACATCTTGTTAACAGATGCAGAAAATAAATCAAAATATCCGTACCTCGCATGAGTGAATTACCATAGCCCACACATGAACCAGAACTAATTATCTGAAATAAATTAGACTTTTTACATAGAATTATTGAAAGAAAAATACCAGCACAAGATTCAGGAAGTGTTGGTCCAAACGACTAAAAAGACCCCAAAAATGAACTTTCTCTAAAAAACAAAAAAAGGGAATTTTTAGATGATCCTTAGAGGTGTACTCATGTACATCTCCAAGGTTGTAGACCAAAAAATGGGACCAGGAGTGCCCAGATACACATACAGAAAAGTAAAGCACACATGTTCAAACACAGCTCAAAGCTATGGCAGGTTGAGGTCTTCCATAAAAGAGGTGTGAAATAAATTTTCATAAAACAGTACGTACCTACTCTTATTCTTTCAGGCTCCCTTCTCCTCTCTTTCTTGCAATTTCTCCCTCTCTTACTCTTCTCCTTAGGTTTCCAACACTCTTTCATCTCTCAACGGAATCCAATCTATCAAATCACCATAGCCCCACAAATGGCCAACCCAACTGACTAGCCAAGTGGGATATATATTCTTCTGTTTGCTCATTTGTGTGTTTGTGTCTCCAGGTGCTCTGGGTAACATTTTTGGGGCTACAACCTCAAAACAACTAGGCACCATTTAAAGGAGTTTTGTTTAAAAAAACTGCTTTTTTGGGGTCTCTATGTTCATTTTAGACCAACGATGCCCAAATCCTGCACTAGTATTCTTGGATTTAAAAAGTTAGAGTTTGTAATGGCTGCCATTTGTGCCGTCTCATACAACTTGAAAATGAGTTTGGAGGCCAAGAGAGTTGGAACATCCCTGTGCACTGCTTTGAAAATTTTCATGAACAACTTTCACTGCGCAAATCTCTGTACAGGCAGACATCATCAGAACAAAAAAGCAAAAAAAAGAGAGTGTGTGTGTGAAAATAAAACCGTAACTCAATCTTGTGAGCAAGATGTTCAGGGAATGAAAGCCATCTGGTTTGAGAAAATTATGAAAGAACATTTGGTAAAATTTTAACAACGATTTCGTACTCTAATCATATCAAAATCATTCAATGTGAAAAAAAAAATATAACTCATGTGGAAGGTTAATAAAAAATAAAAAAACTTAAATTTACAATCTGTTATAAACTGATTTACATGAACTAGTGTTCCTATCTTGGTCTTAATCGTCACAACGTTTCAGCATTGTACCTTCCAACCTTCTTCAGGTATCTGTAGTAGATAGTAAATTTCTGAGAATTTTGAATCAAACCCTTCATTCAATAGATCGTTCTCATTCTGCTGTCAGGAGTGTACGAGTTTTTTGTACTGCCCAACCCAGGGGTGAAACTCACAACTGCCACATTAGTTGATTTGTACTAGTAATATCATTCGTCTTCTTCCACTGAACCAGAGTGTAAGACTTTTTAGTCTCACTTGACAAAGGTATTAAACTCACAACCATCATGTTACTAAATACGTCAGTCCGAGTAAAACAGTGTATAATAATGATCTGGGCTTGCCCATCCATTAGGCAAACCTAAGCAGTCGCCTGGGGTGCAAAAATCTTAGGGTCGCACTCAAAACTGAGAAATCTCAGCAATCCAGACAAAAATTACAAATCTGTTCTGTTGGAAGTGGCTATTCAAATTTAGATATTTTGCAAATTCTGACCAGTTATACCACAGTGAGAAAGTGCGTGTCTTCTAAGACTAGAACTGTGGGAAAAATGGGATCCACAAGTCTCACAGTGGAATGGTTTCTCTCCAGTGTGTGTTCGCATATGTTCTTTAAGATTTGCATTCGTTGAGAATTTGGCTTCACATACATCACAATGATAAGGCTTCTCCCCTGTATGTATACGCATATGGATCTTCAGGTGTTGATTTCGAGAAAACTTTGACCCACAAACCCCACACTCATGTGGTTTCTCTCCAGTGTGATTTTGCATGTGTCGAATCAAATGAATATTCCGGAGAAAACTTAACCCACAAATATCACAGTGGAAGGGTTTTTCAGCAGTATGTATCATCATGTGTCGTTTAAGATGTTCATTTCGAGAGAACTTTGACCCACAGACATCACAGGTAAAAGGTTTCACACCCGTATGTTTCAGCATATGGGTTCTAAGATTAGCTCCATAAAAGAATTTAGCATCACATATATCACATTGAAATGGCTTTACACCAGTATGTATTTGCATATGACTTTTAAGTGAAGTTCTTTGCGAAAACCTTGAACTGCATATATGACACTGAAAGGGTTTTTCTCCCGTGTGTGTCCGCATATGCCTTTGAAGTTTTGATTTTTGTGTAAATAGTAACTTACAAACTTCACAATGAAATGGTTTTTGACTGGTGTGTATACTTAAATGATATTCAAGGTTTGAACTATCTGAAAAACTATATTTGCACATCTCACAATAAAAAGATTTTTCTCCAGAGTTTGTTACAAGCTTTGGGTTGGAACTTTCAGAAAATTTGGTTCCGTAATCTTTACATCTGGTATCCGTTATTTCGTTAGCTTCATAATTGGCCTCAGTCACATCTATAGAGCTTTTGGAAAAGTTACCATTATTATCCTTACATTCAGTGTCTGTCTTTGATATTTCTATAGAAATTTGGTAACAATTTTTACTGCCATCTTCACCTTCTGTGTTTGTATCTGTCATTTCCATGTTGCAAGATATATATATATCAAACACACAGTCTCAACTTGAGGACTTAGTTTTTTATGGATTGGAGGGAATTATTTTTAATACAAGATGCTACTTCAGACAACTTTTGTCAAATTGTCTTCTCTCACATCTTTTAGAGTTTTTATATGATATAAAATCATAATAATTGAATATATATCAATATTGATAACAATTGAATATTGAAATCAATATGACAATCATCTTCTTCTGATGAATCTGTTTGTACTGATGAAAAACAGTCATTTTTTGAAGTCCAGAATCCAGTCATTGAAACCTGAAAATAAACCGGAAAAATTGTAAAAATTTTTTT
Organism: Thysanoteuthis rhombus; assembly: GCA_963457665.1. Lineage (NCBI taxonomy): Eukaryota > Metazoa > Mollusca > Cephalopoda > Oegopsida > Thysanoteuthidae > Thysanoteuthis > Thysanoteuthis major. Next base: position 12,589,014 of record OY735242.1, read on the forward strand.
ACAGAACTTCAAACCAAACAATATTTATAAATCACCACCACCCATATAAGTTGCGTAGATAGTGTTCAATTGATAAGTTGAAAAAAGGGGTGATCAATGAATAAGTTACTAGCCTTTTGTAGAGCTGTGATCACTCAAAAAAGTCTAATTCTTATAGGGCAAGCAGGCACAAACTAATGACCAATTTAGCATAAAGTTACATCGCATATAAAGCCCCTGCTAATTTTCAGCAGCTCTTTATATATTTTTTTAAATTTTAACCAAAAATATTCAATTTAAAATAATAAGGCAACAAATTTAGGAAAAAAAAATTTCTCTTCTAAATATCAGAGAAGCATGTTTTATTTGTAAAAAAACAGAGATGCCTATATTTAGAGGAATTTTCTCTTCTGTGCTACTACTAAGAGAGCAGTATCAATTGTAGATGTGATGCGGACACTAACACACAGACACAGCAGAGCCTTGCTTTTCCAACAGAAAGACTGCTTTAGTAAGAAAGAAACCAACCAACCAACAAAAATTTAACATGGACTTTTAAATTGTAAGATTGTTTGATACAGAGTTAATGAAATTGATCTTGTATTATCATATTTAGAGTTGAGGTCACTGATGCTATCATACAAGGCATAGACCCTGACACAGCAGTTCATTTATTGGGTTACATAAAGACTCTGAGCCTTTTCAGCTCAAAAAGGAAGTAAGACAAGGTGATACCAGCTCACCCAAACTCTTCACAACTTGCCTCGATATAATTTTCTGGAAACTTAGATTGGAAAAATAAAGAAATCAGAATAAACAGCAAATACCTAAACAACTTTACACTTGCTGAAATCGTCTTTTTTGCAAAAAATCTCCACAAATAATGCTAGACAAACTGAACGATAAAAGCAAGAAAGTTGGACTACACATGAAGCTCAGCAAAACAAATGTCATGTACAATAAACATGTTGAGGACAAAGACTTAAAAATTCAAACTGAAAGCATAGAACTGAAAAAAATATACCTCTACATCTACCTAGGACAACAAATCTCTATGAAACCTTCAAAAGAAGAAATCAAGCAAAGAATCACTCTAGCATGGCAAGCTTTTGGTAAAGCAGGCTAAACCTTCAAGAACAATAAAATCCCATTAGTTTCAAAAAGAAGGGTATGCAACCAATGCATCCTCCTGATAGTCATCTATGGAGCTGAAACATGGAACCTAACCATAAGATTGACCATCAAACTGGGAACCATGCAACGTGCAGTGGCGAGAATCATACTCAACACAGAATTACAAAAAACGCAGAATATTAGAGTAAATACATGGTCAGGGATATCATAGAATCAATCAGAAAACTGAAATGGCGATGGGCTGGTTATGTTGTAAGGATGACAGACAACTGATGGACATCATGACTCACAATGTGGATCCCCAGAGTTTATAAGCGAAACTGTGGTTGGCAAAATATAAGATGGCGTGACAAAATAAACAAGTTCATAAAGTATTGGCTTCGCAACGCCAATGATCTGGCGAATCCAGAGGAAGATCCATGTCAAATGACAGATGCTAAAAGGCTGATGATGATGATAACAAGGCTGATGATGATGATAACAAGCCTGACTGCTGCAGGACCAAACTCCACTCTTATTTCTATCCTGATTGAAGATTGATACTGGATCTTTTGTATTGTGTGTATAATAATTAAAAAATTATAAAAATATATACAAATATATTTTTTTTAAACAAACTGAGCCCTTGCAAATCTGTATCATAAATTTTCCTAAATACTTAAGACTTGCCAATTTAGCTCAGTCAGTAAGATAGCTTCCTGGCAATCGGTTAGTCATAAATTTAAATCACGGTAAGGCAGGCATGGGCAACCATCTAGATCTAGTGGGATGCATAAGATGTTTTTCATCTTTATTCAGGTCATATATTCACTTAAAAATGCTGATCATATTAAAAAACGCTTACTTAATTACGATTTTAGACAAATATAAGAATCACAATTATTATCTCATTGATTTTGTAAGGCCGAAACAATAGTAATTTTACAATACAAATCATAAAAGTTACTTCCTGAGAAAAGATTTTAGTGAAATATTCAGATTGGCCATAGGTCACAAAAAAATGTTGCTGCGACCTATGACCTATGATTGCCCATATATGGAATAGGGGATGTGAATTTTGCATATAGGTTTATGCCCAATTTTGGTCAGGATTGTTCTTGTTGTTCTTGATTGAACTCAACTCCAGAGTTTGACAAAAGAAAACTTACCCCAGTAAGCATTAAGAAGGGTTTGTTTTTCTTTTCAATATTATTAATAACACGTGAATGCAATACGACATTCTGCGGATGAATTTGTTCTGAGGAAGAACTGTGGCTGCTTGAAATCCATTTTTCTAGCCATTAAAACCTGAAAATAAATCACAGGAAAACAGTGAGAGAAATTATCAGAAAATATTCAAACCAATAACAGTAAAACATAAAAGCATCACGAATTGAATCACCGTAGCCCCCACAAATGACTCATCCAACCAACCAGCCAGGTGGGCTACAGATTCTTTTGTCTTTTCTCATCTCAGTGTGTCTCCAGGCATTCTGGTCACATTTTGGGTGGCTACAACTTTGAAAATTTAAGCATACCACTGGGCACAATCTAAAATTGTTTTTTTTTGTTTTTTCAAAAGAGTGCTCTCTGGGGTCTCTACGGTGATTTTAGGATCAACAATGCCTAAATCTTGTGCTGATATTTTTCTTAAATAATTTTCAATAAAAGACCTATTTCTTTGGATAATTTTAGATAATTAATTCTGTACCACACACACAGGCTATGATGATTCATTTATATAAGATACAGATGATTCTATCCTTTTAAAATTGGTTTAAACTATGTGTATCTTTTGTTAACGCAGGTGTGATTAAAAACAATTTCATTTATATAAGATACAGATATTTTTATCCTTTTAAAATTGGTTTAAACTGTGTGTATCTTCTGTGAATGCAGGTGTGATTGAAGATAATACACAAAGAATATTTTTAAATCCTTTAGCTAACTTAGAAGTTCAAGTCAAAAATTCTAAATTCCAGATATGCCACTAAGAGATGTTGTATTATATATATCAGTGGTTATCAACCTGGGTTCATATAAATCCAAAGGGTCCATGAACATATTTCTGGGTGAGAGAAAAAAAAAAAAGGAGTACTGACGGGGTTTGACAGAGTAGCTTGATGAAAAGTATTGATATTAGATGAACATTAATATAACATTAAATATTTGTGAACAATATCAAAGAATTTCTGCTCTCTGAGATAGTTAAAAAAAATACAATTGTTGCAATAAAACGATGAGCTGGGGTTATGAATAAAATATATGCTCATAAAAAACATTAAATAAGAAAATTTTATGTCCTCATATCAACTTTCATTATTAATTTACAGCGCACTAATTTACCGAACCAAACATTATGTTTTAATTGCACTAAACTTAGAAATACAGCGAGTCACTTATTTTCTCTTTTCAAAGAAGTTTCTTTTATGTTTCAAGTTTATTTTTATTGAACAAACATAACAATGAAAATATAACTTCTCCAAAGTTTTGTTTATTCCAGTGTATCTGATCTAATATCAAGTTTAAGGATTCTTTCTAAGTCCCTTAATATTGGAGGTTCATATCATGAAAAATAGTTGGGGACTACTGATATAGATCATGTAAATCAAGACAAGGAATTTTTGGAATTTTTCACATTGGTTAACAAAGAAGAAAGTTATGGCAAAAAGAGTATCACAAATCAATGGCAACTTTCATCTGTTTCCATTACTAAAACATATAGCAAAAACTTTCAAAAATGGACCAAAAAATTGTGAAAAGCAGACAAGAATTATGGCTATTCAGACTATTTCCTATAAACCCTTGTTTATGCAATTTTTTATAAAGAATTAAAAAATCTGATTGTCAAAAGCGTAGGATGCATATTTCATTCATTGTTCTGCATAAATTAGCATGAATTATGAAATATGGAGGCCCAAAACTGAACATCATTAGCATATCTTTTTTGTTTACCAACAGATTTTCAAAATTCAAGAAACATCACGTTCTGTAAAACATCCCCTGTTCATTCACACCTGCAGAAATAAAATGTTAGGAAGGGAAACTAAAACACAGCAATGATATTGACACGTGCAGAGAAGACTAAGTTAACCGTCATCTAAACTTTATTTAGATTTATTGTTTCAGGATGCATATATCCATGAATCTGTTGTATTATTTACATGCAAGGGAAAGTAAATATTGTCCAAATGTTTATGATCAAGTGTTTACAAGCCTACATCTGTCCATTAACAAGATTAAGAGAAAAACTATAAGTGCCATTCATTTTTCAGTTTCTCAGCTTTATCTGTTATGCTGAAGGCAAAACCTTGATGACATGCAGCCAAATTTCTGGGATGAGTCGATAATATCTATCAGTTTTAAATAGATTTAGATCCTTTTATAAACCAATTTGGGCACATTTTTCCACATCTCCATAAATTGCTCAACAAATCTGAATTTCATTTCAGTCAAATTTTTACCTTTCTTGAAATGATAAAGCATAATCTGACATTGGTTTGCATCACATGACAGAACGGGGAGGATGCATAGGTTAATTGATCAACTAATTTTGTGTTTCTCATCAGTTTCAGGATAAATGTCTAACATGAAGGGAAAATAAAACAGAGCAACAATATTCAGATGCGAGACAAGACAAAGTTTTGGTTCTTCAAAATAAAGAAAATATTTGATTCGTTAAACGAATAGTTCTTTTTAACCATTGAATAAAAAAATGTACACGTTTTGGCTTTTTTTTTTTTAGATATCTTTTTAGAAATTTAAGCATTGAGTACCTTGATAGGTTAGTCTTGGAAAGAATAATGAAATACTCACAGGGTAAAGGGGAAGTAATTCAGACCCTAGATATGATTGGCCTGATATTAATAGATTTTCAGCATATGAAATATTTTTCAAAGAGATCTATTTCATAGTTATTGACATTAAACAATTGAAAGGATAATTCTCCCAAGAAATAAACAATCAAGATGACCACTACTGTTACAATAACAGCAAACTAATTCAAATGATTTTGTTGATTGTCAACCGTCAACCATTAACAAAACTCTACAACAAGGAGGTTTGCTGACAGCCCATATTTTTTCTAATTTTTTCCCAGACATATCATCCATTTGGATCTCGAAATCTTCATCGGGAAGGAATTCTCAAAATAATTCAAAAGTCTGGAATTCCAGCTCCAATCATTTCCTCCATGGAATAAAGTGAAAGAGCGGGGAGGATACCTGTACGGGGTTATTAATTTTAGGACTAGCATATAATGCCATGTACTGCTTTTTTTTGTTCTTCAGTCACACACATTAATTTTTTACACATTGCTATTTACAGCCACAAGTGAAATGTTGAGAGCATACCATTTATTCAAAAGGATTTTTTAACACTGCAACATTCTTTTCTCTTGGCCTGCATCTAAGGCATTTCAGCATTTTTTGACCATAATCTAGCCACTCATGCTATTAGAAATCATCAATCAAAACTGTCACCAAATCTGTGTTTCTCCAGTTTTCAAGTTGATCTAGCTGGCTGGCTCTGTGTATATAACGAGGACAAGTTTCACCAATGAAGCTAGAGGGCTGAAAATTTAACCATTCACTCCTTATTGTGTCAACAAAAAATTCTTCTTTCTTTTTTCTAAATTCACCCCTTAAATTGGTTATTAGTGGTGGGGGGAGGGGTTAATTTGCAATGTAAGTTAATGTATGGCTCTAATCTGTTTTCATGCTTGTTTTTTGAAAATTCAGACTTTTTAGTGAGCCAAAAAAGGTTGAGAAAATTTATTCATTGATCACCCTTTTTTTTCTGATTTTTTCATTGATTTCCCCCAATACTGTATACAGTTAAAAGATGTTGATCATATGACAGTTTCTATTGAGTGACTAACCAGACCTGTATTATTTAAATGTTGAGGGCGAACAGGAAAGTCCGCTTTTTTGAATGTTCAGATATGGCATTCGTAGTTACAATGTCATGGGATACGTTTCCAAAAATAGCTTTCTCCGTAAGTCCCCAAGCTCATTTAATTTTTTTTCTAGCAAAGGTACAACAGTCAAGAAATATCGCATTTTGGTTAAATTCTACAAGTTTCTTTTGAAAACAATAAAGATAGCAAACTCTTTCAAATGGTGTGAAGATTTTGTTAATTGTCAACTGTCAACCATCAACAAAACTTTCTACTACAAGGGGGTTCAAAAGATAACCTTTTTTTTTTTAATAAAACAAAACAAACTCAACCGAAGGAAATTCCATGGGTGTTGACAACTAAGGTTATCCCAAATCTCATGCCTCTTCTCTCACACATTTCCCATATCTTCTCATTCTCTCTCTCTTATCCCTTCCAATCTCTATTGCCTGCCCGTATTTTTAATGTTATACAATCATGGATTGGTTTCATATTAACAAATATTCATACCCCCATAGTAAACCATCCTTCTTTTCTCTTGTTTACCTCCTTACTCACTTATTAAACTAACAAACTGTTTTTTTCTGCCCTCTCTCTTCCAATACTCTTATTAAACTAACTTTTTTTTCAACCATCTCTCTTCCTATCCTCTAATTGAACTTCTTAACTTTTCCCTAATGTTAATATTGAAAGCGTTTACATCCGAACGCAACAAGGAACAAGTAGAATAACATTCGAGATACTCAGCTTCTCCAGAGAGTCGTACACTGCAGGGAAATACCCATTTTCATTCAATAAGTTTTCTAGATGATTGTAATCCTTCTTGTTGTTTGTGTAGTCAACATGACATTCTACAGCCATGTGTACTATGCGAATGTGATCATTGGATTCGGGTGATACCAATTCCTTTTTCTTTCATTGATAGGCCTGGATTTCCATACCTTGTTGAATAGTTGGATAGTTGAAACTACATCAGGTTGAACTCTGTACTTGTCTGACATACACTCAACTGACATGTTGATATGGGCTGCTTCCTTGATTTTCTCCAGTTTCCAACAGCGTTCTCTGTCTATGATAGAAACTTCTTTCCATAGAGGTTAGCCTTTGAATGTCAATGACCCAATTCAAAATTATAGACCAAGGTTTCTCAACCTTCTCGGTATCAATTTTTTACAAAAAGTCCTATACTGCACACCAAAATGTCAAAACACCAACCATATTCTTTACAACTGCTTATCATTCATCCAAGATTTGAAATCACCCATCAGCTGGCAATTTTGTCCAGATTGAGACAACCTGCAATAGACAGTACCTAACCTTCCCTTGATTAATATTTTTCTAAAATATTATATCTTCTATCTGTTTATCGCAATGTTCAGATCATTTTACATTCTGTGACCTTTAAGCAGCATTGGTCAGGAATTAAGGAGTAACCACTGACGAGATTTGAACTCACATCCTATATCCTTGAGAGAAATGTCCCCTCTAATTTTCGTACTTATGGGCACAAAAACCTTATGTTGAGCAAATTTGTTCTCCTATGACAAAAGTATATCTACACGTTGGAAAAATCGACATAGGGAATCTATATTTTTTCAATAAGTACTTAGTAAGCTATCTACAGAATTTGAAATCTTTCGTATGCACATTAATTCCCTTTGTGTGCTGGTTGCAAAATGTGTGTGCACGCATACACATGGGCAGAGCTTTGAGGGGGATATATACTTGGGAGCCTATCTGACATGGACAATTCTCTTACCATCATATCTTTTTTAAATCATAATTATTTATTGTCTATGGATAACCCTAACCCCAAGCCTAAAAAAATGTCAAGCTTTAAAAAGGTGTGATTAGAATATGAGGCCAGGTAAACACTTTTCGTAAATAAAGAATAATAAGAAAGGTAAAAAATTGATTAAGATCATTAATTACTTTAATGTTTGTCATGGTTTCTTTTATTTTTCTATTCTCATCTTACTTTGCACTTTAACGAAGGGAGGTGGAAATGAGAGGTTTCTGGACCCTAATTCCCAAGTAGTACGCAGGGCTGGCCCTAGTTACTGGCAACACAGACAGTCGCCCAGGCCGCCAAGTGCACGGGGGCGCCTATGATAAGTCTGAGACAGAAGGACTTTCTGAATACAAATGGAAACATGAACAAATCAAATGGAATAAAAACAGCCAAAATAGGAAAATTCCCTGATGTGAAGTCAGAATTTTTCAGGAATATCTGACAGTTGAATAAATCGGATAATACCATATGGGCCCCGAAGTTTAAATCACCCGGGGCAACAGGAAACCCCGAACCGGCCGTTGGTGTGTGTTGTCTGCTCCCAATTTTTACTCTTAAAAGTAAATTAAAATGCGCATTCGAGTGTGATTGTGGTCCTTTAAGTAAAATGAAAAAAATTACTTTTTTTTCTCTTTTTTAAGGAGCATTAATTTACGATATGTTGAATTTTCAAAAAAAAAATCAACTTCGCTTAGGGTGTACGGAACACTCGTAGGGTAGGTATAATTCTATGATTTCAAGACTGTTACATTTTCAGCCCTCGAAAACTAGTAAATTATCGATATTTTTTCTAATATTAATTTAATCACTCAATTTAAAGTGTGTAACGACGGAGAGGCTACAGAATGAAACAAATTTTAAAATTGTGACCCTTTTATGCATCCGTAGACAACGGACATGCTGTACTTCCGCCTTATCAACAGAAATAAGCCAAAACAACGTAAATAGTTTTGTTTCTAAATCAGGATATTCTAAATTTAACATATTTATTTACTTCTGTTCCTTAATTGTCAAGAAAACAAGATCTTTTTCGTTAAAAAATAAAGTACTAAAACAAGGCCTTTAGTCTCCCTCCCTCTGACTCTGAAATTTCAACAAATATAAACAAGTTGGGTTAACGATAAACTTACATCAACTTGCCTCTTGCTTTGCCTTTTCGTAGTCACAAAGAAATTGGAAGAAACTAAAAAAAATACAACCAGGCATGAACTTAAAAACTCAGTCAAATATTCTTACTTCAAAAGGTCCGAACAAGCCCTTTTCTTCAAGCGAATTAAATACAGTACGAAATACGAATGTCGTCTGGAAATAAAAAAAAGATTAGGAACAAGGGAAATAATCGATATTTCTGTCGAATACTTTTTTTTTTCAAGTATTCATAATCAAATTTAATGAGTTCATTATACAAATTGACGTTGGAATTGTTTACCCTACAATGTATTGAATTTATAACTTTATAAATAGCTAACCCCAATTTCAAATCAATCCAAACAGAGTTTCAATGATTTCTTCTGACTTCAAAATTTTATATTCTTGATTGTATAAGTTGGAACATTTTGGATAATTTATAATATAATGTAATTATAATTTCATTCTCAATTTCATTCTTTGGGTGTGCCTTACCATCTCTTTCTGACACTATGTGGTCGGTCTGCCGGTTCCACTTACACTTACATTAAATAACAGAAATTGGAAGGAAGTGGTATGATGTCATTAAAAGGTGTGACATCATGAAGGTGATAGTTTAAAAGAAAATCCATTTAAATCAATTTTTTCCACCTGTTGCTATGACATAATAATAAAATAAAAAAATAAAAAAATAGCACCCAAACGCCAAAAATAGCCTTTCTATCAAAAATGATACATCCAGAATATTTCATATCACAATATTTTACAAGGATGAGAATTAATAGTCAAAGAAAGACTACTTGCTCTTCCTCTTCCTCCTTCTGCTACTACTACCATAGATGGTAGATGTATCGTTGAACTTATGGTTCTTTTTTCTGTTTTTTTCTTTGAATTAGAAAAATTATTTCTTCACCCTTGATATGATTTTTTGCTGTAGCCTCTCTGCTAAATGTATTCGTGATATTTAACAAGAAAAAATTTACTGACATAAATCTTCCTCTTCCTCCTTCTGCTAATACTACTATAGATGGGGGAACGCATCGTTGAACTTATAGTTCTTTTCTTTAAATTTTTTCTTTGAATTAGAAAAAATTATTTCTTCACTCTTGATACAATTCAATAATTTCTATACAAACAATATTTTTTGCCTTAGCTTCTCTGTTGAATGTATTAGTGGTATTCAACAAGAAAAAATTTACTGACATAAATCTTCATTAAAACACATTCTCCATGTACTGGTATTTTACGTTGCTTCGTTTATCTATGAATTTTTACAAATTGAACTATATTCTCAATTAACTATCAGGATTTCTTTGAAATGTTTGGTAAAAGACAGCAATGTTTTCATTAACCAAATTACATGAAGAACTCAGTAATTCTCCATCAAACAAACTCACCTGAAAAAAAATTCGAGAAAGAGGTGATCAATGAATAACTTACTTCTATCACATTTTGTTGGGCAGTGATCACTGAAAAAAAAGTTGAAATAAAAAAAAATACATGAATGCTACTAGACACAAATGCATTAGCATAAATTTGCACTATAAATTGGATCCCTACAAATAGCTTTTTTGGGGGGGGGGGGTTAAAAAACAACGAAAAACGTTTTTTTCTTAGATATTACAAGGAGTAAATGTTTAGACTTTCAACTCTCTAGCACTGTTTTGGCTGCCTGTATGCAAGGTACATACTCACTTGCATACAGCCAGACCAACTTAAAAACTGAAGAAACCTATGCTGATGTTGATAGTTTCTTATTAGTAACTATTTATATTTATTGAAAGTCCACCAGTGTTGATATCTGATATTATCTATTATCTCATGCCTCAGATATCCTCTCATTCTCTCCCTTATCCCTTCCAGTCTTTGTTGCCCATCCTTATTATTATCTGAACATTACACAAACATGGATTAGTATCATAAGCAAAAAATCTTCCTATCTCTTTAGTAAACTACTTAAATTTTCTTTCTTTCCTCTCACTTCTGACCATCCTGCTCTTTCTCTTCCTAACCTCTTGTTGAACAACCAAAGTTTATTTTCCGCTCTCTCTCTCTCTCTCCTTACCCTTTTATTAAACTATGTAACTCTCCCTTATGTTCTAAATGAAAGTAACAATGGAATGCACGTAGGCACATATTATAGATGTATTAAAGATATCAAAGTTGTACAAACTTATTCGGATTATGGCTTAACCAAGTGAATCGTAATTTCATGTGCTGATATTAATGCAGACTTTGTAAGGGAATCAATTTTAAAATTGAATTTCTTTTTCTAATTCATTACATCCAATGATGTAATGTTGTAACAGAGATTGGAAAGGATAAGGGAGAGAATGAGAAAATGCAGGCAGTGGGGAGAGAATATCAGAGGCATGAAATGATGGATAATATCACATATCAACACCGGTAGACTTTCAACAAGTCCAGCTAGTTATTAACTAGAAACTATCAACATCAGTAACGAAAGTATCCTAAGTATTCTTGTCTTAATTTCGATGGATGAGGTGCACTAGTAAAGCCAGGGGAAGGGGGGTCTAGACTTCTCAAACTTCTTTGAGACTAACTTTTGTATTTTGTGAAGGAATGTAGAGAAAATCGTGGTGTTGGTGGTGGTGGTGGTGTAGGATTGAGGGAGAGGCTAGTTCAGAACAAAGACAGAAATGAATATAAAAATTTTGAAAAGTTTTGACACCTCACCAGAAGGTTACATTTTGACAAAACTTAGATACATATGTTGCAAACAAGTGATGCTAATTTAGCACTTTCTGCACTAAATTTAGCATATCTCTTGCTCTGGGAATGCAAAGATCCAATGAGCAACCCCATTTTTCTCACATTTTTTAGCTATTTTTTGCTTATATTTAGCAATTTAAAGCTATTTTTAGCCATTGGTATAGTTATTAAGTATTTAGAGCATTCTGACATTTTTTGGAAACTTTTCCAAAGTTGATTAGGTGCAAAAGATTTTCATGAGTTGGTCATACTAACTACATTCCCCTAAATTTTTGACATGACCCTGCCATTAACATTGTGTAATGATATGGTCAGACTATTTTCTTCATCTATATGTTTATTCATTGACAACAATTTACATGCTTGATCAATTAGCAGACTGGGTATCGACATAAATTGCATTTGAGGAACATCCTATGAAAAAGGTTATTTCTAAAAAAGGAACTGGTTACCCAATCAAAGGGATGCAACTCAGAATTTAGCACCAAAATATAATACCATATACAGGAAAATACATAAAAAATATATGTGGCCTGTCTAGTCCAATATGTGCAAATGGTCTAGGAAATGATTCCATATTCTAGGACCAGGAACACTCGATCAAGGCTGGAAGGCACATGGACGAAACATCATGAATAAATTGATACATAAACGAGGAAAATAGTGTGACCAAATCATGCTCGAGTTGTAAATATATTAACTAACCTACGATGATTTTGGATTTCTGTCTGTTTAGGACATGTATCAAACAAAAGATACATATAAATCAGGAAAGTAAGTAAAAAAAATGATAAATTCAAAATGATGAGTACAATATGTATGGAAACGTTATAATTCATTTTAACTAGCTTTTACCCTTGTTCTAACATAAGGTTGCTTCTTTTCACAACTTTGAAATTGAAAAGTTAAAATGAAGTTAAAATCTGATAAAAATCAATGATAATAATGAAATAGATAGATGAAGAAAATTTTCATCTTGATACGTTTCTAAAATGAGTGAACTGGTCACCCAATCAAAGGGAAGCAACTCAGAATTAAGCACCAAAACATGAAAATTTTCATCTTGATACGTTTCTAAAAAGAGTGAACTGGTCACCCAATCAAAGGGAAGCAACTCAGAATTAAGCACCAAAACGTGAAGATTTTCATCTTGATACGTTTCGAAAATGAGTGAACTGGTCACCCAATCAAAGGGAAGCAACTCAGAATTAAGCACCAAAACATGAAGATTTTCATCTTGATACGTTTCGAAAATGAGTGAACTGGTCACCCAATCAAAGGGAAGCAACTCAGAATTAAGCACCAAAACATGAAGATTTTCATCTTGATACGTTTCGAAAATGAGTGAACTGGTCACCCAATCAAAGGGAAGCAACTCAGAATTAAGCACCAAAACATGAAGATTTTCATCTTGATACGTTTCGAAAATGAGTGAACTGGTCACCCAATCAAAGGGAAGCAACTCAGAATTAAGCACCAAAACATGAAGATTTTCATCTTGATACGTTTCTAAAATGAGTGAACTGGTCACCCAATCAAAGGGAAGCAACTCAGAATTAAGCACCAAAACATGAAAATTTTCATCTTGATACGTTTCTAAAAAGAGTGAACTGGTCACCCAATCAAAGGGAAGCAACTCAGAATTAAGCACCAAAACATGAAGATTTTCATCTTGATACGTTTCTAAAATGAGTGAACTGGTCACCCAATCAAAGGGAAGCAACTCAGAATTAAGCACCAAAACATGAAAATTTTCATCTTGATACGTTTTTAAAATGAGTGAACTGGTCACCCAATCAAAGGGAAGCAACTCAGAATTAAGCACCAAAACATGATATTTTGCTGTAGTTTCTCGTCCGTTTGTATGTACAGTGATGATCGTCACTCTATCATTTAATGTACAACAATAGAATCGAAATTTAAACAACAATGATGAAATTGAATATTCTGCATATTACAGAAAATATCTGAACATGGTTCATTGATTGGGATCAGAAAGTAACTGACAGGCACAACATGACATAGTAAGATGATTTTGAGGGTTGTTTGTATTAAAATTATTAAATCTCAAATTTTTTTTCAGTTAAAATGTAATGTTTATAATATATACATATATATCCACATATATAAAACAATGTGTATATATACATATATATATATATATATATATATATATATATATATTTATCTATATATATATATATATATATATATAGTCTAAAGAGCTTTACAGTTCTAAGCACTGAACACATTAAAAAAACTTTTTAAAAACTTTTTGTGTCACTTAAGTCACTTATTCCCCAATATCTGTCAATGCAATTGATATGATTTTCTTCAATATTTTTTTTCTTATGTTTTACATTCACTTTGATATTATGGAACTATGTGCAAATTTTCTCTTGTTGGGATTCTCAGTTGTTTACCATGTAACCGTTTGGGGGATTTAAAAACAAAACAGTTATACCAATATATCACCACACCAGTGTTGATCAAACATCATCTCCCTTTCAGCTATGATTTTGATATATAGCTCATGTCATACTACATGTAGTTTGTTATATCATATCGGGTATTATCATAATGTATTGCATGTGGATGCTATTTTATACTACACATCATTTAATTATTTTTTTAACATGGGGCTCACCTATGTAGGTTACCCCAAAGACTTATTTAATGATGAGAGATCAGTGTGTACAACAACAGATATGATGATTAATTGTTTATGTCACTCCCATTGTCTTGTGAATATGAAATCCTTTGATGTGATTTTAATTTCAAACTGCATGCAAACCAACAAATGATATCATCTCTAAGAATACTAATTACACACAAAAACTTCTTCGAGTTGATTCTCTACTAACATATTCAACCAAAGAATTTGACATTCTTTTTCACTAATCTTGAAGTCAATTTTTCAACATTGTATACGATCTCACTTCTATCAATTAGTTTTTCCCTTTAAATTATCAAATGAATTAGAGATATATACATGATTGAAACAAAAGTAAACCACATTCTAGCCAGTAACTGAGTTGTCAACCCTTTTTCTTTCTATAAGCTATTCCATTTATATACTTGAACAATCTATTACTTGGTGTTACCATTTTCAATCTCCCACCCTGCTCAACTACTTATCAGTTAGAGAAATGGACCAGAACTAAATGTTTTCCCTTTTCCCGGGTCCAAGTCAATACAATGATCTTTCACACTGATGAAGACTAAGTCTCTTTTGGTAACTTGATTTCCCCTTACATTAATACAGATTTATTTAATCTGATTTACACTATTCATTTATTCTATTTTTATATTCTCGTTAACATATTCTCTAATTTTCACTATGATTTCATTATGGTCAAGCTGATATGTTTTAAAGGGATCATGATGTCTTGTTGTGGCTGTATTAAATTGTCAAAAAATCTCACTAATTTTGCCGCCTTTATTGACCATTCTCACAATAATGGAAAATTATTGCACTCTGGTTACAACCTGGAGTTACTAGGGGAAACAATTCAATTGTCAGCATTGCACTCGAATACTCTGATCCTAGACAGAGGTTTCAATCCATATGTAAATATTTCAATGATTTTCACAGGTACTATGCTAGTATCTACCTCTATCTATATATATATATTGATTATATATATGATGGTTAGTTAATCTTGCGAACTGCTGTTGCTTAGTTGTTTCCTTTCAGATTACTGCATGGATGGGTTCTTGTACTGAAGTCATCCTTGTCCAAAGAGTATGTTTCTATTCTCATGTACAACGGCCAGCTGTGGTGACTGACAAGAATTCTTGTTAATGGGGAAAAGTTCACCCTTTGAATGAGAAAGTTTCAGATATATTTTCTGAGTCCAGTACACATATGCTAATATGCTGGGTATTTGCAGATTGTCTCAACAAATGAAATAAATCTGCTACCAACTCATTACTCTGAGAACCTCAGTTCCAGCACCGGGTTGAATTGTGAAAATATAATATATATAAATATATATACATATATATTGAGGGATGGATACATAATCTGACAGAACATTTATAAATGCATTATGCTGTTGGATTATTTATCCATTTCTTAATGATGGAATAGTCTGCATTAGAAACAATAGTGCAGACATGGACAGTGAATGAACAAAATGAAAGGAGTGGAGATAAAGCAGTTATTTGGACCTTCATCTTTCTGTTGGACTGTTTAGTTCAATGGTTGAGAGTGACAGCTATTTTATTGGTTGCAGGTTCAATTCCTGCATCGATCCCATTAATTCCATCATGGTTTTATTTTTTTATCTTGGATGGCTGGTTCCCAAAAGATATCAGTACAAACATATGTATACATATAAGTTGAAATGTACGTAAGTACATATATATATATATATATATATATATATATATATATATATATATGTACTTACATATATATATGTAATTGCTATACAAAAAAAGAAAAGGGTTTTGACAACTCAGAAGTAGATGCTAGAAGCATAAATATATTAAATCGTTGAAAAGGAAAATAAGAAATACATCAAATGTAACAAAACAAAGTTTATATGATTAAATTTTTTCTATCAAAATATTCTTTCCGTCTAATTTTTTTATATGAGAGACTGATAATATCATCAAGTTGATTTTTTGGCAGACATCTGTTCTTATATTGGTTCATTATTTGGAACACAACGTTTTGGCCGAGGTATCCTTCAGCTGTCTTCAGGTAATATGGTCAGAAATACACCCACTTATTAGACGAACGTAAGATACAGCAGCTAAAACGTTGTTTTCGAAAAATGAACCAAGATGAAAACAGAAGTCTGCTAAAAAACTTGACATAACAAAATATTTTCTCCCGGTACTTTTTTTCTCAGGGATTTTTTATCGTCTATCACCGATTGTGACCTCCACCTCATCACTCGTTTAGACGAACAAGCAGATATTTAAATGAAAATTTAATTTTTCTTTGAAATGTAATCCAAGATATTTAATTCCTAGTGGAATTCATTTTAGTTAATAGCAAATACGTTTTTAATCTTTCTGGCTGTTTATTTTAAAAAAAGAATTTTATCTGTCTTTATGTAAATTCTCCGAGGATATTATCAAGAACGAAACACTATTAGGAATATTTTCAAATGGTATTCATTTATTTTGATGTACTTA
Source organism: Thysanoteuthis rhombus (assembly GCA_963457665.1). Lineage (NCBI taxonomy): Eukaryota > Metazoa > Mollusca > Cephalopoda > Oegopsida > Thysanoteuthidae > Thysanoteuthis > Thysanoteuthis major. The sequence continues at coordinate 12,605,807 of OY735242.1, forward strand.
AAACGAATCTCAGAAAAAGGGTAAGTTTTGTCTTTTAATAAATCAGTTATTGGTACAAAGTGCGAAACTGAAAGTTGGTTCGGGTCGTGAAGTTTCACACCCTAGCGCACTCGATATTAGAAATGGTGCACAAATAAAAGCAATTCTATCTATTCAAAGCAATAACAATTTAAGTATTTAATTCTGTCTTTTTTCTTTTTTGCTAGTGAATTATCTCATTTCTTTCAACTCTGCGCCATTTGTAACATTGAGTGTGCGAGGGTGTGAAACTTTACAATTAGGGCTTCATTCTCTGCATTGTGCCAAGTTGGCTTCTGATATTTCTCCTTGGTGTGGAATTGTGAATTGTCTTTTTATAATGACGATTGTATCAATAATGAGGTGAAAAGTAGTTATTATCTTGATTTATTTTTTATTGGATTGAGTGCATTGTCAACCATTAACTTTAGACTCATTTTTCTTTCGTCTTAATTTTCCAAATTGATGGTTGACGATGCTTCATCCATTAAAAGATAAATCAAAATGATTTTACCACTAATAATACAATTAGTTTATGTAAAAACAATAACAAACATGATGCTGAACAATCAAGTGAGTAGAAAATAAGTTTAAAAGGGATGCAAGTGTAAGTCTTGCTTTGAGTTCCGATCTATGCTATTTACCTGCTGCTGTAGACCTACGGTCTGAGGATTTGCAATAAAAAGCAATTAAAATCAAGATGAAAGTAATACTAGTCGAAAATCAACCATAGAATAATGTAAAAGGATTAGTGTAAATTTTGTAGTCATTCGAGGCTAGTTCAGAGAAAAGATATGAAATGATTCAATAGCAGATTAGATTAGGCCAAAGGCTTTTGATCTTGTCTTTTGAATATTAATCATTTTGAAATATTTTATGAACATGGTTAATATTGGTCACAATCTGGCCTGGCTGAAATCCTCTGCCAGCTCAACAATCATCAAGTTTGCTTTAGAAAGTTTGGACTGTACCTGCCTCTACCTCTGAAGCTGGGAAACTCTTACATGGATTTACCATACAACACATAAGGAAGTGCTGTCTGAGACTTGTAATTGGTCAGGTTTTTTCATTTTGAATATACAATCTCAAGAAGTTATTTTGCTTTCGATAACATGGGGACTGTCTATGTTGTATAATCCGTGAGTGTATTTGTATATTACAAGAATACTCAGTATTTTCAGTTTTGCAAGTCATTCTTCGTAAGAGAAGTCATACAATCCTGGCATTAGCTTTGTTGCTCTTTACAAAAATTCCTTCGATCAGATCTTTGTCTTTTTGGTATTGCGATGACCACTCAGCTTTTGAAAACACCAATTGAGGGCTTATCCGGGCTATGGCTTGCAATTGTAGAGTATCAGCATCTTAAAACAGATATGATCTTTCTGATCGTCCCTAGAATCCTGCTGGCTTCGTTGACCTGGGTTCCTACGTCTTCACCAAGTCTGAGCTTATCACCAACATGATACAACTCAAGTTTCCAGATTAAAGCAGTATGTTTATAGTGATTATCTTATTTGATCCTGAGATATTGTTTTGAAATATTTGTTTATTGTTGGTAAATTTAAGAAATAAAGGGTAGCTTTTCTCATATGATGAAATATGTGCTTTTTAGAAATTTGTTTTAATTATTAATTTCCATTTCTGTTGTCGTGTTATTTCATTATGCAAGCATGGGTAGGTCATCCTCAAGCTTCTTTTTTTTCTGTGCTGATGTAAAATTAGCTGCTCTACAAAATCAGCATTATCATCTTCAGCTAAATTTTCATCTCAGGACTGTCAATAGTAATTCAACAATAACATAGCTGGCTATGCATGGATTACTGGTTTATACACAATGGTGTTGCAACTAATCTATAGGTTTCACATCACGAAAAAAGTACAATGATAGCAAAGTGTGGTATTGTAAGGCTTGTAATAATGAGTTCAGCGTGATTGTTTTGTTTTTTTTCTTCTGACTCCTGTATATTAGCACATTTTTTGTGATTTTTCATGAACAAATGTAGACAGCAAGCAATCTGTTGTAATTTACCAAGTGGGAATAGATTCCCTTCATTTCTTTAATTTACCAACATAAAACATTGTTTATTGCATTTATATTTCATAGTTGAGGCTTTTTCTCTTCTTCCTGTTTTCATAGAGCTTTCTTTCCTTTTGAGTACTGATTACAGATTTCAACACTCTTTTGACTATTTGTGACAGAAAACCAATATTAAAGCCAGATATGTAGGGACCCATTCCCCAGGCTGCACCTCAGCATTGTACTAAGCAGGACAGGGGTATGCCCAGGTGTCTGTGGCGATAACCTGAGCTACCCATCTCTCAACCATGTATGAAAAGCGGTAACCCCACTCTAAAAAGGGTATGAGTCGTATTTGACTTTGATGGATGATTAATTAATATCAACAATATCTCATGTGTAACAACCTTATGTGAATTTTTTTTTTTTTTTACTGTTCATATCCATAACGTAAAGTTGTTAACATGGGATTTTCAGTTTCAAGTTTCTGGCTTGCTAGCTGGTATATACCATATATACAGGCCACACTAATGGAGTAAGAGAATTGAAATTTAAACATTTACTCATTATATTTACAAAAATTCGTCCCCAACAAAATAGGTTTGTTATTCAGGGGTTGAATTTGCAAAGCAAGTTTATGCAAAATTGGTCACTTAGTTTGTATCTGGCAGGTTGATACTTGTTTTTTGAAAATTTGAACTTTTTAATGATCCAACAAAAGGCAAGAGAAGTAACTTATTCATTGATCACCCCTTTTTCTTTTTTTTTATTTGTTTACCCCAACACAGCATGATGCCAGAAGATATTGGTTACATGACGGTTTCTATTGAGTGACTTTTTTATTCACTGACTCTGAATTTAGTATCTAAATTCAACTGACATCAAGACAAGAGTCCTCTCCCTTTAATTTGTAATAAGACTTTTGCTTTGCTTTAGAATATCTAATAGTGACCCTTATAAACTTCTCAACAACACATTTCTTTTTCACCTTTTTTACATTTGGTTGAAATTTACTTCTTATTAAACCTAGTTCTTTGAATTATTTCTATTATATCTTCTTTATATGACTGGGGAATTTTCTCTTATATTTCCAGATCCTACCTGAAAATTGTTTCTAAAAAGAAATTCCACTTTGAAAAAATGGATTCATGCTCAAAAATGAAAAAATATCCTTGTGAAGATTGTGGTGAATACTTTTCAGAGCTTTTCCTTTTAAATGTACACCTGAAATCACATGAGACTGAGACAGCCTCTCATAAAATATCTGGCAATAATATTCTTCACAAAGAAAACATAAAAGTAGAAGCCGAAGAGATGTCTAATATGTGTAAGGTATGTGGAAAATCTTTCACTGAAAGAACCAAATTGGAAAAGCATGTTGGAAGGCATATGAAACATAATCATTTCCAGTGTGAAGAATGTGGAAAAAGTTTCTCATCTAAGGCTGGATTAAAGATACATGCGAGGACACATACTGGAGAGAAACCATTTCAATGTGGACAGTGTGGAAAGTCTTTCTCATATACTTCTTCCATAAAATACCACATGCAAACACATGAAACATTTCAGTGCCAATTGTGTGATAATAAATTCAGCACTCATTCTCAATTGAAAAGACATATTAAATCCCATATTGAAGATCCATATTTTCACTGTGATATGTGTGGAAAAGCTTTCACCCGTAAGTCTGTTTTAAAACGTCACATGGAAACACATTCTGATGAAAAACCTTTTCATTGTGAAGTATGTGAGAAAGCTTTCTCTCGCAAGTTTGTTTTAAAAACTCACATGAGAAGTCATACAGGAGAGAAACCTTTTCATTGTGAAGAGTGTGGGAAATCTTTCTCTCATAAGTTTGTCTTGCAAACCCACCAAAGAACTCACACAGGAGAAAAACCCTTTAGCTGTGAACAGTGTGGAAAGGCTTTCTCTTTGAGTTCTAAGCTAAAAGATCACATAAGAACACATACAGGGGAAACACCTTATTGCTGTGAAGTATGTGGAAAAGCTTTCTCTTTAAATTTTAATTTGAAAATTCATACAAGAAGACATATGAAGGAAAAACCTTTTCCTTGTTCAAAGTGTGGAAAATCTTTTCCTCTAAACAAGGAATTAAAGGCACACATGATGACTCATGAATAAAGCACTTGATGATATCTTCTGCTAAAATACCAAGGTTAAAAATGTGCTGAGAAATTGACAAACAAGTTTCAATTGAATAAAAATTAGTACCTCATATTTAAGGCAAAGATTTTTTTGCATGTTTTAACAATTTAAAAAACAAAGAGAGGGAATCATTGTTTTGTTAAGTATATGGTACATCATTCTTTGAAAACTCATATTATACCCACAAGAGAGACTCCTTAGAATATATATATATATATATATATACACACACGCAGAAAAAGCCATTTGATATAATCACAGATAATGTTATTGGATGGTTATCAAAAAAATCAGTCAATCTCAAACACTTTATTCAAAATTAAATGAAAATTTGTAATAGATTGATTTCATATTAATTGTTTATATAAAATTGATTATAATAATGAATCTAATAACACAATTAAATCATGAAAATGAAGCAAATTTATAACTTTGATTGTAAATTATTCAGATTTTATCCTTTGTTTATTGTTATTATCTGGCGGGGGCAGGGTCTCTTTTATATATAATTTCCCAACATGATAACAATAAGTGGCTCCCTCTGTATGTATAGGTGTGCAGCAATGTTCTCCTTCATAATTCACCTCAAGAAAGCCAACTGAGATAATGTTGAGAAAAACTTATTTCATGAGATAAAAAGAGCATTTTCATTTTAGTAATTGACACACTGAGGTAAAATATATGAAGAGAAAACTGGTAAAATATAGAACAGTAAAGGCATGTCCTTTAAAACACCCATTTCCTACCGGCATACCCTTACAAGAACTCATTTGAGTTTGACTCAAAGCTCACAAATGAAATGAAAAATTTTACATGTTCAAAGAGCTTCTCTTTGAAAAAAGAGTTATTACCTCTTTTTATATTGTTAGACAATCATAAAAGAATTTCAAGTGTTTCTGGTGCCTCGGGCAATCTGAACTTTGGTACCCTTTAAAGCATAGTATTATTTACGTGTTTTTCTGTGATAAAAATAGATATATAAGAATAAAAAGTTTATCACAATAATTAAGTGATCAAGAATTTAGCCATCAAATATTCATGAAAAATCTTATCTTCACATCAGAAAATTTTCTTATTTTGACTTTGTTTATTCTATTAAATTAGTATTTGAAAAATCCTACAGACTCAAACACATAATTGGCACCATGGGCAATAGTAGGTTTCCAGTATCTTGAGCAGACCCAGCTCCTATGACATGTAGATTACAAGGTCTCTATGACTGCTGGGATATATATGTCCCGTAGATCTCTTTCTGAAGTCTCTTCAGATGGTTGTGTTACAAAGAACAAATGAGATTTTCCTTATTTCTACAACCAGAGACAATGACATCTTCAAAATCTACACTAAAATTAGTTTGCATTACATGAGTGAATACGAGAGACACATAAGTGAAGTGATCTGCTAATTCCTTGTTTTTCATTTATTGTGGAATAAATATTTACTGGGACAAATGTATCCCATCATGATTTTGGTTCTTCTATGAAAAAACTTTTGATTTAATAAAAGAATAATTTTCTTTAACCATTAAATAAAAATTCAAACATTCCCGGCTGTTTTAATACCGTTTTGGATATTCAGGCATTAAGCACCTTAAAAGATTAGTTTTAAAAGGTTAGCATGAAGTATGGGAGGGGATAGATATATAAAAAATTAGAGACACAAAAGAAAACCAAAGGAAGATTTTAGGGACCTTTCTCTTTTCAGTATGGCAAAAAAAAAGGGTAACTCACAGTGCTTGAATGAAACTAATCTTTGTGTCTGCATTATTTTGAGTTAATTCCTCTATTAGAATAGACACCAAGAGTCTTTACTTTTTTCGTTTTCCTTTCTACGTTGCAAAGGACGTATCAGTACTTGGACTGTTTTATATCAATTGTATCCTGACTCAAAGGTGCCCTCGCCACAGCTGCAGACTGATTACTTTTGGCTTGGTACCTCAATTGATGAAGAATATTCTACTACATTTGCTGCTGCCTTTACCAAAACCATTTGTTGATTCATAACTCTTTCTCTCTTTCAGTTCTATCCCAGACAACATTATCACCACCTTATAGCATATCTGTTACGCCTTAACCCTCTTAGAGGACCATAACTCTATTTTGGGCCTACCTGAGCCTTTTTATGGTCATAAATATAGCAAAATTCCATTGGTTTAATCATTAATGCTTATTATCATTGCGATTAATAGATTTCTTGACACTATGTTCTGTCATTACTTACATACCAATACTACTTACTAAGTACACCCACGATGTAACTATTCAGATGTTTACAATTAACGCAGCAGTTCATCAACATACTTAGGACTGAACCACTACATTACTCTGAACACTTACACTTTCCAAGCCAACTTTAGTAGGACCTCTTCTAAACCTTAATTAACTTCTTCACTATTGTAGCCTTCTTCATTTCAGCATGTTGTTCTGCATATTTGCCTGTCGCACAATGAAACCAAAGCATCACCAGACAGGATTTCATATAAAGCAAAATAAGTAGGACTAAGGCATGAAATGGTGGGAATACAGGTTTAAAATTTAGCAAAAAAAATTCATTTATTACCAGCTTGATCATTCACACAATTTGTCTGAAAATAAGGGTTCAGTTGTTAGGGCTGCAATATGTTTTTCCACGATATGATACGTATCTATCATGATATTTGTATCACAATACATGGGCTCAGGTGAAAAAAAAAACAACTTCAAATTGAGAAGAGTTAGAAAAATTCAACATAAAAGAAAACATCACAAGAATGTGAGGTTAGAAGAAAGATAAATGTCACTGATAGGAAAAAATTAGAAGCCACAATATACACTGAATTACTGCATTTTTTATATATTTTTTAATTCAAAATGCTTAGAATATATTTTGAAGGTAAAAACAAAAAAAAAATTGTGGATTTCATGATTTCTTTTAAGTGAATTCATTCATCTTTAGAATTTTAAATAATTAGGTCTTTATGATACATGCTTAGTTACCATGAAATGTTTTCTTGTAATAATGGTATTTTCAAAAATTGGAAACACTTGACAACATGAATTGAAAAATACTGTATTTAAATAATTATGCAGTCAAATGTATGGATGTCCAAAAGAAACAGAAGTTAGTATGTATAATTGGCAATACCACACCCTTTCGCTCACCACCACTTTTACACTGATAGAGGACTCTATCGACTACCATAGAATATTTAAAATATCCACACACGGATCTGCCATGTTTATTACAAGCCATGAAATTGTAAATAAGATTTTAAAACAATCGATTGAAATTTTGATTTGTGAAAATTTGTTTCATTGTTCTAAACAAAATTCTTTTTTTTCTTTTTATCCTTTCAAAAAAAATAATTAAAATTTTAGATGAGCCAAAAAATAGTTAGTATCATTAGAGAAATCTTGTGTACTGATTATTGACGAAGTGAAAAAATTTTGCAGCCCTATCGGTTTTGAGACTTAAGTGTAGAGAGTATATTAAAATAATGGTTAGAGTTTAGTCTGGGTATTGTGTTTTCTTTCAAGAAACTGCCAGACGAAATTGTCAAGGTCTGAACATGAGTTTTTTTCAGTTTTCAAGTTGGCCTGACTGGCTATGTGTTGTGCACAAATGGAGCTAGAGGGCTGAAAATTCATTGTCTTGAAAAAACTTTTTGTTTCATGAAATACTTAAACAGGCTTGCAATTTGAATTTATGCTAAATTGATCCTTTCGGTGATTGCCGCCCAACAAAATGCGAGAGAAGTAATTCATTCATTGATCACGTTTTTTTCCAATTTCTAATTGATCAACCCCAACACAGCATGCCATCTAAGGACATTGTTCACATGACAGTTTCCATTGAGTGACTAAGCAGATCTGTTATTTTTTTTTTTGTTTTTCCAAATTTATCAATCCCATTCAGTAAGAAAACCCCAGGAACAGATTAAACGAATGCTACACATGTGGAGGTAGGTCTCTGTTCATCTGTCTAAACCAGAATATGCATTTCTTTATATATAGAATTACAGAAGCAATAAAAGATGTAGTTTGCACTGAGATTAAAGGAATTTAAAATTATAAGTTACAATAGATACAATGAAAAAGACCTTGAAAAGTGATTTACAAACTCAAAATGAACTTGGAAAGCGGAAGCAATGCTGGAAATGGAATCTTTATAACAAAGTATCTGTAATTTATCGTATTGGGCAATAACCTCAGCCTGCCAACCATGGAGACATAAGATTGATGCTGTTTGTTAGGTCGGGCCGAAAGAACCGGACTTTCTCAAATTATCTTGAGATATACCGGAAGTTGCTTTTTTCACTCCCAATCAACAACAGTATCAAAAAATTTGAGACGCATTAATTTTTAAAGGTCATTGGGGACCCTTGAAAATTGGTGAATCTCAAAATTTTCTATGTTGTTAATAGTGACTGAGAAGACAACGTTTAGCTATCTTTCATAGTATTTTGAGAAAGTCCTTTTTTTAGGCTTACAGTAGTCTCCAGCAACTATCACCTTTATTCCCCTTTTATAGTTCCTTGGCACTTATCACTTCATATTAGCCCCTTCGAGGGGCCAATGTATATCATATATAGTAGCGTCACAAAGAAAAAAAAGGGGGGAGGTGACTGAGCCAAACAGAATGGATGACCAATTCAAACCTCATATAGAAGTGATTTATTCCCTCATTGCACTGCTTTTATAGACGATTAAAACAGCACAGTACATCCGGGAAAAGACAAGAGTTAGAGACATCATAGAATCTATAAAAAATCTCAAATGGTGGTGGGCTGGCCATGTTGCAAGAATGGCAGACAATCGATGGACATCACAACTCACAACATGGATTCCCTGAGACCACATGCGCAACCAAGGCCGGCAAAATGTTAGATGGAGAGACAAGCTAGACAAGTTCAGGAAGTACTGGCTCTGTGACGCCCATGATAGAGAAGTGTGGCAAATCCTGGGGAAGGTCTGTGTCCAACGACGGACACTAAAAGACTGATGATGATGATGATGATGATGAGGCTCTTTGTATAGTTTTCATGAACTAAGTAAGTAAATGAATCGTCTATACCTTTGAGAACTTCTGTTCAGACAATCCAACCTCTTCTTCCAATCTTTGATGTTAACACCAAATTTTGGGCAATTCTTTCTGCAGCCTTCTTCAGGTGTAATCTTTTCCTTCATATATGACAATGGATTGTTCTGGTTGGCATATTACTCCCCACAAGCGGGACACGAGATGGAATCCTTTCTTCGATAAGAAAGAAAAGACCTATTCCATGTTAGAAATTATGGAGCAAGCTGCTCTGCACGTGTTGCTAAAATAAAATAACGTATTTCACAAGAGTTGCTGCTAATGTTTAAATTTTGTTTGATACCATTTTTTGCACCTGAGAAAATATCCAAAACAGAGCCTCTCTTTCCATAAGGATATCACGAATTACACTTGAAGAAGGCCAAGACGTATTATCATTAAAGATGGAAAGAAGAGATTGGATTTTCCGAACAAAACTTGGAAAAGGCAGATGTTTATTGGACATAAATTTCAAACGAATCCAGATGAACTGAGCCTGAGGAGTCGATCAAGGCGGAACGGAAACACAACCTCAAATATACTTCACTTAATTCACTTGTACATATTTTAATACTAAGTGTGTAATGACTTCCCTTATTCTTTTTTAAATTTCTAGTCTCTCAATGTAAAAAGTCCAGAAAAATGCACTGAAGATGAATCTTTTATTTGGTATTGATAAAACTTGTTCTTGGTTGCTTACAAGTATGAAGAAAAAAATAGGAACACACAGTTGAGGCTTCAAGATGAAAGTGATTCTAACTTTATTTGGAATTGTATGAAAGAGTGCCATGTGTACTTTATATCAGCCTAAATATTTCCAGAGCCAAAATAACTAGATATATAGGCAGATTCACACATTTATCTAAGATATTGTTATTTGAAATTTTCATCTCTGAATATCCTGGTGAAAAAATTGCATTTCTTTATGGGAGCAAGAGAAAATTTCACAGTAATCAGTAGAAGGCAATGATATTTTGTAAAAAATAAAAAATGACCACCCTACATGGGTAAATTACAATGTATCAGGTTGTTACACTTGAAATTGTTGTCTTCTTGAATAGTAAGATAACAGAAGATATTGACAACAAAAAACGGTAAATATTTAATCAAAATATAACCTATTTGAAGCAATAACCTTCTCCTGATTATCCTCTAATGATAATAATCAATCTTTACAATTTTTTTAGATTTAGTGATCACAAATTTAGCAAAATCACAAATTATGGCCCTTCTATTATTGAACTTTTTATTACGGGTACAGAGTTGAAAAAACAAGAAGATCCCAATAACCCTGAAATGAAGGGTACACAACCAATGCATATTCCTGATAGTCACCTATGAAGCTGAAACATGAAACCTTACCAAGAGACTGATCTACAGACTGAAAAGCATGCAACATACACATGAAAGAATCATGTTCAACCTCACATGGAGAGATCACAAGACAGCACAATATATCAGGAAGAAAACAGAAGACCAATACATCATAGAATTCACTAAAAAACTCAAATGGCAATGGGCTAGTTATGTTGCAAGAATGGCAGACAACCAATAGACATCACAACTCACAACATGGATCCCACAGATAACATGCGCAACCAAGGCTGTCAGAATACAAGATGGAGAGACAAATTAGACAAATTCAGAAAGTATTGGCTCTGCAATGCCCATGATAGAGAGATCTGCCAAGTCCTATATACAGCGACAGATAATAAAAGACTAATGATGTTGAAAAGATGTAGATTTGAATTTATGAATTTAGAAGATGCCATATGACTTCATATTCAAATTTTTTAAGCTTAGGCAGTAAGCTGACAGGTGGATAGTTTCCTGGATTTCATTCAATTCATAAGGGACCCATTTTTCCAACATTTAACCTTTCCTAATGTCTTGAGAAGTCATTATATAGTCGCTGTTGAAGTCTTAATTTTTTAGAAATACTCAAACCATTGTTCGTGGATCGTCAGTCATTGCTGTCAATATGTCATGAGGATCAAATTTTGGTCTCCCCTCGCGTTTCATTAGATATCCATATTTTCAAACCTGAACTTATTGAACTAATACTGAACAATTAACACTGTGTTCACTTGGAATGCATTGTTGATGCTATCAGCAGCTTGAGCAGCATTTTTTTAATTTGAAATTGAACTTGAAAATTAATCTAACTCCTTGGTTAGATACAATTGCTGTTAGGGACTCAAAAACCTCTAATGATAACCAATCGTTAGATCTTTATTTTTGGCTTTATTCTGTAATGTAAATGAGAACCATACCCTCAAAATCTGGGATTTCCTATACCAAGAGGATTCTCAATGAGGTAGTAGTAACAGGAGAAGTTGGAAGAGAAAAAGAAGATGATTCAACGGGAAATCTTCCTAACTTTTAGTAAGCTTAAATAAAGCATACAATTTTTTATCAGTTTTTTCAAATTTTTTCTGGAGTCTTAGTGTGTGGTTATTTTATTCAATAAGTGGGCTTTAAATAGGTATATTTAATATTTTTAGCTATGAAGTTAGCTGGAAATTGAAAAGTTCAACTGATCTTAGCCATTCTTTGCAGAGTTTTAGAAAATTAATAACAAACAATATTTTGCATCACTGTAAAAAACAAACCCTTGTTATGATGTTTATTGATGACATCACACTTCTCATGACATAATATCAACTGGTATATAAAACAAAAAAAACCCCAACCTTCTTCTTTCTGTTGTTCAATACAACTGGGAGTGACCGCTTAATGAAATAGTGTTTTATAGAGTCAATTTCATGTGACAACCTTTTAAAAATTTCAAGCCAAAACTCAAATTTTTTTACTTGACTCTTGAAGATAAAACACTCTTGATACTACTCCTATTTGACACCAGGGATCTTTGATTGAGGAAAAAAATTCTGATAAATTTACTTTGTCAGATGGAATATAAAAATAAATTAAAAAATTCACTTTAAGCAGCATAGGAGGTAACATATTAATATTTAAATTTTCTGATATGATTTTAAGAGTTAAAGTAGAAAAAGCAAAAAAACTTTGAGCATTTTATAAAAAAACCATGTCATACAAGATAGTCAGGTATTTTCTACCATGAAAGTGGAATTTACAAATCTAGCATTGAGAGGGGGGTTTGTCCAGTGTGTCTTCGTGTATGTTTCCTCAAATTCGAAGTTGCTGTAAATGTTAACCCACAGACATCACACTGGAAGGGCTTCTCTCCAGTGTGTGTTCTCATGTGTTCAGTAAGTCTTGAATTGACTGAAAAATTTGATCCACAAACATCACAGTGAAAGGGTTTTTCTCCTGTATGTGTCCGTATGTGTTTTTTCAAAACGGAATTATCAGTGAACTTTGAACCACAAATATCACAGCCAAAAGGTCTCTCCCCTGTATGTGATCGCATGTGTCTTTTAAGATGTGAACTCAGTGCAAAATTTGAGCCACATATGTCACAGTGGAATGGCTTTTCACCACTGTGCGATACCATATGTCTTTTGAGATTTGAATTTCCGGTAAAATTGGCACCACATATATCACAATGAAATGGTTTTTCACCTCTGTGGGCTCGCATGTGATTTTTTATGCTTGAGCTATGAGAAAATGAGGCTCCGCAAATGTCACAGCTGTAGGGTTTTTCTCCAGTATGGATTAAAAGATGAGTTTTAAGAGTTGAACTATGAGCAAATTTTGTTTGACAAATTTGACACTGATATGGTTTTTCTCCAGTATGGATTCGCATGTGTCTCCCAAGTTGTGATCTATGCTGAAAAAGTAATTTACATATCTCACAGTGGAAAGGTTTTTTACTTTCATGTATTGTTAGATGAAATTCAAGGTTGGACTCGTCTGAAAAGTTACGCCTGCATTTTTCACAATAAAAAGTTTTTTCTTCAGTATCAGCTAACTCTTCTGGTTCTTGACTGGAACTAAGAAAAATAGAAGTCTTATCTTCCTTTGGACGGGAACTCTCAGAGACATCTGAACTATTCTCCCGACTATCAGAGCTTGTCTCATTAGTAGTTTCCATGTTTTAATATGAATTTCAAGGAAAAATCTTTAAATTTGTTAGCTTTATTTTTCAAACAAAAATGTTTGAAAATATTCAAAAGTTGTTCATGAAATTCCTTTGTTCATGATAAGGTGTTTTATTCTTGAAAGGTTGCATCTGTAATTCTTCTGTGTGATTACTTTTTGATGTTATTAATATCAAACAGAATCCAATAACTTACTTCTCTGAACAACTCATTTTAATTTCCCAATTAATTCTTAATATCATCCAACAATTGGTGTTCTATCATTTAATTACAATCTTCTGAACGTTTAGTTTATGAACTATTCCATTTTCATTCCATTCTGTAGGCATAATCTGAAAATAAAATAGAAATAGTTTAATATTTTGTTCACAAAAATTAACAGTATTATGTACAAATGGACAAACAGCAAGAGAACTATCAAGTTTTATAAAATCCACTTGAGTGGTTAATGTTTTTATCCTAAATGCGCTGTTATTTGTTGCCATAGGAACAATGGCCTGAATTGAAAATTGTATAAAAGAGAAAACAACTGAAATTAAGATGAAGGTGAGAACTAGTCAAAAAAAAAATTCAATGAAAATGATGTGTCAAAACACTTCATCATATAATAATAAAAATTGAAGTTATTACATATTTCAATGTTATAAATCATAAGTCAAACAACTGAGGTAAGACCAGAGTTAAACAGTGTCTGGATTTAGTTCATCATCTCTTCTATCCAACAGCGTTTCGTTTATAGTGTACAGTAAAGTTTAACTCCATGGAGGATAGATACTTTTAAAAGTGACATATTTGTTATTGCTTGCTGTATGAATTTTGAAAGGATAATACTGCAATGCAGACAATGAGAAACATTTGGGAAGTGTATCCATATGTTGTGTAAGCTTGTAAATGCTAAGTGTTGTTTAAAAGGTTTAAAACCGGCGATTGTGAGCTTTCTGATAAGCATCATCGTGGAAGACGAACATCTTTGGTCGATGATCTTCAGAAGGAGACTGTTAAATCATTTCCTTTTCAAAGCAACACAGACTTGGCACAAAAATAAAGAGCCGCATGTTCAAATGTCCCCGAACATCTCACGCAAATAAAGAAAAAGTGCGGAGAGGGATTCGGGCTTTCTCATGAACCCTCAATAGGAATAACAACCTTTTGTTTTTGCAACACATTTTTACAGGTGACAAAAAATGGAATACTGCATGTCAACAGAAAATGAAAAAGACAGTGGTTATCAGTGAATAAGAAACTGGTGCCACCACAGAAGTCCTTGCCATCTGTCTGCTAGAACATGAACGGTGTTATCAATTATTAGTTACTGGAACATGGAAAGACTACTACTGCAGATGTTAATTGCCAGCAACTTGATCATGTAAATAAAGCATTTAATGTAAATGTTGATAAACCAGGTCTGGTAAATAGAAAAAGGTGTAACTCTCTCAAAATGCCAATGCAAGGGATCAATCTGTAAAGTAAACCCAGGAAAAGATAAGATTTTAGGGGTAGGAAGTTCTTCCACATCCCTCATCCTGGATTTAGCTCCTACAGATAATAATTTGTCATGATCGATAGAGCATTTCATAAGTGGCAGAACATTCAGAAACAAAGAAGTTCAAAAAAGTCTCTTAAACATTCTTTCAGAAAAAAATGCAGAATTCTTTTGACGTGGAATCAAAAAGTTGCTTTCTCCTTGGGCTACTGTTATCGGTAATGATGGTGATTAGAATATTGATAAATAGTATTTAATTAAACTTCAGTGGTATTGGTCTTTACCTCCTTCTTGATGATTTGTAATTACTTTCAAAACACCCTAATATTCATAGTAATAATTACTCCAAAACAATGTCATTTATTTGAATAATCCAAGTACATAAAGTTTAATATCAATTCAATGCTATTTGATGTATTATATACAAATATATATACTGCTCAGTAAAACCTCAAAATCAAAGGTTACTATGGTTAGTCCATTACGGGAAAAAGGTCTGATGAATGATAGTGTGTATAACATCCCATGCATACAAGGAAACACATACAAGGGTGAAACATGCAGCCCACTTGAAGTCAAACTCCGAGTACATAAGAAAGCTATAACCATAGGAGAAGTGGAGAAATCTGGTATGGTGGAACATATCGGGAGTGAAAAGGGTACATACTACCCTCTCTGGGATGAGGGCAAGGTAACTGATAAGGACCATTGTTGAGGAGTGAACAAGCCGACAGAAGCAGCATACTAGCTGGTCAGATGAATCCTAGTATGGATTTCAACATGACGTGGTTTTTGAAAACAAGTGTTTGACAGCTCTAACATGAACATTTTTTTTTTTGAGTTGTCCCACTGCTTGGTTGACAGTATGCTTAAATCCTTCTACCTACCACTACCACAAAAAAAAAATTGATATTAAATACATTATTGACCATAATTTTCTTCTTTGCTCAACGGAGAAACGAGACAGAATTCTTCGTTTAACAGAGAGAGAAAATGAGAACTTTTCAATATTAGTTTGGTTTATCACCATCTTATTAAGATGCATTCTTCTAACAAAATGAACACAGTTGAAACAAACCAAAATGAAGTTAGTACAGCTGAAAGAGATAAACATAGGTTAGTAGTAACATTGTTCACATAGGTAAGTAGTAATATTGTTCACATAGGTAAGTAGTAATATTGTTCACATAGGTTAGTGGTAACATTGTTCACACAGGTTAGTAGTAAAATTGTTCACATAGGTTAGTGGTAACATTGTGCACATAGGTTAGCAGTTACATTGTTTACATAGGTTAGTAGTAACATTGTTCACATAGGTTAGTGGTAAAATTGTCTAATAATGAATGAGAACTGATATTAAAATTAAAAAAATAAATCCGAAATAGCACACGCTATATATATGTATATATAAGTAATCTTTAGTTTGAGGATCCCCCACCCCAGAATAGGGTTACTTCCAACTATAAGCAATAAAAATTGCCACCTATATCTGGTTTTAACCAAGCAAATAACAAATTGTTCTCCTATTTTTTTTGGGGGGGGGTAGTATTAGTGTTAGGCAGCTTCTAAAAATTGAATCTTTCTCAAGTGAAAAAACCAAGTCATCACCATATCCACGCTAACTAAAGGTTACCATGCAGTCACAACCTTAATCGTGACTAAACCCTCACTCCCTTAGTCCATATGTTGGTTAAAACCAGGAAAAGTTGATCTGCTGTAGCCATTTTCTAGATTATTATATTAACTGTATTTTTGACTCTTCAAACCATAGATTACTATATATATATATATATATATATATATATATATATATATATATATATATATATATATATGTAGTTCGGCATTTTTACAAGATTCTCACTTGTTGGAAGTTATACTAAAACTATCATAAAGTAGCATTCATTCGATGATTGAAATTGTCATAAATCTCTTGAGAAAGTAGCTTATAATAACTAGTTGAATGTTATTTTTCCGCAGATTACATGATGTGTGCATGCTTGAAATAGATAAATGTTGGTTAATACTTATATTGTCTATACAGGTTAATAATATTGGTTAGTAGTAACATTGTCTATATTGATTAGTAGTAACATTGCCTATCCCCTTCTCCTCATGTTATTCACTTGGTTTTTTGGGGTTCATAGTACCTGTTGGGTTGCATGATATTGCATCAGTGGCTATGTATTTCACACCTAGAATGTGCGTTATTTGGAATCTGTACTGAAGGTTACAGCATCTGGGACAAAATCAATGTCATTAAAGGAGTGGTCACTAAAGATTTTAAGAAGTGGGTAAGGATTTATTGCGACAATGTGCTTGTCACAGCCCAAGATAATGAATTTGGCTTTGTCAAGCCTGTCCATCACCACTAGTGCATCTGTTTTGAATTTGTGCATGGTGAAACTCGTTTATATGCCTGAAGTAGCTCCCAACAAGAGTGGTTTGCCATCCAGTGCTATAACAAAATGGCTTGATTTGATGACTTTGGCTGTGCTTTAGGAGGAGCCAGAATCCGAACTCAGTCTTGGACCAATCTGTTGCAAGGCAAGTTGGTTTAGTGTTATCATAAAATCTTACACCCTCCTCAATCTCTCTCATTATTATTGACTTGGATTCTTCAAACAGTCAGTCCATCTCATCATTCCAGAACTTTGTGTTGGTTTAGAGTTAGGAAACAAGCTGTACAGATATCGCATCTTACACCTGAAGAAGGCCAGCTGAAATTTTGTGTCAGCAACAAAAATAAAAGATTAACATACCCAAACAAAAGTTGGTATGTTAGTAATTCTTCCCAAATTTATAGACAATAATAATCTTCACCTTATGTCATGTAACTTGAGCAGAGACATCACAATCCAGTTTATTCTAATAGTTCAACCTTCTCTCTGATCAATATAGGTTTCTATGGGTTTCCTTCTAATTCTGCACACTAAACAGGTGAAAATATTTTTAGATATTTGAAACCGAGTAACAGTTATCCCATCACTTTAAAACTAATTAGAAGCTTTATATAACTTGGGAAGAGACATCACAATCCATTTTATTTCAGTTGTATTAACTTCATTTCGGTTTGTTCCAGCTGTGTTCATTTTGAGAGATGAACGCTGTTCAACCTACTCTTAAATCAATCTTGGTTTTTATAGATTTCCTTCTAATTCTGCAGACAAAACAGATGAAAATATTTTTAAATTTTTGAAACTGAGTAAGAATTACCAAAACCCTTTAAAGCTAATTAGAAGCTTTTAGTCATTCATTCACTCCCCGATCATTTAAATGATGCCACTTCCCTAATTTCCAAGTAATAGACATATTTCTGTCTTGAAATTTAGTGAGAAAGGATAGAGTACTACTATCATAAGCACTGAACACATGAGATAATCTCTACTCTGTAAGGTAGGCAATTCTGAAGAGTGCTTCTCAATTTGAACACATACAGACTTAGCAATTCAAACTTGTATTCTATTCATCATGCACACACAAGGTCAGTAATACAGAATGACATATATAGGATCAGAAATTCACCTTATATATGTATGAAAATTGCTGTGATATACTTAGCCTACTTGGCAAGACCAATGAGGGTTATGGTTGGTGTGATCAAAGGACACATCTTTTCGTATTCGGCAATAAAGCAGGGGAATACAATTTAAAAAAATAAAAACAAGTAAGCATTGGCATTCAGGCTCATCTTGCTTTTCGAGTACCTAGCATATCAGCACAAAGGGTGCTGCAACCCACACTGTTGAAAATGGTCAGACAATTTTGGGAAGCTTTTCTCTTGTTTGACCACTCTTTATCTCTCCATTCTTGAATAAAGCATGGGCTGCTATCGAACATAGGACAGGGAACTGCACAACCTATTTACATTACAATTGCATTGGCAGATTTGTATAATCATCAGTGGGATATGATGGCAACCAGTTACTTTTCAACAAATTAAATTACAAGAATATTGTGACATGAATTTGGCAAATAATTCACAATCCAAGATTGCATTAAAAAAACAGATATCATTGAGTTTTGAGCTCTTCCAAAGTTTACATCAGCTCCGCTTCTTGTATCATGCCACACATGAAGCAATAATGTTTGTCCCCATTTCTCGAATGATCCATGGAGATCCAATCATTGCTTGTAGCAATCACGGGTTTTATAGGGACTGGGTAAGCAAGCCTTATGGGGCTAGAGGGCTCCAATTGCCCTATCATTAGGTTGGTGCAAAAATAATTGCAGTTTTTCACCATCAACTTTGAAGCAGTAGGTTTCAGCTTAGAATGAGAAGTATTAATCAAAATAAGAACCTTCAGAATCTATACATTTTTGTCCACTAGAAACACGTCAATTTATTCCAGGAGCATAGAATTCTGGGGTCCTAGGACCAATGAATTTTTCAAAGTTGTTTTTGAGTTGCTGCCTGTTCGTTTTTCTTTACATTTGGGGTCATTTACATGACACGTCAAGCTATTTTGCTTTTCCATTTAGTGCATATGTCAAACAACCGTTGAATGGTCAACATTTAGTTCCTCTGCAACCTCTTGAGTTCATTTTGGGTGGATCTGCCTCAATATTGGCCCTCAATTGGATGTTGTCAATTACAGAAAGACGTCCACATCTGTGAGGCTTGTGTATTTATTTTTAAATTTCCGGAACCAATGTTTAGCCGTACATTCATTGACAGTCCCCTGACCAAATACTTGGTTAATAGTTTCCATCCTGTTTTTAAGTCATACAACAAAATTGCTCAAATTTGCTTTTTCTCCATTTTTGATTTGATAGCCACAAATAAACCAAAATAAATAGTGGTTAAAAAAATGTTCAGCTTGAATAAATGGAACGAAATTCACACTTTAAAATGGTACAAATATCACTTGAACGTAGTTGAATAATAATTTATTCCAAAAGAAAGCATCAAAGTTCAAAATAACAAAATTATCCTTACACCAACCAAATATTTACCCTTAATGGGGAAGACAAGTGGATTCATTCCTTTCCCAAAGGCATTAGTTTGAATGAACTATCTGACTCCATTCTCCATGCCGCTAACTGTTAGGCCACCTACACCTCCCGAAGTCTACCGCCATATGCATCAAAAGAAGACTGACCATCTACTTGCAGAGGTAGGTTTAACAAATTTGTTTGTCTCACAAACCAATGGTCGTAATGTTTGTCAAGTAGGGAATCAGTAATAAACTTGTGCAAGACTAGATTTGGTCAAATAAAAATAAAAATTCGAATTTTCATTTTAACATAAAGTCAGGAACAAAAAACATGTGTCTTGCAAAAAGTGTCAGGCCACAATGGGTATAAAAACAAAGAAAAAAACATGCGTCAGGCAATGTCAGGATGTATCAGGTAGATCCAATTTTGGCCATTTGGGGCCAGAAACGTTTCCAACTATCTGGAAATGGGTCCTGACATGACGAGCAGCAATCGTATGTTTATATTGGAGAGTATTTATAAGTATTTAATTACTGTGTCAGGCAATGTCAAGAAGTGTCAGACAGCGCCAGGAATTTGAAAGAAAAGTTTTGTCAGTCAGTGAGTAGAAAAATGTGTTTAAGGCAATGTTGGGTATAGAAAAAGGTGTGTCAGACTATGTCAGGAGGAGTGTTGCCAATTTTCGCGCTAAATTCAACGCGTTGTTCTGGAACCGTGGAAATTCAACGTTTAGCGCTAATTTTATAGCTATTAAAAAGCTAACGTTGTTCTTTTTAGTAGCGCGTTTCAGGGCTTTTTGATGCTTTTTTTTTACATCGATTAAGCGCGAAAATTTTATTTGAGAGCGACAATGTAAGTTAGGGGGTGTCAAGTGGCATCAGACGTGAAAAGTACAGTCCCAATATCGGGCATTGCATTTTGGAGCCTTTCTGTTAACCCCCACCACACCGAAATCTTTATAACCAGTAGTAATTGACATGTTTAGTTTATTTCTTCAGGTTTAAGGCTTTCGCTTGTGAACTAACGAAAGAGACCCAGCATTTCGTATCTTCTTAGACAATTTTTTTTTTAAAAATCCAACTTTTTTTTCTGTTCAGGCTTCCGTATTTGATTATAATGGACGTTAGCTTTTGGTGGGACTAATGAAAAGGACCCTAAATTATTTTTTTCGAGCTGTCCCCGAGTAAAAAAATAATAACAGTTTTTAATTCGGTTTGAATAACCTTAAATCAACATCGTAGCTTTCGATGTTTTAAAATTTTGATAATTCAATATAAATGTAAAGATCTAGTTTAGGGGAAAGTGAAATATTTCACACCCTCGCACACTCGATGTTAAAATGGTGCAAGTGAAGAGATAGGAGAATCTATTATAAAGAAATATGTGAATACATAAATTATATTGTTAATGCTCCGAATAAAATGAATGATTAAATTGTTTTGCCTAGCATCGCATCAATGAATTTTCGACAGTTCGCATATCTCCGTGACGTCAGCTGAGTTTCAATCAGGACCACCATCCCTATGTTATACTGTAGTTCTTATCTAACTTGAAGAGAAGAATGATATTGCTTTTATCTAACTTTTTCAGTGAATTTATTTCAATGAACATTCGTAAATAAAGCCATTTGGGGCAAGTTTAGAGAATCACTTCGATAATTCTAACAAATGAACAGGATACCGTTTGCTTTTTAATTTTGACTGGTTTTTAATCTCCATCTGAATTTAATTAATCATGACTTATCTGAACCTACCATAAAAATAAATAAGGAGAAAGAAAATCAAATATCGTTATATATTCCATATTTGAGGACTTACCACGAATCTCTGTTAAAAACAAACCAACTTATTATCCAAATACAAATTCCCAACTCCTCTTCAGGAAATACGAATCGGCAAATACCCTCAACAACAACATAAACACAACTCCTCATAACTGTCGCCAGTGTTGCCAACTTAGTGGTTATTTTCGCGATAGTTTGACCGCCAAAAAGCGCTAAACAGCCCTGAATTCAACAGGAAATAATAGCCCAAAACGCCTAAAACGGCCAATCAACACCGAAGAGATGTTAAAAATAGTAGGGGGGGAAGATGCCGAAAATGGCTTAAAATAGCCAAAAATTCGATCACGCCCGCACTAATTTAGCAGTTTTTGCACCCCAAAAACAAAAACCGCGCTGAAGTTTAGCACGAATGCGCTAATTCCAAAACACGAAGTGTTGCCATGTACGATTTGTTATTCATAGCTGGACCTGTCTCTGAAAAAGGCTAAAACTAGCTAAATTTCCTGATTTCCAGCTAACTTTATGCCTACAAATCTTACTCATTAAATTCCCACTAATCTAATATAATAACTATACACAAAAGCTACCAAAAATTATTCATAAAAATAATACATTTACTTGAATAGGGTTACTGCAGCTTTTTATCGGCTAAATTGAAAAGGAATCAGCCAGATCTAGCCGAAAAATGGCTATTTTGGCAATCCTGCTTGTCATATCGGCTGTAACATCCGATCTCAAACATGGCCGTTCATCAGTGTCTATGGATGGCCGTTCCGACTATAATTTACTTTCCCCAACGAAGTTCGACGAGGTGTACACATTTTCTCGCGTATGTCTGTCTGTCATTCAGCTACACAATATTTCCTGAAGTTCTCAGCGAATATAAATGATATTTTGAGGAAAGTTGAGCCATGGACTAAGGAAGAAGTGATTGAATTTTAGGGAGGACCAAGGATTTTTTTTCATGTCATAACTTTACGTCCACATATCTCCAGAAGTTCTAAATTAATTTGAGATAAATTCTCAGGGCAATTAAAGCCATTGTCACTGAGTTCAATCTACTTTTGGTGCTTATCTAAATATCTATGAAATAGTTTCTGTATGCTGTAAAGAAATAGGTGACCGGTCAAAAGGCATCAATACAAAAGGCATCAATCAAAAGAACAACAGTGCAGTATGGACTACTGCAATTTATAATCATGTTTGGTCAGAAGACATCAGTCAAAAGAACAATACTAGTTGCGAATATTTTTACTGAATTTGTAATATTTGAGTAATTTAATTTAGAATTTTCTTTTTGTGAATTTGAATGAATGAACGTTTTGTAGTGATTTTATTTTTTATTCCATACCATATGTCACAAGAAGAATTAGTATAAATTTAAAAAAACAATTTAAATGATAAAATAAGTAATACTTTTGTATGAAATAAGTAATATTCCAGGAGATTTTTTGTAAGTATTTGAGTAATATCCGTTGATCTTTGCTTTGAAGTAGCCCCAAGTCATCATCATCATCATCATCAGTCTTTTAGCATCCGTCATTGGACATAGACCTTCCCCAGGATTTGCCACACTTCTCTATCATGGGCGTCACGGAGCCAGTACTTCCTGAACTTGTCTAGCTCGTCTCTCCATCTAACATTTTGCCGGCTTCAGCTGCGCATATGGTCTCGGGGAATCCATACAAAGTCTTTAAAAAGTATAGTTTTTAATCAAAAGGTATAATTATATCTTAATCAGATTTCGACACATGAAATAATATAATTAATTGAAAAAATGATGGCTGTATCAAATAATAATAAGCTGAAATAACCCCCTGACACCTTTGACAATATAAGTGGATGGATGATATTGTTTTTGTCTTATGTTATCGTTGTCTTTTTCTCACACCTTATAAAACTCATGGAAGATTTTCTTTGACTGCATTAGTACTAGAAAACCATTGAATGAAAATGTCTGCATAGGTTTCTTCAGTTTTCAAGGAAGTCAGACTGGCTAGCTGTTTATGTATGTATCATGCATACAGGATATACTGATGGAGCAAGGAGGGCTGAAAATTTCTACATTTACTCCTTATTATGTCTAGAAAAAACATTTTGTTGTCTTTTGAAAAGGGTTCCAATTTGCAACATAAGTTTATGCTAGATTGGTCCCTTGGTTTGTGTCCACACTAGTTTTTTTTGTTGAAAATTTTGACTTTTATAATGATCACTGCCTAAAAAAGGTGAGAGAAGTAACTCATTCATTCATCACCCCTTAATTCAATTTTTCAATTCATCACCTCCAGCATGGCATACTGCCAAATGATATTGGTCACATGATGGTTTCTGTTGAGAAAAGGTTGACCAATAACTGAATTTACATAATTCCTAACAAATATGGGAAGATCTTTCAAAGTTTGCCTCGAAGAGCTGAAAAAAGCAGAATAGAAAGATCTAGAATGGCTAATCATATCAGGAGAGAGAGAGAAGTGAACACTTTCCTCTGTAGGGAGAAGTCCGCATTATAGACAGGAAATGATGTTGGAAACAGAGAAAAATATGAAGAATGCAGCCCACATCAAGATGTCGACTGAGCATTTAAGTCAAATGAGTACAGATTTCAATCGAATTTTTGACATTCTCATCTTGAGTGAATGAATCTGCACTTACTCTTTCAATTCCTTTGAGTGAAATTTAGTAATAATAGCACCATTTACTTCATCATGTATCAACCTGACAATCGTAATGATTTAAGCATTAGTTATTATTGAATCTAGTGTAAAATAAGTAATTAATAGTATTGTATAGTAAGGAATTAATCAGTTAAGCCTCAACACAAGTCAGTTTCAAGCCACAGAATGCTTTTAACTCTTCAAACCCAAATTCCAAGTCGCCTGATAATATATTCTGATTGTCTCCTTGTGGTACATACACCCCACCTTTAGAATCAATGTTCTATATCATTTCTTCATCAGCACCAAAAAGTCTTTTTAACAAAATGCAAATCATTTCTTAACATTGTAAATTTGAATGAATGAACATTTTATCTGTGACTTCATGTGAAAGCTAAAATAAAATGACTGAAAAGAAATATTTTTGGATCTTCTTTTTCAACTGATTCAATGTTAAACAGACACTCCGTAACTGACTCCAGAGAGAAGCCAGGTGATTACAAAGAGAGTGAATCTGAATTTTCAACTCGTTCGTTGCTAAACAGAGACTTCAAAATAGATAATGGAGAAACAACGTATACTTATGGAGAGATGGGATCTGAATTTTCAATCGATTCAATATCAAATGGACACTCGTCAACTGATACTGGAGAGAAACTGAAGGCTTCTGTAGAGAGTAGATTTGAATTTTCCATTAATTCAATGTTAAATGGACACTCCACAACTAACACTGGAGAGAGGTGATATGCTTATGATGAAAGTGGGTTTGAATTTTTAATAGTATTACACTGTAACTCAACAACTGGCACTAAAAAGAAACCAAATGTTTATGAAAAGAGGGGTCTGCATTTTGCACTGATTCAGTACTGAACAGTCACTCCCCAACTGACACTGGAGATAAACAAAATGCTTACAAAGAGCATAGATCTTTATTTTCTACTGGTTCAGTGTTTGACGAACACTCCCCAACTGATAATAAAGAGAAATCAAATGCACATGAAGAAAATGGATCTGCGTCGTCTATTGATTCACTGTTTGGAAAACACTCCCCAAATGACAGTGAGGAGATATCAAATGCTCATGAAGAGAGTGGGTCTGTGTTTTTGACTGATTCAGTACTAAACAGACACTTCCAGATTGGCACTGGGGAGAAATCAAATTCTTATAAAGTATGCAGATCTGCATTTTCTTCTGATTCAATGTTTGGCAAACACTCCCCAACTGACAGTGAAAAGATATCAAATGCTTCTGATTTGAGTGGATCTGCATTTTTTACTGATTCAATGTTAAATAAACATTCCACAACTAACACTGGAGATAAGTCATATGTTTATGAAGAGAGTGGACCTGCATTTTCTTCTGATTCAATTTTTGGCCAACACTCCCCAACTGACTGTGAAAAGATATCAAATGCTTCTGATTTGAGTGGATCTGCATTTTTTACTGATTCAATGTTAAATAAACATTCCACAACTAACACTGGAGATAAGTCATATGTTTATGAAGAGAGTGGACCTGCATTTTCTTCTGATTCAATTTTTGGCCAACACTCCCCAACTGACTGTGAAAAGATATCAAATGCTTCTGATTTGAGTGGATCTGCATTTTTTACTGATTCAATGTTGAACAAACACTCTACAACTAACACTGGAGATAAGTCATATATTTATGGAGAGAATGGACCTGCATTTTCATCTAATTCAATAGTAAACTCAGGCTCTCCAAATGACACTCAAGAGAGACAAAATGCTCCTGAAGAGAATGGATCAGAATTTTCAGAGAAATCATCAACACAAACTGAACAAGTACGTGCATCTTCCTTTTCAGAAAACCCCCAAAAGAATACAAATGGAGAGAAAGAAAAACTGTGCAAATCACATTCGGCACCACATGTTAAAGTACGTTCTCAAGAGAAACCATATTCTTGTAAAGTATGCAGTTCATCTTTTCAATTAAAGTCAAGTTCAGTACAACATATGAAAACACACGCTCGAGGGAAACAATATTCTTGTGAAGTTTGTGGCTCATCTCTCACATCAAAGTCTCATTTAGTATATCATACACGAACACATACTGGAGAGAGACTGTATTCTTGTGAAGTGTGTACATCTTTCTTTCCATTGAAGTCCAATTTAGTGAGTCATATACGGATACACACAGGAGAGAAGCCATATTCTTGGGAAGTGTGTGGCACTTCTTTTTCACAGAAATCAAATTTGAGGCAACATAAGCAAACACATACTGGAGAGAAACCATATTTTTGTGAAGTGTGTGGGAAATCTACTTTGGAGTCTACTCAAGTGAAACATCAGCAAACACACACAGGAGAAAAACCATATTTTTGTGAAGTGTGTGGCTCATTCTTTGCATGGGAGTCATATCTAGTACAACATATACAAGCACATACTGGAGAGAGACCATATTCTTGTAAATTGTGTGAGTACTCTTTTACAAAAAAGTCACACTTAGTACGGCATACACAAATACATACTGAGAAGAAACCATATTCTTGTGAAGTATGTGAATGTTCTTTTTCCAAGAGATCAAAATTAATAAAACATATTCAAAAACATACTAGTGATAAACCACATTCATGAAATACGTGTGGATCTTCAGTCTTACAAAAGTAACTCTTGATACCACGTATGAAAAGACACACTGGAGAAAAACCAGATGTGGGTAGATTTTTCTTTCCCATTGAAGTTAAATCTATTGCTGCATATGCAGGTACTCCTCATAGGAGAAGCTGTATGCTTATGAAGAGAATGAATCTGTTTTTTCTACAAATTCAATTTTAAATTGACACAGGGATGAAACAGAATGCTTATGAAGAGAGTGGATCTGCATTTTCATCTAATTCAGAGGTTCCAATACTTGGGTCTGCGGACCCCTGGGTGTCCTCCAAATAACCCTTGAGGATCTGTAGCAGTGTTTTCACTAAGCTGTGCATAAATCCATGTAGAAAAAATAATCCACACAGCGAAATTCTGTCCCCCTTTGAAATCAAGACATGGATAGACAAATTCACAATGACCTGATCTTGGCACGGTGGTACAGTAGTTGGCAGTCACTTGACCAGTGGAAAAAAAAGTGCAAAAATTGGTACCACCTTATATGGACTTTTCAAAGCACAGAGGAGTCATCAAGCTGTTGGAATTTCATTTTGAAATATATCCTTGTGCTTACTAGCCTACACTCCAAAGTAAAATCCACAAAGAATAGCTCCAAAAGTAATAAAAATGAAGTAATTCATCTCTGTATTTGATACCTGGAAGACAAATATTGATTTGTTGTTTGAAAAAAAAACTGTCTCAAAGAGAGAATAGAATGTTCTATTTTTCTTATTTGAATGAAAAATTATTTTAATGAAACATATTTTCATGGTAAAATGTTTAAATTTAACATATTTTCACTTTGAGTGGTGCTACAATTCTAGATTAACTTTTTCTCTTATATTTAGAGTTAATTCAAATATCCAATGCATTGAATTAGTTGAACTTTGATATTCAACTGCAAAAATATGTTTCATTTCAACATTAAAAGCTGTCAGAGAATTCTGGGCCAGGCACTGGAAGGCTATACTAATTCTGACGTCTGCACTCTAAAAGAAGCTAAATTGTAATTAACGGTCATTGAAAAACCTAATCTAGTTTTTCTGTATTGAATTTTAAATATTCATTCTTTTGGGCACTCGAAGATGATAAATTTAAATATTAATTTCAAGCAAACTTGAAAATATTTATCTAAAAATATTTCTATTCAATCTGTCCGTCTTTGTAAGTCATCACAGTTCTAATATTTATGATAAAATATTTGTTGGATAAAAAATAAATTAGATAAAATATATTTTCATGGTAAAAAGTCAAAATTTAACAAATACCGTTTTATGCTAAAATTTAACATTATCTAGCACCCAGATGTCCTCATTTCAACTTTAAGTGCCCAGGGAAATGAATATTTGAAATTTCGATATTTGACCTCCAAAATTGTTTTTTAGATGACCAGATATTGAAATATAGCTTCTTATAGTACCCAAAATTAATTCAGCATCTTTCAGTGGCTGGACAGTCTGACAGCTTTTTATATTGGAATAAAACATGTTTCCATAATTGAATCTTGAAACCCAACATATTTCTGAGGTATGATGAGGCAATGTAGCATTCAACTATGTTCAGACATTTGAACTTAGCATCTTCCCATGTATAGATGTTGAAATTTAGCATCTTTCAATGTCTGGACATTGGAATTTAGTATATTTTGGTGCCCGGACAGGCCTGCATAGGCCTTGCACTGTTCTTATTGTCACTAGTTTGACAAGGAAAATTCATTTTAGTGAAGAAGTGTATTCAGAAAATGTGTTTTCAATGAATGTAACATTCATTTTTGTGAGAAATTTTTCATTTTTGAGAAGAATAGAGTACATTATTGGGAAGTGTTAAGTACTGTTAAAAAGCAGGGACAACATTTAGATAGTTCTTTTGGAACAGTTCAAGAAAATATAAGTCTTGAGTTCATGCCTAAATGTGGTTATTTAAAAAGAAAACTAAACCCAAATCCTTTTTTCTCAAGCATGGAAAATTTCTCAAAGAAATTAAGACCCTTTTGATTCAAAACACATAGAAATACATAAGGAAAATGTGTTTTCCTAAAAATATACATTACTCAATCCAAATTTTCACTGTTTGGTAACTTGAGAGATACAAGTGATGAAATGTTTAGCACTTATTTACAGTAGCATGTGTTGAGAAGAATCATTTAGAACAATGAATTTGGAAATTTTTTATTCAATGAGATAACATTTATAAATGAATATTTTGAGATATTCTGTATAATCTTCCCTTTCAGGGAAACCGAATTTGTTGAGGCATACACATCCATATACTAATGAGAATGTAAAACCATGCTAATCACATCTGACACATATCAAAACAATCGAGAAAAGACAAGAGTTAGAGACATCATAGAATCCATAAAAAATCTCAAATGGCGGTGGGCTGGCCATGTTGCAAGAATGGCAGACAACCAATAGACATCACGACTCACGATATGGATTCCCCGAGACCACATGCGCAACCGAGGCCGGCAAAATGTTAGATGGAGAGACGAGCTAGACAAGTTCAGGAAGTACTGGCTCCATGACGCCCATGATAGAGAAGTGTGGCAAATCCTGAGGAAGGTCTATGTCCAACGATGGACGATAAAAGACTGATGATAATGATGATGATGATGATGAAAACAATGTTCTCAAGAGAAACCTATTATGTATAGGGGACATCTTTCGATTCAAAGTCATGTTTTGAGACACTCAAAACGTTTTTTGGACAATCGAACTCCTTGTTGTTGTTAATACAAGATTTCAGATCATTCATTCTTTTGTCTTCTTCAAGTGTACTATCTGAACGTGATAAGTGTGAGGGTCACAAAGAAGTCACATTTAGAATGACATACTGGAACACATACTGCAGAGAAACCATATTTTTCTAAAGTGTGTGGCTCATCTTTTCCACTGAAGTCACATTTGGTACAGCATACAGAAATACATACTGGAGAAAAACTATACTCCTGTGAAGTTCATGGATTTTCTTTTTTGGTACAACCAATGCAAAAGCACAATGGTGATAAACTGCCATATTGAAAAACATGTACATGTTCGTATATTTCGGAATCTTTGAGACGAGGTATTATTATTATTATTTCTATTGATATTCGGACCATCCTCATCTTGGTTGTTTTTCATACAACGTTTCGGCCATTGCACTCTATGGCCTACGAAGGCCGTAGAGTGCAATGGCTGAAACGTTGTATGAAAAACAACAAAGATGAGAATGGTCCGAATATCAATAGAAATGTTCATGTTCATTGTTGAAAAGACACTTTTAATGCAATATATGCTGAGAGCACTGGAGAGAAACAATATACCTGCAAAATTGTGTGGATCTTCTTTTACATTCGAGTTAAATTTAGAGGAACACACACAAACACACGCTGCAGAGAAAACGTTTATCTGAACTGTAGATCAATATTTCTATGGGAGTCAAATTTAGTGAGATATGCACTTGAAAGAAACCATATCATCATGAAAAGTGGAGGTTTTTATTTTCAGATAATCCAACAACCAAGATCAGGATATGCATTGACTAGAAATTATATTCCTGTGAAGTTTGTGGATCTTCATTTTTTTAAAAAGTTAGATTTTGGGCAATATATGGAAACACTCTTAAAAGAAAAGAATAATGTTGTGCAAAAAGTGAACTTTCATTTTTAGTGAGAACTTGTTTATAAAGACAAGCTTGTACACTCTGTAGATTAAGAAAAAACGTCTTTATATTTTTGTAGCTGTGTACAACTATAAAAAGTCTGCACAACATATGGCTGTGGGCACTTTTGGTGCAGACTGCAAGAGCTTTCCAAAATAGTAATGTCTTCATGCTCTTTAAGATAAACTCAGCAACTGATTGTGCTCAAAAATTTCTATTTCATGGACGTATGACATTAAACTGATACTTTTTTTAGTACTTAATAAACTCCCTTTAACCCTAAAAATATGACCAAAGATGAAGGAATTTTTCAAGTTTAAAGCTGATACTTATTTGTCTCCTTACGTGGGCAAATTCTATTTCAAAATTTTGCATAAGTATGTTGCCACCAATTGATTATAAGTAGCAGCAAAGATTGTCACTCTGTTTCTCTCATCAACTTTCCACCATGGCGACCACACTGTGAAAGGATTCTTTTAAACCATCGCACTGTGACGCAGACAAAAAGTCACTGTTCTGAAGAAACCAAGAAGAGGACTTTTGTGAGCTATCTTTAATCTGTTCCAAAATTTAGACTCTTTCATTTCACTCATCTTACTACAAATATGAAAAAACTTTTTTGTCATTTGTCACCATTGAATATTTTTCTATGTGTAGACATCTAGCCTGACTTTTCTTTGGTTATAGATCACAACTTTATTTATCTTTGGTAATGTACTATGTGCTGTATATCCAATTTTGGTTCATCTTGGTTAACCTATGGTGAGTTAAGAAAAAACTTAGCATAGCATTTTCAACCCTGATTTGGCGAATAAGTACTTATTTATTGCTTTCAAAGACTAAATAGTATGTCTTGTGAGTTGGGAAACTGTCAGTTCCAAAAAAAAATAATCCAGAAAAGACAGGTGTGTCTCTGAATGTCAGTCTTTTATGCCTGACTACGGAGAAGAGTAGCTGACATTGCTGCTAACTTGAGTGATCAATTAGAGCAGATGGTCAGAGATTTCAGCCTCTATTGTGCTGCTGAGGATGAAAATGCAGATTACGAGATAAAGCCTACCTTCTTTCTAGAAGTATCAAACATCTTAACTAGTGAAGAACTATGACGGGTCACATAACCAGGAAAAATATCATCAATGAAGTTATAAAGTTTGTGAATGAGAAGTTCAAATGTGATCTCTCAAATTTTGTGGCCATTTGCACTGATGGTTTTTCTGCGGTGTGGAAAAAAACATTGGAGCTGTTTTTCTTCAAAAATTCATTAATAGATAAATAACTACTCATCACTGCATTAGACAATGAAATTCGAACATGTAATGTTGGTAGTGGTCTCCATTGTGGATCAACTTCATAGAACATTCCTATCTTTTCTTGAAGAGGTTGGAGCCGAGTATTATTACTTAATGCATCATATATGAGTGAGATGGCTGAGCCTAGGGAAAGTGTTACAAAATTTTATTCTTTTAAAAGAGGAAGCATTAAAATTCCTAGAAAATGGGTGAAAAGAAATTCCAAGAGCTTCAAAGTGTGTCTGGAAATCATGATCTATTTTTCTTTTCTAACATTACAAATCACCTGAACAATCTTATCATTCAGTTCTAGGGAGAAGACCAAATCTGAAAGTGAGTTCTGGAATTACAATCCTTTTTTTTCTTTTGTGACATTACAAACAACCTGAACAATCTTATCATTCAGTTCTAGGGAGAAGACCAAATCTGAAAGTGAGTTCTGGAATTACAATCCTTTTTTTTCTTTTGTGACATTACAAACAACCTGAACAATCTTATCATTCAGTTCAAGGAAGAAGACCAAATCTGAAAGTGAGTTCTGGAATTACAATCCTTTTTTTTCTTTTCTGACATTACGAATCACCTGAACAGTCTTATCATTCAGTTCTAGGGAGAAGACCAAATCTGAAAGTGAGTTCTGGAATTACAATCCTTTTTTTTCTTTTCTGACATTACAAATCACCTGAACAATCTTATCATTCAGTTCTAGGGAGAAGACCAAATCTGAAAGTGAGTTCTGGAATTACAATCCTTTTTTTTCTTTTGTGACATTACAAACAACCTGAACAATCTTATCGTTCAGTTCTAGGGAGAAGACCAAATCTGAAAGTGAGTTCTGGAATTACAATCCTTTTTTTTCTTTTGTGACATTACAAACAACCTGAACAATCTTATCATTCAGTTCTAGGGAGAAGACCAAATCTGAAAGTGAGTTCTGGAATTACAATCCTTTTTTTTCTTTTGTGACATCACAAACAACCTGAACAATCTTATCGTTCAGTTCAAGTGAGAAGACCAAATCTGAAAGTGAGTTCTGGAATTACAATCCTTTTTTTTCTTTTGTGACATTACAAACAACCTGAACAATCTCATCATTCAGCTTCAGGGAGAAGACCAACTTTGAAAATGACTTCTGGAATCTATTTTTTTTTTTTCTTGTGACGTATTAAACCACCTGAACAATCTTATTCAATTTCCGGGAGAAGACTAACGTTCAAAGTATATCCTGGAATCATGATCTATTTTTCTTTTGTGACATTATAATGATCTCATTATTCAGCTCAAAGGAGAAGACCTATTTATATTTCAACTAATAGCTGCAGTGAAAGCTTTTAAGCCTTTAAATACAGGTAGCCGCTTTAGCAGCAACCTTTCAAAAATCCATAAACATGGATAGCCGCTGACAGGTGTGTTTTGTTGGCAAATGATCCAGGAATTGTCACCCACTGACCAGAAGAAATGTCTACACTATTGGAGATTATTAAACTTGAAGAGTCATCCATTTACAAAAGAAAGCACTAAAAAAGCAGCCTGTAAAACTTATACATTGAAAAGTAACAAAATATTAACCAATTTGAGATGAAAATGTTCAGGATTTTTGGTAGCATCTACAGGTGAATAAACAAATAGATAAATCTTCCCTATTATGAACATGAATGAGAGCAGGCAACATTCACTTTCAACATTTAACAGATGAATGTTCAGAAAACATTTTGTAAGTATTAACTTCACATACGTATATTTATAGAATGCAATGAGCTTGAAGCCTTGAAGAGATGCAGCTTTTCTCATTGAATTTGAAGGTTACTCAATTTTTAGAAGTGAAGTTGAAGTAAATAAATAATTGGTATTTGTTCATAAATCTTCTTATCTTAAATTTGTGCCTCAGGACAAGCACTTTTTATCAAGTAGCTATGAACAAAAATTTTCAGCAGGAAATCGACACTTGAGAAAAAGAAAAAATTTCAAGATGATTTTATCGTTAAAAAATTTGTGTGATTAGTAAGGAGAAAGATATGATAATAATATGATACAAACATCCTTTAAGTGAACTATAGCGATATTTTTGAAAATCGACAATGTGAAAAGTTGTTTATCTGTTGACAAAATGTTTTGCTATTTCTTGATGGAAAATACACCAAATTTAAAAATTTAATTGAAATCAATTGATTATAATATTTTGATTAAATTTTCACTTTTTATTCATTAAAGGATGAAATTTATTTATGAAGTTACCATTGCAAGTTTTAGAGAAAAAAATTTCATCTGATCATACAACGCTTTTCTTAATTTGATGATATATTTTATTGATGCCATCCTGTTTTCATTGTGTTTAATACATTTATAGATAAATCCCTGAATAAATAAATTCTTTTTCCCCTTCAAGTAAAAAGAACAAAATGTGCTGGAATAAAGATGTCTTACTTAAGAATTTAAAAAACTATGAAATTAAGCAAAATATTTTTCTGCTTGGCAACTTTATAGTTTGATTTGATTCTGAAAAGGAAGAAAAATTCACTACTTTTTAAAAATGATTTTTCATTGAATATTTGATATATTTTTATTGGTTTACCCGTGGGATCAAGGAATGGAGACCTTATTGACTGAAAGTGCAAAAATACATGTAAGAAAAATATGTTTTCATAATTGATAGCTATTTTGTATTTTCCTAATTTTGATTACAAAAAACAATTCCCAACCCTGCATTCGTAAGTTGATAACATAACGCTGATGAATAATTACATATACTGATATAATGTTAAAATATTTACTGGAGTATTTTATATATATATATATATATATATATATATATATGATAATAATAAATAACCGTTATCCACAGACAGCTGTTTTGTTGTATTACAACTCTTCAGTGTGGCTATAGACTATCCATTATCCCATCCAGTACCACGAAGTAGGATCAAAACCTTTGCTTCAGCCCCAGTGGCTGGTGTTTTAACCCTGCAGAACTGGATGGTCAGTAAAGCTGAATTTAAGTGATATATTTACTTACGTACAATTCCCCATCCACCAGAGTACTCTATTCAAGAGTTGGAAGAGCATTGATATATAGCTCATAATGAACGAGTCACCTCACTTAAAGAGTGCTCAGCCCTGAATAAGGGAGCATTAATTATAATAATAATTGATAATTGAGTCATTCACAGACAGCTGTTTCATTGTATTACAACTTTTCAGCGTGGCTATAGACAATCCATTATCCATCCAGGATAGAAACTTTAATTTCAGACCAAGAGGCTGGCATTTTACCCCTGCCCTACAAAGAACTGGATGGTCAGTAAAGCTGAATTTAAATGATATATTTATTTACACACAATTCCCCATTCACCAGAGTGCTCTATTCCAGAGTTGTAAGAGCATTGCTCTCTCTCTCTCTGTATGTATATATATTTGTTCATTGAAAGCCATCCAGGAAAAACTATAAGCCTTGTGGTTATTCTTCCTTATGCTTAATTATCATTGTAGTTATTCCCCTTACATTCATCTTCATTAAATGATTATTTCGTTTATGATGGAATTTCAACTACACAGTATGATTTTTAAAAAAGTTTTAATCAGCTGTCATCAAATATAGCGTAATGGATTGATTTACTGCCGATTAAAGTAAACATTGATACTATAACAGTCCAGTGACCAGTGCCAGATTAGGTCATAGGCTACTCGGGAGGACCCGGAGATTGAGTGAAGAGTTATTCCATTTGTGAATATTTAATCAAAGTATAATTACCCTAAATTATCTATCTAAAAAAAGGTTCAATTAATATATTAAATATATATTTGTAGTGAATATACTCTGGGTTAAAGTAACACTGTGCTGTTTACATGTACATAGTGTTACGGTTTGTGACGATTAAGAATGTCTGGAACAGACTTGTAATCATGACTATTGAAAACAATGCTCTCAAAAACCTTGAATTTATTGATATTTAGAAGAAATATTTTTTCTAGACACTACGCAAAGCAAATGTATGAATTTTGATTTCTGGAATTTGTTTTACCTGACTTCAAATTTTGACACTACAGTTGTTCAATTATTGACTCACCACAACACAGTCTCCGGCCCATTCAGCAGGCAAGCATCAGTACCAGCACCTCGGGCTCTGCTGGGGAACAGATACTACACTTTAAAAAAGCCAGAAAATTGCCTGTGTGTCTTCTTTTTAGTTTTATAACCATGAAAAAAAAATTGTTTGTTGGTACTTGCAACACTAGCACTAACCTCAAAACTAACCCTAACCATAAAATCAACCCCAAAACATCATTTAATAAAGTAAAGTTTAGGTTTAAATTTAATGAAATACAGTTTTAATGTTCAAGTTGTCTGCTTTCATTCATTTGAATTACTAGCATTAACAAAAGTAGTAGCAGATGCATCAGCCAACATGATTGCTCATCTCCCTTTGATATTGAATTTATGAACTGATAGCGAACCTTTACCTTACCCTTTCATTTATCAATGCCCGTGGAAAAAATCATGGATATATTTGAATATCTATGAGATGATTTTTGTTTTAGGATAGAAATTTTTGAAATTGTTCAAGTAGATGATTTGAGTGAAATGCAAAACTTGTCTACCTGTACCAAGGTTTTATTAGACTAGCAAAAGTACAAATACGTTGTAGCTCTTCTGTTTGAAGAGTAAAAAAAGAAAAGGCGGGGTGTATTTTTAGGAGTAAAAATAATCCATTTGCTTCACATGAACTTGTCTACAAGGGGGTCTTAGATCACCACATTCTCACCTTCTTTCATTGGTCTTTCTTTGTTTCTTGACCTTTGATCACTGCTAGTATCCAAGTATTTTAAAACTGATGATCCTAAAGTTTGTACAGGAGGCTCCCCATAACTAGAAATCGTACTCAAGTCAGCACTGAGGTCTGCCAGTTTCTATTCTAGAGACATCTTACCCAATCCTGATAAGTCACACACTGTCTGCAGATTCACAATTGGCAAACCGCACACTCACATAGAGAGAGTTCACTTCTTGTTGTACCACTTCATCAACAAGTGGGTCAGGTTTACTGGTAGAGACATGGCTACTCAGCAAAGAAGAGGCTAGGAAAGAACAGGTAGCCAGGTGAGTAATAAATGACCATTCGGAGACTGACGCAGGTATGTGATGAGTCTCCCATTATGGTTGCCAAAGGCACCAGTATAGACCATCATGGGGATATTTTCTTCAATAGAGTACTGCAAAGCCTAAAGTCCAATATCCTCTCTAAGTTTATTGAAGGTCTTTACCACCTAGGGGTTCAGAGGAAATGACATAACAACAAACAAGGGCCTAATTTTATCTGAGAATGTTTAAGATCATGTGTGGTATAGAATTAGTAGATTCTTATGTATTATTTACCAAAAGGGGGTACAAGGGACTAAGAGGTCATGCATATAGTGCGGATATGAACAGAAGTAGATAGTATATCAGAAAATTGTTTAGAAATTTAGAAATAGTTGTTGGCCTATGGAAAAGATTACTGGAAGATATAGAAATAGAAGTTAACACTCCTTTGAAAAGTAGGATCTCTGTTTAAGTAGTCATAGTAGCTGTGCATTAATGGAGTGAAGGTAACTGAAATGCTTTGAATCTATAAGGCTTAGTATTTCAAAGACCAAGGAATTATTATGGAGACCAGGTGTCAGTGGTATGCATAACTGCCAAGTTTGGGTAATACACTACACCCAAATTTATGATCACAAAGGGCAAGTTGGTGGCCATTTTCAGAAGCTGAAAAACACATCACAGAAAGACTATTCAAGTCACAGAAAATACAAGGGGGTTTAACCCACGTGCACTTCCTGAAGTAAGGAGAATTAGTGGACAGAAGATAATCATGACTGTTATGTAGTAAACGCATTGTCATTCCATTCACAGGAGATGGAGATGTGGATACGCGTTTGAGCTCGGGAAGAGGACACAATTTAGAAGCTGAGCGTATGAGAGATGCCTCAACATCAGTGAAAAGAAATTGGCAAGGTTTAGAACACTGATTGGTCATGGTGGGAAAATGGTAAAGTTTTAATTAGCCGAGTGTCCAGCAATGTAATACCAGTCCTACAGAGAAGGAAAGGAAGAGAGAGAGAATTTTAACCGACTGAGAAAGTTGGGGGCTTCAAATGAGGTAGTGAACATGTACATTCAGGGCTTTTATAGACAATGAATAGATAAAAGAAGTGTCATATTGTATATTGGCTATATTTGAGGTTTCGTATCTAAAGCTAGTACTCATTTATTTTCGTATTTGATTTTACTTTATAATAGTCAAGTTAAAAAAAAAAAAAGGAGTCGTTCTGGACTTTCTCTAAAAGACTTCTAATAGTTCGGTATTATTTTTAATCTTGGACCAAAAATAAAATTTTAAATGTATGATTTGAATATGACATCAGATAAAAAAAAAATCCATGTGGGATTATTTTTTTTAATTTTTGAACGCATAAAACATGTTTAAAAATATATATTCAGAATATGAGACCACGGAAAAAAATGTACTGTCACTAATCACTCAAATTTCCACCATAGATTTCCACGTTTAGTATGATTTTGTTCTTTTTTTTCCAAGGAAGTTTAGTTCTTGGAGTTGGTAACCGGGATACTCGAATAACTGCTAGAATGATGCGAGTATTTTTTTTAAGGGACGAAATCATTATCATCACCGCTTAGCGATTTCCTTTGTTATTTTGTCACCAGACGATACAATTTTTCGAAAATAATTTGATGTTTATATTGTTTGTTAATAGTGTCTTCTTTGTGCCGGTCTTTTCAACTGCAACATTATTCAACGGACAAAATACAAATTGTGTGAAATTGACTGAGAAATCCTTACAAACCGACCAATTTCGGAAAGCACTTCAAAGACCGAGACAATTCGTTTACGAGATTACTCTGGCTACTCTTGGCCTTTTTTTTTTGGCTTTCTCGTTGGAATTTTACATTTGAAAGGTAAGTTTAAAAAAATGAATGATATTAAATATTCTTTAATTTCATTGTCTACAGATAATCATATGAATACTTTTTAAAATTTTAGTACTTATGGAGACACATTCTAGCTGCATTTTTGAGACTGTTGTGCCAGGGTTGTCATTTTGGCCATTTTATGGTCAAATTTGACAAGTCTGGCTTTTTTGAAAAGTATTTGACCATAAACTTTAAATATTGAAATTTTTGGCATTTTGTCTTTGTTACAACAGTATCTTAAATAAATCCTAATTTTTGGGTTTAGTTCAGTATTGGTATGTTTTATAAACTTTCGTAATTATTTAAAAATATTATTCAGGTTCATCTTGAATTTTTCCCTGTAAGAAGTTGCGATATTA
The DNA here is from genome assembly GCA_963457665.1 of Thysanoteuthis rhombus. Taxonomy (NCBI): domain Eukaryota; kingdom Metazoa; phylum Mollusca; class Cephalopoda; order Oegopsida; family Thysanoteuthidae; genus Thysanoteuthis; species Thysanoteuthis major. Next base: position 12,644,818 of record OY735242.1, read on the forward strand.
AAGCAACTGAAAAATTAAGATGACGAATTACGGTTTTGAAAATTAGAAAACTTTTTTGATAATATTGATTTCCAATAGCTCATCTTGTAAAAATAAATAATGATAGTTTTTGTAAACAATTTTGGAATTTAACCATTTTTATCATGTTTTATCCAGAAACGTCAATCTTGAATGGCTGAAAGTAGCTAAATTTTTAATGTCGGTCAATGATTGACATAGGAATTATTTCCACAACAACCACGCCTGCTTATAATCACCTTTTAAATTTAGATTGACCGTCATCCTGTAATTTTTTGATTATACCGGTTTTGAAAAAATATATCTATATCTATTTATATAATCGTTTGGAATAGGTTCACCAAAACATTATGTTGATATCTTTCAAGGGAGTAAAGTTCTAAGCAGCCACGATTTACTGCTGTTGAATTAACACGGAATAAATTTGAAACTGCATTTTAGTGAATTTAATTGCGAATTCAGGGTTAGCGTTAATGTTAGTATTAGCACCAGTAGTGCACAGGTAAATTCAACTGTTCTGGACGACAGGTGGTGCGATAAATACAAATATATATTTACATATATATATTAATATATTTAATGATTATAAATTATGCTGTATCACATTGGAACGATCTCCCGTCATTAAATGGTTAATATATCACTTAGCCTAGACAACTGAAATAGAATCAACAATCAAAGAAAATGGGGCTGATTTTTCTTCGATTGTGTATTCTATCTACGTTGTCTAGGCCAAGTGATATATCAAGCGTGTAATGACGGGAGATAATTTCGAATAAGAGTTTCGATATAATTTAACGCAATTTATTATCATTCTGTATCCATATCTCAATACACACACACTTACACACACATATCTATATCCATTTCTTAATGCACACACACACACATATCCATTTCTAAATACACACTCATCCATTTCTAAATACACACGCATCCATTTCTTAATACACACACATGCATTTCTTGATACACACAGACACACACACACATCCATTTCTTGACACACACACACACACACACACATCCATTTCTTGACACACACACACACACACACATCCATTTCTTGACACACACACACACATCCATTTCTTGATACACATACACATGCATTTCTTGATACACACTCACACATATGCATTTCTCAATACACACACACATACACATATCTATATCAATTTTTTGATACACGCACACACACACATATATCCATTTCTTGATACACACACATACACATATCTATATCCATTTATTAATACACACACACACTTATCCATTTCTTAATACACACACACATATCTATATCCATTTCTAAATACACGCACACATATCCATTTCTTAATACATACGCACGCACACATCTATATCCATTTCTTTATACACACACACACACACACATATATATATATATATATATATATATATCTTCGCATCAATTGGTAACTAACTTTCTTTTGTTGACTCAGTTGAAGTGAATACTCAGAAAGTCTCTGCTTGAATTCCCCTCAGCGATACCTACTGACACACGGTTCGAACTGGGGTACATTTTTTTTTGTGGTGAACAGATAGATCCAGCTGCAATAAAATGCATCGTGGTAAAAAGAAAGACTTGATCAAATAAGACGACGATTTCTTCCAATTAAAATCAAATGAATAAATTATAACGTCTCTCTCTCTCTCTCTGTCTGTCTGTCTCTCTCTCTCTGCTTTACAGCATTTGTTCTGATTATCTCACTTGCAGAATGTTGACACGATGTTTTGGTGCATGTATTCCAAACAATTTTTGTTCATTTTTTTTTGCCTCATCAATCTTCCGTTTTTTCACGGCTAACATTTAAAAAATGAAGTATCCTCTTTTTTTAACACCCGGAACTAATTTCAGACCTAATTATCTCCCTTAGATTTCTTCACCTGGCCTCATATTCTCGTCAACATTTTTAAAGCTTAACTTTCCATTTTTTTCCCTCTCTTTTGGCATCCACTAATTAAAGAATAATACCCCCTCTTATAAGAAATGTTCCCAGAAGTCTAAAGAAAGACATTTTTCCTTACTTCTATGAGCTTAATAGACTCAAATATCCATTTTTGGTACTTGTTTCGGAATGGTGTGATTTTGAATTTGGCCAATTTTGAATGGCTAAAAGTGGCTAGACTTTTTTTGTTCCCAAGGGTAATTGGATACGTTTAAATGTACGTATTTAACCAATAGATAATTGGGAAGTTAGAAAAACTAGACCTCAAACCTACCTACTTACCTCAACCTCAACCCTACCTACTAACCCTACCAATTGCCTTAAAGTAAACAATATTTTTAGATGAAAAAAAAAGTTATTTGATCAACATTCCAAATTTAGCCACTTTCAGCCATTCATAATGGCCAATAGTCTATCTCGACCAACTCTTTTCAAAATTTTGACATGATATTTAATTTTATCTATTCCAAACAATTACCTAATTTCTGTAAAAGATATTTTTATTTTTGATGCTAGACTTTTCAAATCCAATGGAGCTAAGTCCAAACACTGTTTTCATTTTTACGTCTGATTCTGCATATAATGCTGTTCAAATTATTTTCCTGTAAATTTTTGGTGTAAACTGATAGAAAAAGGTCAAGCTGTAAAACTGCGTGTTTAGAATATGAGACCTGTCTATTCAGATCTAATATTTTAAAAATCTGAGATACGAAAGTTATATTCAGGTGTATTGGTCATTACCAATATTTGATAGAAGTCTGTTTGTGACAATCTATTTGTATTTCTGAATCTTATAAAATGATTTAGTTGAAGAGATCTTTGTATTTGGTTGCCTGTCCACACAAAATTTCCGAAAGTACTCAATGAATTTCAATTAAATTTTGTGGGAGGGTGTACAATGAGGTAAGCTAGAGGTGCTTAATTTGGGGGACAGGTCTAGGAATATCTTTTTAATTCAGAGATCTTTTTCTATTTTTTTTTTTTTTTTCCAGGTATATATTTATATATATGTTCATGATGTCATGATATCTACAAATCTCTATAAATTTGAAAGAAATTTTGTGAAGGGGTGGACAATTGGCTACAGGAGAACTGATTGGTTTTTGGAGCAGAACTATCCACAATTACCTCCCTTATGTCATTGTATATCTAAACTGTATATCGCCAACATTTCATTGAATTTTAATGAAATTTTGTGGAAGGGTGAATAAAGGTCTACAGGAGGATGGATTAAATTATGGGGCAGATCCTTGCACAATAAGCTCCAATGATAATAGCTTTAGCAGAGGCATGCGCTCTCTGAATGCTTTCTTGTTTTAATATTAATTCATGAAAAATAACACAACTGATTATCATAATCGCAAAGATATCTACTCATTTGTCGTTTCTATTCAAGATTGTTACTGACAAACACTGTTCCTTGACTTTGGGAAAGTGCCTAACTTTGGCGTCAGTGGTATGCAAACAAGTGAACCTTCTGTTTATTTCTCTGTGAAGACAGTCGTGCTCTGTTCCCTTTGAGATTCTTTTCTTCATGTGTGATAGAATGGCATAGTGATGTGTATGAAGCAAAATTGAATCTCTTACTCTTTTTGTGATGGCTCATGTCCCTTTTTGAAACTTGCATGTCCCCAGGGGAACATGCTCCCTAGATTAAAAACCTTCAAGCCAGAGGAACATTCACATATGTACAGCTTTGAACACTTGGACTTTTTATACTGTTTAGATACAGTTATATTGGCAATCTTTTTCGTTACTTTTTCCATTATCAATATCATAACCCAACAGTCCTTATACCACAGTTAAACATGTAAAAAATACTCAAGCAATATTAAAACCTACAAATCACCAAGATATTGAAACTTGGCTAGCTACAAACATTTCTGTGAAAAAAATCAACTTTGCGAAAACAATTTGGTAGCTTTCTTTGATTTTCAAATGGCTAAGTAGGTAAATTTGATCTGAAACTTCTGGAGAACAAACTAAATTTCATGCTTGTAAGATAATGTGCACAATTGACATCAAATTTTGATATCTACTCCACTATTAGCAAATGACCCAGTATCTTGAATTACAGAAAGTTCCCAAGTTACGAACGTCCAATTTACAGACTATTCACACTTGAGGTCAGACTTCTATAAAGTCTTCTTTTCCTTTTATTGAATAAAAAATTATGTACTAATTTGCAAAGTATGACATTGCATTTCTTCAAAGGTTTGTCGGCTTGTGCAATATCTACACTGTCAGTATTCTAAGCCGGATCACAGTAGCTATTCATTGTAAGTTATTGTATTTTGCCCCCATAACCATGCCTCCAAAGAAAAAAGCCAGTGCAAGTAGTGGTGAAAAGAAAGACCATCACAATTGAGAAGAACAAAACCAGCTCTCCCATTTGATACACTAGTTCAATTTAGACAGTCCCAAAAGCATAGAAATAAAACTACTTGTTCATAATGATATTAGAATTATCATTTTCATTGTTTTTATGCATATAAAGGTAAATTATATACTATATGCTAAGAAAAAATATTTGACTTACACTAGATATGCATCATACCTAGCTGATTCGACTTACAGACAGACCTAGTGATGGAACTTCTGGGGACTTGCTCTATATTGAAATCTTGAAGAAATTTAGTATTGTGATAATTTATATAAGGTTGAAAGAATATAATGGTTGTTAGGCTAATAGTGATGCAATGCTGGCCCTTATAAAATTTGTCAGTGGGCATAAATTTTATAGATAATAATGCCTGGACAGTAGATATGGGTGAGGGGTTAGCCCAGTTGCTCACTTGTTGATTCCCTTCTGCGACCATTGTAGCATGACAAAGATGTAACATTTTTTTTCAAAAGAAATCTGGAGACTGAGTGTATAGATGTTGATTTATACTTTTCCCAAGAGCATTAGTGCTAAGTGAACATAAGCAGCCTCAGTTGAAATTTGAACCTATTTTGCCAATTTGATTTTCCATGTTGATAACCATTAGGCCACCTCCTCTTCTAAAAATCAAATGTTCATGAGTTGAATGAACAACATTCACTTATTGAATATTCATATCAGTTGCTCCTAACCTTTTTTGGCTCCATTACTTCCACCTCCTCCCTCACGACTCGAAAAATTTGATGTCCCCCTCACTAAGAAAAAAGTAATTCTACTATATATCATGTGGCAAAGGGAACTTTAAAACGTAAATGAACATCTCTAAATAAACAAATTCTCTATAAAAAAATATTGATGAATGAACTTTTGGGCATTTATTCAAATTTTGTACTTTTATTATGTGAAATTTAGTAATAACAATACATTTCCTCAATCACTTTTATATCTCACAAGCTAAGAGAGTTATTCAATAGTTACTATGTTATCTCTGGTAAAATTAGTAATTGCATTGTGTAATTCGTAATTGATAGTACTGTATGATTTAGAATTAATCAGGCATCACAACTTAGTTTTGAGCTTCCAAAAGGTTTTTCACTTCACAAGCTGCTCCCCAATATATTCCTGTAGGGCAAGTGCCCAACGTTCAGAATCAATATTTTATATCATTTCTTGAATCATTCTTAATTCTTTTTTTTTTGTTCACAGATGTTCCGACAAGAAAAAGACTATTACCGATATGAAAATCATTTCTTGAAGTTGTAAACATGAATGAACGGAAATTTCATTCGTGACTACACATGAGAAAACCTAAAAAATAATGACTGAGAAGGAATATTCTCATGAAAATTTTGGATCATCATTTTCAACTGATTCATTGTTAAACAGACACTCCCCAACTGACACTAAAAGTAAGCCATCTGCTTATGGAGAGAGTGGATCTGCAATTTCAGCTGATTCAATGTTGAAAAAACACTCCCCAACTGATACTGGTGATAGGATAGATGCTTATGAAGAGAGTGGATGTACATTTTCAATTAATTCAATGTTAGACTTACACTTCCCCACGGATTCTGGAGAGAAACCTAATGCTCATGAAGAAAATGGATCTGATTTCTCTGAAAAATCATCAACACAAACTGGAGAAAAGTGTGCCACACGTTTGGCAAAACAGGAGAAAATACATACTGCAGGGAAGCCATATTCTTGCGAAGTATGCGGTGCAGCTTTCCCATCAAAGTCACATTTAGTATATCATACAAGAACACACACTGGAGAGAAGCCATATTCTTGTGAAGTGTGTGGCTCATCTTTTACTGCAAAGTCCACTTTAGTGACACACATACGAACACACACTGGAGAGAAACCATTTTCTTGTGAAGTGTGTGGATCCTCTTTTGCAAGGAAGTCACATTTAAAACGACACACACGAACACATACAGGAGAGAAACCATTTTCTTGTGAAGTGTGTGGGTCATCTTTTACCTTAAAGACTACTTTAGTGAGACATAAACGAACGCACACTAGAGAAAAACCATATTCCTGTGAAGTGTGTAGCACCTCTTTCACATTGAAGTCAGATTTGACATGTCACATGCTAATACATACTAATTCAATATCAAATAGACACTCACCAACTAACACTGGAGAAAAGCCATGTGCTAGTGGAGGGAGTGGAATTAGATTTTCAGAAGTATATACATCTACCGTTTTGGCAAAGCCGAATTCATTGAAACATACACATACCGGAACTGGAGTGAGAGAGCAAGCATGCAAATCCCCTTCGGCACAACACAGGAGAAAACATACTGCAAAAAAAACATATTCATGCGAAGTATGTGGTGCAGCCTTCCCATCAAAGTCACATTTAGTATATCATACAAGAACACACACTGGGGAGAAGCCGTATTCTTGTGAAGTATGTGGCTCATCTTTCACAGCAAAATCCACATTAGTGACACATATACGAACACACACCGGAGAGAAACCGTATTCTTGTGAAGTGTGTGGATCCTCTTTTGCAAGGAAGTCACATTTGGAGCGACATACACGAATACATACTGGAGAGAAACCATATTCTTGTGAAGTGTGTGGGTCTTCTTTTACATTGAAGACCACTTTAGTTAGACATATACGAACGCACACTGGAGAGAAACCATATTCTTGTGAAGTGTGTGGCTCATCATTTACTGCGACATCAGATCTGACTTGTCATATGCGAATACACACTGGAGAAAAACCATATTCTTGTCAAGAGTGCGGTTTATCTTTTACTTCGAGGTCACATTTAGTATATCATACACAAACACATACTGGAGAGAAACCATATCCTTGTAAAGTGTGTGAATCTTCCTTTCCATTGAAGTCCAGTTTAGAAAAACATATGCGAACACACACAGGAGAGAAACCATATTCTTGTGAAGTGTGTGGCGCCTCCTTTTCATTGAAATCAAATTTGAGGCAGCATAAACAAACACATACTGGAGTAAAACAATACTCTTGTAAAGTGTGTGGGTCTTCTTTTAGTAGGAAATCACATTTAGAACGACATACACGAATACATACCGGAGAGAAACCATATTCTTGTGAAGTTTGCGGCTCATCTTTTACATTGAAAACGACTTTAGTGAAACATATACGAACACACACTGGAGAAAAACCATATTCTTGTCATGTGTGTGACTCATCTTTTACATCGACTTCAGATTTGGCATGTCATATGCGAATACACACTGGAGAGAAACCATATTCTTGTGAAGTGTGCGACTTATCTTTTACATCAAAGTCTCATTTAGAATATCATACACGAACACACACTGGAGAGAAGCCATATTCTTGTGAAGTGTGTGGCTCATCTTTTACAGCAAAGTCCACTTTAGTGACACATATTCGAACACACACTGGAGAGAAACCGTATTCATGTGAAGTGTGTGGATCATCTTTCACAAGGAAGTCACATTTAAAGCGACACACACGAACACATACTGGAGAGAAACCATATTCTTGTGAAGTGTGTGGGTCTTCTTTTACATTGAAGACAACGTTAGTGAAACATATACGCACACACACTGGAGAGAAACCATATTCTTGTGAAGTGTGTGGCTCATCTTTCACAGCTACATCAGATTTGGCATGTCATATACGAACACACACTGGAGAAAAACCATATTCTTGTCAAGAGTGTGATTCATCTTTTACATCGAGGTCACATTTAGTATATCATACACAAACGCATGCCGGAAAGAAACCATATCCTTGTGAAGTGTGTGAATCATCCTTTCCATTGAAGTCCAGTTTAGAAAAACATATGCGAACACACACAGGAGAGAAACCATATTCTTGTGAAGTGTGTGGCGCCTCCTTTACATTGAAATCAAATTTGAGGCAACATAAACAAACGCATACTGGAGTAAAGCCTTATTTTTGTGAAGTGTGTGGGTCTTCTTTTAGTAGGAAATCACATTTAGAACGACATACACGAATACATACTGGGGAGAAACCATATTCTTGTGAAGTGTGTGGGAAATCTTTCACTTTGGAGTCCACTTTAGTGAAACATATACGGATACACACTGGAGAAAAACCATATTCTTGTCAAGTGTGCGGCTCATCTTTTACTTCAACATCTGATTTAGCTTGTCATATGCGAATACATACTGGAGAGAAACCATATTCTTGTGAAGTGTGTGGCTTATCTTTTAAATCAAAATCACATTTAGCATATCATGCACAAAAACATACGTGAGAGAAACCATATTTTTTGCAGATTGTTTAGTGCTTCCTTTTCTCTGGAGTCACATCAGGTCAACAGATACTTGAAAGAAACAATATTTGTAGGGACTGTCTTTCAAAGAAGGCATTCTTATCATACAGAAACGCACACTTGAGGGAAGCCATATCGTTGTGAAGTATACATAAAAATGATATTATTATCTTATGCGCTGACGCATACTGGAGAGAAACCATATTCTTGTTAAGCGTGTTGGACATCTTTTACCTTGAAGTTAAATTCAGTGGAACTCATACAAACACTCTGCAGTAAAAACATGTTTATCAAAATTGTAGATAAATTCTTGAAGTCAATTAAAATGAAATTTGCAAACATGCATTCCAGAGTAACCAAACTATCACGAGAAGTGGATATTTTCATTACTAGATTATTTAACTCAAATCAAGATATGCATTGACTATAAACTCTATTTTTTGTTCTGTATGTGGATTTGCATTATTTGTAAAGGTTAGATCAGTTGCAACACATAGAAAAACACGCTGAAAAAAAGGGAATAATGTTCTGCAAAATATGGACATTTATTTTTAGCAAGATCAAGTTTGTAAAGAAGGCTTACCTGAAAAAAAAAAATTGAACTCCCTATGTCTTTGTGGCTGCATACTTCTTTACAATTCATCTTTCAAAATTGACTTATAGTAGAGTCAGATGTCTGGAGATTTAGGTTCAAAAATATTTTTGAACATGACTAAAACCTTCGGATCAAAATTAGCTTGGATAAATAACCCCCTCAAAAATATGGGTATGGCCAACAAAATGACTTTTCCATAATGGCTGTCATTTTCACACAATATCTTGCATTTTACCAACATTCCAGATTATGAGAAGATGATATTTACTTCAAACATGGTCAACTCAACAATAAAGATGTTATTTTGATCAGTATTTATATTCTAAAATAGGTAATTGCTGGATAATCTTTGCTAACCAGGTGGTTCACAATAGTTAATAAATAGGCTAGATTCAAATTTTAAAGGAAGAAACTCAATTATCTCTATTATTGTTCGGACTATCCTCATCTTGGTTGATTTCCATACTATGTTTTGGCCATTGTACTCTACGCCCTTCATCAGGTATCATCTGATAGGTGTAGGGGAAATAACGAACCGAACCCTGTAATTAACCGACGGGGGTATATAGACTGCACTCCCCTCTTAGCAGTAGTATTATTTTTGAATTATTATTGTCTCACACTGGGATTGAACCTAAAACCATTAAATTATTATTCTGTATAATTCTCTAACCACTACGCCATGGTTCTAAGTTCAATCCCAATAATAACTCAAAAATACTACTACTGCTAAGAGGGGAGTGCGGTCTATATACCCCCGTCGGTTAAATAGAGGGTTCGGTTCGTTACTTCCCCCACACCTACTAGATGATACCTGATGAAGGCCGTAGAGTACAACGGCTGAACAGCTTTCAATTGAAAATATATTTTGAAATTTTTTCGGGTTTAACATCCAAAATTCACTTATTAGGCAAGGTAAAGCATCGCATTGCTCGAGAGACGACCCCCCCCCCAATGGAGGATGATGGCCAGTGAGAAAGTTCCAGTTCCTGACAAATGCATCAGCCCAGTGATCCTTGCAAGTTTCCAGTTAGGTCAAGACAAGGATACCTGCAAGTTTTTATGATCACCCCCTTGGCAGGATGTGAGTCGACTGAAGGGATATCTCCACACTATTCACACTGCTTAGAGTGTACTCAATTAGCTGCTGAGTGCACAGGAAAATTTTTACTTATGAAGAGTTTTCACCCTCTTCACTCATACTGGGAATCAAAATCTTCACCCTCTACATGTGATATTGACATGCCAACCATTACACCATCTGAGCGGACTCAGATTTGTTATCAATGAGTAAAATGTAAAATTCTTAATTTTGGAAGAGATTAAAAAGTAACAGAAATTTTCTTTCTGATTCTTTTGGAACAGTGGCTGACTGAAACCACTGTTATGATTGATGTTATCTCATAAGTTTTATACTTTATATATTTTTACCTGCTTTTTCACTTGATTCATGTTGGAAAGCTCTGAAAGAAACATTTTTTTTTTTTTTAAATGTATAATAAAATTTTTTAAAAAACAAACTAGCCAAATATATTCCATATTTTATTATTTCACACTAAATTTCCTGTTTTTGTGTTATGGTCGAAATCCAGACATTAAATGATGAGAATATGGATTGTAGAAACTTGAAAGCAAATATTCCAGCTGCAATGTAAGGTACAAAAGTGTCAGGATTGTCAGGGCTCAGTTGTGACTTTTTGCATCAAAATAACATTAGGTTGTCCCTTGAGAAATGGCCATTTATGAAAGGAAAATATGACAGGTGACACTTTACAGATGATTTTGAAGTCTATAAATTGGATTCAGCAATCCACTGTTCTTTCTGAGCTGGTTCCCTTTCCAAATGAGAAATTGATGTTCTTGAGAGCTTAAACAGTATTTTCATCGATATTCAACTGCTACAAAAACAATAGTCTTATTACCTTTGAGGACAGTGTCTGCAGGCGTGAGGGATCGTATTAAAACTGATATGAGTTATAAGATGAAAATTTAAAAGAAAACTAATGTCAAATATCTATAACTACATTTCCTACTTTGAATTTGTTGAAATCACCATCACTAAGACAAATGCCGGAAAAACGTCCATTTTGTGTGGGACAACCTAATAGTTATTGAGGTGTTCGTGTACCTTTCGTCTAATTCTATTTATATCTTTTTGCCTTAATAATGTTGTCAAGGGTTCAAATGGAGGTGTGGGGGGTGTTTATGGCTTGCATTGTTTAGCATAGTATAAAGATTGACCTCCCTCTTGAAAAGATTAACAGGATCGCCACCGGAGATTCTGTACACAATCCCCAGTTGCTTACAGCACTTGTTATTTCCCCCAAGTCCCCCACCTACGTACTAATCAGGCTCCACATTGCTTAATGTCAGTGATTGTATGAGAACTGGTGTATCCATCATGATTTGGATGTAACCTTCTTTCAACTGAAATGTGTACTGGGACAGTTATAACCATGTACTACGTTAAAAGTTACAAGCCACAAAGACAGTTTGAGCAGATCTAAATTAACTGTAACATGCTTTTGTTGAGAAAAAAAGGATTCAGATATGATGAAATATCTCGAGTATTCCCTAACAGACTTTATAGAGAAAACTACAAATATTAAAAAACAAAACTTTGTTTAGTTTTTTTTTTTTCTGGTTGTAAGATGTGGTTGCTTTCTTCTCACAGGTACTTTTTGTTCACTCATAAATATCTGTTCTTTAATTTTAAAACATTTTCATTTATTTTCTTAATCTTAGCCTCTAAAACAGCTTGTGTATTGCTGCAGTATCACAGAATTAATAGTGACTAGACAACACTGTGACCTGCTAGGTCAACCTTTAAGACGAAAATCAGTGCATCTGATGTGATCAGAATGAACTAAATCTTTATTTACATCTGAAAGTAAATAAGGGTGACAACTCTATAATAAGTTTTCAATACATATCTTCTTTGAAAAATCAGAAACTATTATATAACTAGAGGTAAGTGTGAAGCAGACCCCACACTATTATTATTCAGTTGCAAATGAGCCTAATTTTTTTGCATTCTTCAAGTTAGTACATTTTTTTTGATTCCTGAGTTCAATATCTCACAGTACAATGCAACATACAACTACTCAGAAGTCACAGATAAAGAGAATCAGACTTAGTATTATCAAGCTTTTTTGATGAAGTAAACTGAATACTCAGAATGGAGATTTATTCGTGAACATTTGCTTTTATAAAGATTACCCTGTGTCTTGTTTTCTAGCAGAAATTTATAAACAGTATTAATTGCGATGTTTCTGATTTTCTGTTGTTTTCTATTTTTGAAATTTTTTCTCAATCTGGACTTAAATATTCCTGTTTTCCCTCAAGTATTTACTTTTTTTTGAAAGCGAATGAAATTATGGCTAAATACTGTCACCAAAAGAAATGTATGAATTTTTTCTTGTCATATGTACTATGTAGTTGGGTTTTAAAAAAAGATCTGTCATGTATTTTGGAAACACTTTACCATGTCAAGCACACAATTTTCTCTCTAAAAAAAAATGATCATTATTTAAAGAAAAAGAAAAGCTAATGATATTTTGATTTCTCATTTCATAATCTTTCTGGAAGCCTCACAACAATTTTAATATTTTGGAAGGATTTATTATTGTTTTTTTTTTGTTTTGATGCCTGTACCTTAGAATCATTGGACCAAGCTTACTTTCTGCATCCCAAGACTGAACACTTTGTAAACGGACACCATTTGACTTGACACTGGTTTACATCATTCAAACGTCACCATTTAAAAAAACATGGACAAATAACACATGTCTACTGAAGTTACTTAACCTCAGAAAAATGGGTCATTTTTTTTATTGAAAAAGTAATTCTGGTCCTTCCAATCCAAAAATGTTGGATAAGAAAAAAAAATTTTTTTTGTCAAGTTTCAAAAGTTACCACCAGAAAAAAGTTCTCTTTTCTATCAGAGATAAGTGTTTTTTTGTTTCTTTTTAGAAAAAAAAAACCTAAACATTATTTTTGAAAGCTACTAACCCCAAATAGATTTTTGTGCTTTCAGTCTAATTGCATGAAAAAGTCGAATATTAGATAGGAATAAAAGATAGTTTTGAGAGATACCGCATTACCATTTCTGATGATTCTAATAGCTCCCTATTGTTTATGTGAGAGCTTGATTTTTGTTTTTGCTTTTTTTTTTTTTTATCCACAATGCCAACTGAATGATTGCCAGTCCGACGAGGAAATCTCAGGTCTTGCTGAATCCACTTGTATGCCTTCCACTCATCGCTATGAATGGTTATTCTGGGCAATACAATTTTTTTTTTCTATAATCGGTTGTAATTTTTTCACATTTCTTTTTTCAACTATTTCCGTATAACCAACAACTTCGGCTTATGGGAGAAACAGGAATTATATATTCCAAACTCTACACCAGGACCTCCAAGTTGTACTGGGTTAACTTAAAAAATATTTTGAACATATTTTTGGAAATTCATTATAGATAAAGGCAATTCTTTTTGGACAAATATCAAGACGTCTCATGGGATTTTTGTTATTTATTTATTTATCTTTTCAGAAAATAGATGGTGAATCATTGTCTGTGAAGTAAAGTTGAAATTTTCAAATAAATGAAGTCGAATGTATAGAAGTTCTATTTCTGAGCTTGTTGCAGTCCTTATTCTGCCAATTTTATGTGTATTTATCCACAGACCTAAATGTTTTGTTCAGTTCATTTCCTTGTTGCAGCCTACACACTTCAAGCTATTTGCTAGAAGGCGATGGCGTTTCATCCAGTCTATTGAAGGTAAAGGGTCTTTATTTGCAATCAAAGGAAACACAACATCTTTGAAAGCTATCTCAAAAGACAGAACTACTGATGCACCTAATTCCTTTTGGAACCAGAAAAATTAAAGTATCCATGGTGAATAAGAAAAATACACAAATTAATCATGTTTAAAAAATATTTGATGGAAAATAGATCATTTTTTTCTCCAATTTAGATTTCAAACATCATTCTTTAATAGATATATCAGAAAAATAGACCTGATAAAATAACAAAAAAAAGTAACACTTCAATTATTTTATAATTATAACCAAAAAAATTAGAGGTAAAAAAAATATCCAAAACTTGTACAAAATATCACATTATCATTAAAAATTAAAATCTTTGTGCCATCATTAAGAAGAAAGATCGGGACAAATTTGATATAAACTTTCTCGGAGAAAAATCTATAGAACTGAAGATTTTTTAGCAAATTTACTGCGTGAAAAGTTGTCCATTTGTAAATATCAAAAATTTCTGAGATTTCTGTTACGTGAATGTTTTTTTTTAATATAATAAGAGTTTTAACAATGTACCATCTAAGAATTAAAAAAAATAATATTCCTGGATATCTTCAGAAAAAGTTATTCTATTGATTCTGCAATTTTCACAGTTTTAACAAAATAAAAATATAAGAATTAAAACAAAGTATTCCTGGGCATTGACGTCTAAGAAAAAAAAATAATGAAATAGTCATAAAAACCAAAAATTAAAAAAAATCAATATGTTTCATTTTATACTTAATTTTTAAAATATTTAAAAAAAATAGTGAGAATTCATTTTTGCAGAAAAGAGTTAATTTTTATACTGCACTTGAAAGAACCGATTCATTCACGAGAGTGAAAGGAGATACGCGTTTGTAGCATGTGGTGAAGACACTGGCGTATATGCGAGGTTGTACGTATGTGTGAGGCTCGATATCGGTGAAGTGAAATGGGCAAAGTTAGTACAGAGATAGGTCACGGAGGAAGAATGGTCAAGATCGGATCGGCCAGTTGGTTGGCAAAATGATAACGCTCTTGGAGAGATGGAAAGAGAGAAAGAGTGGCCAGCAGCAAAGGCCAGGGCCAGAGGCATGACCAGCTGGGGATGCTGGCGCCAATAAGTCTTGGACCAGGGAGAAGAAAAGAGAGAGAATGGCTGGCTGCAAAGGCTGGGGCTAGAAGCGTAACCAGCTAGGGGTGCTGGAGCTAGTGAATATTGGACCACGTGCGTTTGGATGTTTTATAGGGGTCGTCGTCGGAAGTGACGTTTTTGATATATAGCTAAAAGAAGAGTTTTGTATTCAATTCCTAACTAGAAGAATAGAGATGCTATAATACTATGTCTATGATTGGTTATTTAGACTCCTTTGATGATGAACAGGAAGATTTCGAAACCTTCTCTGACAGGGTAGATTTGTTTTTTGTAGCTAATAATATTGATGAAGACAAGAAGGTAGCTACTTTTCTCTCATTTCTAAGTTCTAAATTATATCTATTGGCGTTGAATCTTGCTACTCCCCCAAAGAACCACTGACTGCACTTTCGACAAGTTGGTCGGCATGCTGGAGGCACACATCAACACTAAGGTCACTCTTATATACAAAGACTTCAAGTTTATTTTTTATTAAAAAGCAAGAAACGAATGAGACTATTGCACAGTTTGTGGCTGGTATTAAGGCTTAGAGTTTCGGACCCTACCTTAAATATGCCTCGAGGTACAAATTTGAGTGCATATTGCATGATCACACCATGCAACAGTTGTTATTGCGAGAAGTGGATGCGCCTTACGATTAGCTGCGAGAGATGGCTGCGAGAGTTATCGCCCTTCTACCTGTGCCAGCTCTGTATGGCGTCTAATTCTCAACAAAAGTCAACAAAAAAAAATTGAATTCTTGACCTAAAAACCTGTGGTCTGGTAGCGGACAATTGCAATGGAAGAACGAAAGGACACATAAATTGTGTATTTTCCGAATAGTGACAAAAAGCTCATACTAACAGAACGCTGAAATTGAATTTGACTATGAATACTCTAAGGTACTTACCCATGACGATTACATTTTTTTAATACGACTGGACGTTCAGATGAACTTATATCAGTTCCAGTTCCGGAACTTTTACTGACATAAAGCTAGACACTGGCGCTACACGTTCGCTAATTGGCAGTCATTTCTATCGTTCACTTTCTAGTATATACGGTGGTTCACAATTACATATTCTCAGTGGATCGCATTACACTTAAGCCTCGAAATCGTAGTTGATAAATCTGGCCTTATTCTGCTATAACCTAAAAATATTCACAATCTGATAAAATTTCCTATCGCTCATGAGTGAACTTATCAAGTTTATTTCTGGGACAGTTCTCCCCTTTCTAACAACTTTGTGCAACTTCCATTTAACTTACGTACGCATGTATTCATACACAAACTGAAATACTAACAGATATTTTACAGTTTCTTCATTCCCAGCACATGTACATGACCATTTTTAGCTATATTTGAATATAATGCAAACAAATTCGTTGAACTAATGATTAAATAAACTTAACCAAGTTACCTCAACAAATTCCAACTGTACATCCATTCTAGTGTAATAAATATAAGTAATTTTTTTTTAATTGTTAATTAATTACAATCCTAACCCAAACACTAATCTTTTGTAATTAGATTTAATAAAATACAGTTTCTGCTTTTTGAAATTAGTCAAATTTTCTGCTTTCATATGTTCCGAAATAAGTTAGCTGCAGTAGCTTAAATAATTGTCTACCGATGTTATTTGCTTTGTTTTTGCAAACCTAATCCAAACAGCCTTATTTTGTAGTCAAATAAATATAATTTTTATTTGCAAGGCCACAAATCTAATACATGCGTCAAAAAAGCTTTGAAATATCTACATTGGAAATAATTAAAATATGAGATGAGGTAAAAAAAAATCATTGTCATCAATCAGTGGAATTTTGTCTCAATTCAACCAGGATAGATTTTGAGCGGCTCTGTACTTCGTGCGTGTGTGTGGGGGGGGGGGGTTGCCCCCAGGGAATTTTCACATGGGTGATTTTTACCCTCGGCAGTTTTGTGTAAGAACGATCCGACCATCTTTTTTTAAAGGGACGAAATGATTTTCATCACCGCTCATCAATTTCCTCTTTTCCTCTGTCACCAGACGACACAATTTTTCGGAAGTAATCTGATGTTTGTATCGTTTGTTAACTGTGTTTTCTTTGTGTCATCTTTCTCTAAAAAAATTGTGTGAAATTGACTGAGAAATCCTATCAAACTGACCTGACTGTTTATGAAAATACCTGGGCAACATTTGCTTTTGTTTCGTTTTGTCTTGCTTTCTCGACAGAATTTTTCATTTGGAAGGTAAGTTAAAAAATATGAATAAGGTAAAAGATTCTTGAATTTTATTGTCTACCAAGTTCGGTACTTTCGCATTTTCATAGGTTCACGTTGGAATATACAATTCTGTATGGATCCGCTATAGAATTTCATTATTGCAGCTGTAGCCTATTCATTGAACACCCTTCCACAAAGTTTCTTTGAAATTCATTCGGAACTTCAAGAGATGTAGAGACAGAACAGACGATATCTCCAATAGTTCTCAATTTTGAATGTTTCATTTTAAAATTAGGGTTTATGACATTTGATTGTAAATAGTTCGAAATAACTTGCTCTGATGCATATGGTTCTTTTGTAAACCTTACTCTACGCGGAATTATTTTTCAAACGGTATACAGTATTCTCGTCTTTGATGGAAAATGTATTTTTTCTGACTAAGACACCACGGCGAAAACCCCCAATTATGGGATATGACAGTGAAAATTTTTTGCAACTTATCTGGAATATTTTCCCAAGATATTCTTAATCCCTGAAGGTCTATCTAGCAAGCCCTATTGGTTTCAATAGTCAACTCAAAAATTCCCTTGGGGCTTTATTTAAATGCCAGGACTATCATTGTTGACCTTTTATTAAAAAGAATGAAATCGGATGATTTTGCTTTACTTTTTTGTATCAAGATCTGCGTTTTTGGACAAGGGTCATTGGAGCAAGTGATCCCCACTTGACCATCCCTGATATTGTCTAACTTGGTTCACAGGTGTTGTGTCGGGGGCCTGATTTAAGGTTGCTAATATATCAGTCCCCTAACACGTGTATAACCCAGAATTGATCTAAGAAGATAAATCCTGGGAAGCAGCGTGTTCGTTGTTTAAGCACAAAAACAAAGTTAGTACACAGTTAGTTGGATTGTTAACAAAACGCGGAAATAAGAACAAACAAAGAAGTTAACAACAGTGCCAGGTTTAATTCATGAGTGAATTAAAATAAAAGAGGACCGGAGTTTATACCAACACGGATATGTGGAGGGATCTACCAGGATAAAAGATGTAGAGATAGGAAGGATGAAGGGAAAGAGATGTCACTGAGTAAATGTGAGATAGAGTCTATACAAAGATCCTAGTTTTGTCACTAAGAAGATATCTTAGGATGTCCGTCCTAACTACGATGATAGTGCTTAACTTGGTTAGGATGTGTTCTTGAGATGAAGATGTGATGATGCGTGTGTAAGAACAAAGTGTGTATAAAAACTATACTAACTATCCTAACTAAAGAGAGAGAGAAGAAGAGACGATCTTACCTCGACGCCGTAGGAACACAGAGAGGGAGAGAGAAATTACCACCGCAGTTTGAATATGGTAAAGATAAGAATCAGCTATCTAATTGGCAGTTCTGTGTGACGTCAAAAAGAGGAACAAGGAATTTACCGTTTCTAGAGATATAGGGGTTAGAAGCAGATCCTTTCCAAAGGGCAGATAACTCCATATATAAATAATTTACTGGAAAGGTGGGCACTACACAGGTTTTTCTGTGTCTGAAATGGAGTCATATAAAATTCCAGCTCAATAACTTCACTTTTTCAGTCATTGAGGATCTATAAACAACAACTAGTTCGTTTGGTGTTACTGCATTCAAATTATTTTTTTCCATTGTCAGCTTGCCTGGAAAGTCTATTGAACTGGAAGTTTGTGTTCGGGGTGAACATTTTCTGTAGACTTTGAAAATGTCATCTGTCTAGCTCCAGAAAATATCATTTTTCGGGGGGAAAAAGATGTTAAAATGGGATCCAGATTTTGTCAATATTTCCAGAAAGCTGTTTTCAAGTGATCATAACTCGAGACATGGCCTACTTCATAAGCTCTCTCTAGCTAAGAATGAAGTAGTGCCAATTCACCACAAAACTGGAAATGAATCAACACAAAATGTTGTTGTATTCTATAGATTTCTTCAGTTTTTTAATGATTCTGGCTGACTGGCTATGTATGTATGTGTAATGTGAATGTGCCACACCAATAGGGCTAGAGGGCTGGATTTTCAAGCATTTACTCCTTATCATGTCTAAAGGTTGTTTGAAAATCCCATCCCCCCCATTTATGGGATGGGAGGTTCGCTTTATACTAAATTGGTCTATTTTGTCTTCAGTTGCAGACAAGCTTATTTTTTTGAAAATTCAAACTTTTTAGTGATATAACAAAAATTACGAAAAGTAATTTATTGATCAACCCTTTTATTACAAATTTTTTTAATTGATCGCCCTCCCAACACAGCATGCTGTCAAAAAACATTGATCACTTGATATTTTCTACTGAGTGACTAAATGTATCATTTTAAAAATTATTTTTCATTCTTGTTTTTTCTTCATAGATGTTCCAACATGAAAAAGTCTTTTACCAATATGAAAATCATCTCTTGAATGACGTGGCCGAATGCCCTTTTATGTGCACTCATCATCATAAAAACACTTAATCATATATATGCTTGAATTAATGTGACCTGATTGTGTGCCTTGCTCTCATTGGGCTATGTTTAACATGCTATACTATTATGAACTTTTTAGGTCAAACCATGGTGTTGAATATATGATACTAGTCCAAATAGATTAATGTATAATAATAACACCTTATCTCAGAAAGTCTTGATCAATGTGGTGAATTACGTGGATAAATCATTGAATTCACCTGAAAGAAATGACTGACAAGAAATATTCACCTGAAATTTATGTACCTACATTTTCAACTGATTCAATGTTGAACAGACACTCCCTAACTGACTCTGAAGAGAAGCCATCTGATTATGAGGAAAGTGGATCTGCATTCTCTGAGAAATTATGGACACAAACTGGAGAAGTATGTGCATCTTCTTTTTTAGGAAAGCCAAATTTGTTGACAGATACAGACGTAAACACTGGAGAGAAAGGGAAACCATGCAAATCACATTTATCACAACATGTGAAAATACATACCGAAGAGAAGCCATATTCTTGTGAAGTGTGTTGTGCTACTTTTTCACAGAAGTCAAATTTAAGGCAGCATAAGCGAATACATACTGGAGAGAAGCCATATTCTTGTGAAGTGTGTGGGAACTCTTTTACAAGGAAATCACATTTAGAATATCATACACGAACACACACTGGAGAGAAGCCATATTCTTGTGAAGTGTGTGGCTTATCTTTTACCTCAAAGTCACATTTAGTATATCATACACGAAGACATACTGGAGAGAAGTTATATCCTTGCAAAGTGTGTGGTTCTTCCTTTCCATTCAAGTCCTGCTTAGTGGAACATGTGCGAACACACACAGGAGAGAAACCATATTCTTGTGATGTGTGTGGCGCTTCCTTTTCATTGACATCTAATTTGAAGCAGCATAAACGAACACATACTGGAGAAAAACCATATTCTTGTGAAGTGTGTGGTGCTTCCTTTTCACAGAAGTCAAATTTAGTATATCATACACGAACACATACCGGAGAGAAACCATATTCTTGTGAAAGGTGTGGGTCATCTTTCACATTGAAGTGCAATTTAGTGGAACATATTCGAACACACACTGGAGAGAAACCATATTCTTGTGAGGTGTGCAGCTCATCTTTTACATCGAGGTCACATTTAATATATCACACACGAACACATACTGGAGAGAAGCCATATTCTTGTGAACTGTGCAGCTCATCTTTTACAGCAAAATCTACTTTAGTGACACATATGCGAACACACACTGGAGAGAAACCATATTCCTGTGAAGTGTGTTGCCTATCTTTTACATCCAAGTCACATTTAGTATATCATGCACGGACACATACTTGAGAGAGACCATTGCCTTGCAAAGTATGTGGATATCCCTTTGATTTTGTCCAATTTAGTAGTTTGAGGGTCATCTTTTACAATTAAATCCAATTTTCTGACATATTTGAACACAGACTGGAGAGAAACTATATTTGTGTCAGGTATGTGAATATCCTTCTCCACAAGTACCAAATTTGATAATACCAATACAAATATAGTGATAAGCTAAATTCTTGCCTGATGTGTGGAATTTCATTCTCATGTAAGTCACTTTTGATGCTTTATTAACAAATACACATGAAATGGAAACCATATCCTAGCAAAATGGGTTGATTTTCTCTGCTATTAAAATTATAATTAGCGGGTCATATGCAAACACATGCTGCAGAGAAACATGTTTATCTGAAATGTACATCAATATTTTTCTGAAAGTCAAATTCAGTCAAACATTTCTATTCTGGATAATTTTGATTCTCCATATCACATAGAAATTATATTCGCAGCAACATATGGGAATATACCCGGAGAAAAAATTAATGATGTTGTGCAAAATGTGGATGTGTATTTTTAATTAAGTTCAGTTTTGTAAAGATTGACTTGCTCACCATAGAAATCAAAAATTCTCCTTATATATAAGTTAAAGTCTGTTCTAAGAAAATATTGTAATTCAATTGTAACATAGAAAATTTTGAAAATTGGTGAATTATCAATGTATATCTTTAAAGATTTTTTTCTTCATTTATTTATATTTTTACTATTCCAATAATTTTTGAATTGAGAAGAAATAAAATTTTTCTATATATAAAAAAAAAAATAGAATTGGGTACTGACATTAATGCTGATTTGCACCCTCCTCAACAATTGTTGTATCAATCAAAAGATTTTATTTATTATTGTTCATTCAGTGAAATAAAATATATTCTATTCCCTCCTATTTTTGTGGCTATATATTTCAACAAAATTCACTTTTTGAAATTAACTCCAATAATTTGGTTAAAAACGTCTTGTCTCGTTCTTTAATCTGCATTTATATTGTTGAATAGCTTGCTTGCTTGAAGCAGTCCATCCTTATCGACACCTATTTCTCTTCTTGATTACACCATTGTTTTTAGCATCCATAACTTTGTTGGTGGTTTCTCAGACCAGAATTGGATGCGCACAGCTCGCCACTAGTCTGGTAAGTAGTTCCATCTCCAGGAGCTTGGGGACTTTGAGCCATCTTCTCTTGACTGCTGCGCATATGAACAGTGCCTTGTTGGGAAGTTTGGCGACTTATCACACTCTTTCAGATTGGTTATAGCTTATTTTATTTCTATTGATATTCGGACCATCCTCATCTTGATGGTTTTTCATACAACGTTTCGGCCGTTGCACTCTACGGCCTTCGTCAGGTATCATCTGGTAGATTTGGGGAAGTAACGAACCGAACCCTTTATTTATCCGACGGGGGTATATTGACCGTACTCCCCTCTTAGTATTAGTAGTATTGTTATATTGTCTCACACTAGGATCACCACATGGACATATAGCGCAGTGGTTACAGCATCAGACAAATTATTGTAAAGTAATCTGATGGTTCTAGGTTCGATCCTAGTCTGAGACAATATAACAATACCAAAAACTGTCACCTGAGGTTTAAGGCATCACATGGACACATAGCGTAGTGGTAACAGAATCAGACAAAATTACTGCAACTAATCTGATGGTTCTAGGTTCAATCCCAGTGTGAGACAATAATAATACTGCTAATGCTAAGAAGGGGAGTGTGGTCAATATATCCCCGTCAGTTAAATAAAGGGTTTGGTTCGTTACTTCCCTACTCCTATCAGATGATACCTGATGAAGGCCGTTGAGTACAACGGCCCAAACGTTGTATGAAAAACAACCAAGATGAGGAGAGTCCGCATAATAATGGAAATAAGCCAAAACAAGCTTGTAAGTAGCATTTTTACCATGAAAAGCTGTGTTCTCAAGTAGTTTTGGTAATTTTCAAGCCTATAATATTAGTGAAATTCAAAATGTTCAAAGGGCCAAAAACAAGCCAAACAAAATCGTTTGCAACACAATGATAATTGTGGGAATTTTTTGTATCTCTTTTCCAAAAAAAATGTATATTGAGGTGGAGTATTGAGCATGCAGTTTGTTATAAGTAAAACCACGGGTAAAGTTAATATGCAAGCCAAGAAGATGTGTATCTAATTAAAAATCTGTGAAGATCTGTATGTTCAAACTATAACATGCATTTGTTAGAAAAAGAAATACTCTGTAGAAGGGGAGGGACAAAAAAGATTTTTTGCCTTGTAACACTGCCTAAAGTTGCCAAAAAACCTGACTCTCTCAAATCGCCTTGAAAGTTGCTAAAAGTTGTCATTTCACTTGTAAGAGATTAAAGAAATTTTAAAGCGTGAGCTACTGTAATTTTGATAAAAAGACCTTCAAAAGTGATTTACAACCTCAAAATGAACTTGAAAAGCTAAAATGATACTGGAAATGGAATTCAAATCTCAAAATACATATAATTAGTTATAAAATCTTGAACTACCAACAATGGAGACATGAGATTGATATGGTTTGATAGTGTGAGTTCAAACAAAAACTTAGCCCCTCAAATTGCTTCAATTTTCAAAATTAGCCCTTTTATTCATAATTGATAACAGTATAAGTTTTTTTGAGATCTGTCAGTTTTTGAAGGTTCCCCAATACCTATATATGGTAACACCCATACATTGTTGCTGGGGGAACCTTAAAAATTGACAAATCTTAAAAATGTATTGTTGTTAATTTTGAATGAAAAGGCAACTTTTGGCAGTCTTTCAAGTCTTTTTGGCCCATCTTGATGAAATATTCCAAATACCTTTCAGCTGAGCTCATAGAGAAAGTTGTAAATATTTCTAAAAAGACTTTGTGTCTTCATTTTTCTGGTAGTAAAATGTGGTTGCTTTTTTTTCTCACAAGTCCTGTTGGCAACTTTCGTACTTATTAGTTACTTTGTCTTTACAAAATTCTCATGTATTCTCTTCTTAGCCTCCAAAAAAGCTTTTCTAGTGATATAGTATCACAGAATCAATAGTGACAACATAACCCTGTGAAATGTTGACTCATCCTTTGAGAGAAAATTAATGCAATCTGATGAGACCAGAATGAAGCCTGAGATTTTTTGCATCTGCAAATAAATAAGGATGACCACTGTAATATTAGCATTTAATCATAATCTTCCTTGACCAATAGTTCTCTATTACATATTCTTAGTTGAGTGCAAAGCAGACCCCGCACGATTATTATTCAGTTGCTACCCATACTGACATTTTGTGCATTCATTTTAGGGTTACCTTGATTCAAAACTCAAACTGCAATGCACTGATCCAGCTATTAATAGATTAACAGAATCAGTTCTATTTAGATAGATTACTTTGATGAAGTAAACATTCAGAACGGAGATTTATTTATGAACTTTCGTTTTTACAAAGTTTACATCGTATCTATGTTTTCTAGCAGGAATTTTTTTAGTCTTCACTGGAATTTTTTCAATTTTTCTTTTTACAATTTATTCTTAAGATTTTATTTAACTAGACAGAAATATTCTTGTTGCTCAGGTACATCTGCTGTTCTAGAGATAACATTGTGTCAATATTTCTCAACAGTGATTCAAAAGTTGTTTAAATGCTCTTATCAAAAGAAATACAAGAATATTTTCCTGGCAAATATATCAAGCAGTTGGGATGGAAAAAAATCTGTGATGCCTAAATCTATTCTGAAAACACTTAGCCTTGTTAAGTACACAATTTTCTCTAAGAAAAAAAGATGATGTTTATTATTTAAAGCAAAAGCACTTGAAAGAAAGATTTTTCCATTCCTCATTTTGTAATCTCTCAGGAGTCCTCACAAGAATTTTAGTAAATTTTTAGACTTGATTGTTAATGAGATACATGACTTTGTATAGGGTGGTGCAAAAGACGCTTCTCATTTGGAAATTCAGATAACTTTTTAATAAAACAGTAAAGAAATTTTTCTTTTAGATATATTTGTTTCAAATTGTGGAAATTACTTTTAATCACTTATGAAATATAACATCCTGCATATGCTCTTCATTTTCAGCTTTGCAAATTAAAATCACATCCATCAGAAATAAACTGGCTGGCATGTTCGCCTGATTTGTCCACCCTTGATTTTTTTTCCCCTGGGATCATCTTCGAGAAAGAGTCTGCGTAGATAATCCTGAAAACACTCAAAATTATAAGCCTTTCTATGCATTGTCTTAAAGATTATTAATCCCTGGCAAAGTTACTATGTGGTTTTGGGTATTGGTAGCCATGTAGTATGTTCTGCTGTCTCCTAGTTGGAGTGCAGTTCCAGACAAGTCTGCCTGATCCTGCTTCAGGGAAATTTACAGGCTTAAACCTGTTGAGCCAGTGAATTTATTGACTCAAGGTGGCTCAAACAAGCTTGAGTCCAAATTCAGGAAAAATTCGCTTTCAATTAGCCTGAAAATATCAATGTTCTTTTCTTTCCTATTTTTATTACCTTTCGAAACTTGTTTAGTTCCTGCCCTTTTCCCCGAAGCGCCTTTTTTGACTTTCAATTGTTGAAGAGTGAAAATAGTTCTGACAAGGTTAAATCATTTCAATATCACTGCGCAAGCTTGATTTTCAGAAACAGAAAAATCTCGCTAGTCCTAAAAAGAAGGGTATACAACCAATGAATCGTACCGATAGTCACATACAGAGCTGAAACTTGGAACCTAACCAAAAGATTTACCCTCAAACTGAGAACCATGCAACATGCACTGGAGAGAATCATACTCAACCTTACTTGGGGAAATCATAAGATAGCAAGGTATGTTAAAGAAAAGACAGGAGTCCATGATATCATAGAAATCATTAGAAAACTCAAATGACAATGGGCTGGACATATTGCAAGATTGTCAGACAACCACTGTAAATCACATCTCACAACGTGGATCCTCAGAGATCAGATATGAGGCTGTGGATGACAGAAAGTAAGATGGTCTGGAAAGCTGAATAAATTCAGGAAGTATAGGCTCTGTGATGCCTATGGGAGAGAGGTCTGATGAATCTAAGGTCTATGTCCAATGACAGACGCTAATGAACTAATGATGATAATCCCTGTGTATAAATAATTTCTCTGAAGAGCCTTCCACAATGAGGTAGGGAAATCCTCCAGGTCATCCCCTGCAGTGGGCATTAATTTTATTGAGCAGAAAATCATAAATGATAATTTAAAACAAGGGAGAAAAATACTCACTATATTCAATTCTAATTTACATCTAAGAAAGTAAAACTGATAGTTGAAACTTGATGATTGTACCAATGTTGCTCTCTATTCAAATGATACTGTGTGCTCTGAAGAAATATGCACAATGGAAATTTCA
The DNA here is from genome assembly GCA_963457665.1 of Thysanoteuthis rhombus. Taxonomy (NCBI): domain Eukaryota; kingdom Metazoa; phylum Mollusca; class Cephalopoda; order Oegopsida; family Thysanoteuthidae; genus Thysanoteuthis; species Thysanoteuthis major. Next base: position 12,671,339 of record OY735242.1, read on the forward strand.
AATAACTTTTTGTTACATTGGGATTTTTAAACAGAAGTGGTTTGGCTTTTCTACAAAATTTGAGTTCTTGTGCTCCAGATGATTCGAAAAAGCTTTGTTCCTACTGGGGAGGAACCAGAGCTAGTTACCAAGCAGGCACCATTCTACAGTAGCTGATTTGATTTACATACATCACATCCAATCATCACAGGGCACATTCTCTGCCTATTGGCAATGTTGGGTCTAAAGGAGAGGGGTACTCTCTTTCAACTGTGTGTCGACAAGCAAGAAGGAAGAACCTCTTGAATTTTAGTTTCAAACCAAGCTTTTTCAAATCATTCATTTGGTCATACAACTGAAGCCTAAGAATTCAAATTTTTAGATAAGTTTTAGCACATCTGAAGCTTCTACGGTTGAAATTTCTGTTGAAAATCTCAATGAATTAAAATTTTACACAAAATTTTTCTTGTTCATATCCTGGGAGACAACCCGTAGGAACAGACATATTCAATCATAATAGTTTAATTTTTCTTTCAACGGTATTTCTACAGAAGAAAATTCTGCACATATTTTAAAGAATTTCCAAGTGCTAATTTCTTGTGTATAGTGTTTAAATAGAGTATAAATGGTAGATATAAATTTGTAATTGGTCTGGTCTTGTGCAAGAGCACACGTCATCGAATGAAATCTTGATCTCGTAGTGTACTTCTTGATCTTTAATGGGGAAGGTAAAAGATATAAACAATATACAAAGAAAGGTTTGTGGTAGATATGATCTTGAGTAGACAAAGTATGAATCCTCAAACAAAAATCTGATCTCATGGTGACTGATAATCTCATTAATAATGATGTTAAAAGAACAACACTGTCAACTGAAGGATTCTTTCTATTCATTATAAAATGCTCTTGTGCATTAGAGTCACAAAACGAAGTGGTTAAAAAGTAAAAGAGTTAGATACAGACCAAAAACATATTTCCTATCTATCTAGACTTTGTGCTGCATTAATGATCTTGCTCTTTTTGTCTTCTTGGCTAATACTTTTCCCTGACCGAGATGCTATGTTTTTCCTTCAACCAAAATAGGGTCGTTAGCAGGGCCACTGGGTGAAATTGCATAAGAGTTTGCAAAACTTTTTTCAAACTATAAACACACCCAGTTTGCAAACTCCCTAGTCCTTTTGCCATCTTGTTTTCATCTACTATAATCCTTTTTGCACACCATACTATATTTACCCACTGTTAAACAATAAGATCAACTTATTTTATCAATGGACATATCATGATGACTTAGAAGTTTCAGTACACTGCTCTACCAGAGAAAATCTTTGGTACTCAGTGCAATGCACCCCCCCTAGACTCCACATAATAATTACTAAGAGTCATTTTAAATACTATGAATACTATCCAACCTAAAAGATCTCCATTTTTCTTGGAAATTATCAAATTTGAGGCCACATATATTTGTGTATTTATTTTTTATCTGTAACACTATTCTATATCACCAGAGATCACTGATAATGCAATGTGTGTATGCTTTCCTGTATCTTACATACTCATATTAATACTGCTACCGACTAATAAAGCTGTCACTGTTCCTAACAGCAAGTAATAACCCTAATACTAAAAAGATTATTACACCCTGTTGCTGTGAAACCATTTACTCAAACAATACACAGTATCAAAGATGTGTTCTAACTAAACCATATGTTTGTCTTGTGTCTGATTTATCATTTGTCTTAATCCAATCACAACTCATCCATACATCGACCATCAACATACAAAACCATGTGCAGAGTCACAGGATAAAGGACTCCACTAGTCAATGTTGGATAAATGTGATCATCTGGGATTCAATCAAGGTTCCATTAATGTGATAACTGATTTTGAATTGGCAATGATCATTGCTATATGTCCTGTTGTGATCTGATTTTAAATCAAACAATAATACATCCTCTAACAGTTTCATTTTGAATATACTCCTCCTTAGTAATACATTCTCTTTGGTAATCGAAATTACAATGAAACACTCTTAGATAAAGGTAAGTAAATTATATCATAACTGTTCAGTGCTTTGATTAAACTTATCTTGTGTTGTTCAAAAAATAAATCTATCAGGATTACTTTTATTGTTTTGATTGAATTGATTGGTTAAATTAAATTAAGAGGTCTGGTTAGTCATTCTCTAGAAACCACCTTGTGACCAATGTCTTTTGACAGTATGCCATGATCAATTGAAAATCAGGAGAGGAGATGATCAATAAGCAAGTTATTACAGTTGCTTTTTTGTTTGCAAGTGATCACTATTACATACTTATAACACTAAATGATAAGACACTGCTATTAACTATTATACCTCTTTACTTGGATGTAACTTGCCCCTCCTGGCATTCATAAGATATATAAATCAGTCTTGCTCATTAGTACATGTATTTCTCTTGTCCTCCAATATTAATCTAATTCTATCTTGTGTAATCATAGTCTTTTCGAAGATCAAGCATGACACAAACCAAGGGATCGATTTAGCATAAAGCCCTTCCCTACTAAAAAAAAACTATTCAGAGGGGAATTTTTTTTAAATCCGTTTTTTATTTTCAACACATAAGAAATAATTGTTTAAATTTCCTAGCAAAACAAGAAAAAGATTCAGAATAAAATAAAGATATAAAATCATTTTTTTTTTTAAATAAAAGATCAAAGATTTTTCAGAAGTGCATGTGTGGTGGTATTACAAATTATACAAAAAATAAGATCAATTGAAACAAACAAATAAATAGCATAAAGTTAACGATACAATTAATTATGAAATGAATAATAAGTAGATAGAATAATCGTACCCAATTGGTCAAAAAAGAATTAACCAATGAGAACCCTAAAATGCAGTCATGTGATAAGTGCTATATTTGAACTCTCTCTCTCTCTCTCTCCTTACTTTGACACAGTCCAGTGCATAAATTCACTCCTTGTTCATGGCATTGAGAGCATGTCATGGACGGGAAGACAAAATTACAACTACTACTTAGCCCTGTGGCCCCATTCAGGATATAGGCTACCAACGGTTCTTGGCCAATCTTTCCAACAATCCCAACGTTTGTCCAGTTCTTTCCAGGTCTGCATTCAGATCATGGCGTCAGGTGTTCCTTGGTCTGTCTCTTTTCTTTTTCTCATCTGGATTCTAAGAGGTCTTGCGATGCTGGATGCAGGCCTTGGAAGGGTATTGCCAATCTGGTTCAAGTTTCTCTGTGGGAATGACTTCCTCTACAGACTGCTGACTCATTTTTTAAAAACACTATGATCAAAATCAAGGACACAGAACTGGAGAAAGTAGATCACTACATCTACCTAGGACAACGAAACTCCATTAGACCCTCAAAAGAAAAAGAAATCAAGCGAAGAATCACACAAGGATAGCAAACCTTTGGCTGAGCAAGCTCAACCTTCAAAAATAAGAACATCCCATTAATTCTAAAAAGAAGGGTGTACAACCAATGCATCCTCCCAATAGTCACTTATGGAGTTGAAACATGGTACCAAACCAAGAAACAGATCTGCAGATTGAGAACCATGCAACGTGCACATGAAAGAATCATCATGGGCCTCACATGGAGAGACCACAAGATAGCACAGTACATCCGCAAAAAGACAAGAGTCAGGGACATCATAGAATCCATTAAAAATCTCAAATAGCAGTGGGCTGGCCATGTTGCAAGAATGGCGGACAACCAATGGACATTGCGACTCACGACATGGATCCCCCGAGATCACAAACGTAACCGAGGCCGGCAGAATATTAGATGGAGAGACGAGCTAGACAAATTCAGAAATACGGGCTCTGCGACGCCCATGATAGAGAAGTGTGGCAAATCCTTGGGAAGGTCTATGTCCAACAACAGACATTGAAAGACTGATGATGATGATAATGATATCCAGCCAGTGAATTCATGACATTCTTCTGAGGCAGTTGTTGACAAACATCTGAATTCTCTTTGATGCACTGACTGCAGTTTTCCGTGTTTCCACAACCATACAAGACAGGTTTCACTGTAGTAGTGGAGATCCTTATCTTGAAGTAGGACCATCAGATTTAATGACCAGCATCAAGAGGAGACAAAAGCATGCACACAAATCGTAAATACATCAGTAGTGCCCACCATTTCCCAGCAAAAGAAAATCATAAATATATGGACTTATCTGCCCTTGGCAGGGGTCTACTTGCTATCCCCTACATCTCTGTAGAAATGGTAAATTCCTTGTCGCTTCCTCTCTGATGTCACACAGAACAACCAATGAGATAACTGATCGTTATCTTTACAGTATTTAAACTGTGGCAGTAAATTCTCTCTCTCTCTCTCTCTCTCCCCCTCTTTCTGTGTTCTGACAGCCTTGAGGTAAGCTCAGTCTCTTCTCTCTCTCTTTAGCTAGGATAGTTAAGATAATTCTTACACACACTTACTTTTTGCACACGCATCATCACATATTCATCTCAAAGAACACATCCTATCTAAGTTAATCACCTGCACCAGACTTGAGTCGGAGTTCCCAAGATAACTTCATAGTGGTTACAACTAGGATGACCAAACTAACGGACATTCTATAGACTCTATCTCACATTTACTTTAGACATTCTTTTCCTTTCATTCTTCTCATCTCTACATCCTTATCCAGGTAGATCTCTCCAACATATCCGTGTTGGTAGAAATTCCAGTCCTCATTTATCTTAATTCACTCCTGAATTAAAACTCATTACTGTTGTTAATGTATTCGTTTGTTCTTATTTCCGCATTTTGTTAACGATCCAACTAACAATATACTAACCTCGTTCTTGCGCTTGAGCATTGAACACGCTACTTACCAGGATTCATCTCCTTAGATCAATTCTGGCAATTTATATTTTGGGGGGTAAATATAATTAGCAGCCCTAAACATCATTCAAACTTATTCTATCTGTACTTTGAATTTTTTTTCACATATTTACACTTGGAACAGCAAAATATCAATTCCAGTTTAATTACACACACTTATAAGATATTATAACAATATGCACATATCCAACAATCATTATAGAATATCTTTGTTTTATGAAAGAACGTATCAAGATTTACATGAGAACACATGTAATTTCCCCTCTTTTTCGTTGGATAAATAAAAGTTCCCATTAAGAGTTGCCTCTTCCTCTTGTTCCAATGCTGATGTAGCTTCATTTTATACCGGAAACGCGTTCATCTCTGTGGCATATCAACATGTGTTCTGAATTTAACACAAAAGTTATGACTAGATAACATTGTAATGATGAAGTCATTCTAACTATCACCTCTTTCTACAATTATAACTTTGTAGCCGGCTCAACAGGTACAGCTGTCCACCTATTCCTCACAGGTGTATGCTAACAAAAATATCATAGCAGCCTCTTTCCTACATCATTCTAGGGTACCCATCACCTTTTAAAAGCATTACTAGAGCACTTGGCTGCCATATGTGTATCTATTAACATTTAGCAAATAGAAACATGATGTTGATACAACTCACAAAAGACTATTTAAAGTTACTAAAAAAGATGAGTATATCTCTAAAAAGGTGTGATTTGATCAATTAAGACTCTCTTTTGTATATTATCTATTTCCACTCGGTTTCATTCAGTTAATCCATTCCGTTCAGTAATCAGTCTGACTGCATACACAGCCAGCTAGCCACCTCAGAGCTCCTTGAAAACTGGAGAAACAAATATTGACAGTTTTGTTGACGGATTTTAATAGTATAATTCGTTGACATAAGACGTGGAAAATAATAAAAATAACGTGTGACACATTATGTCACCACCAGTGCTACCCAAAATGTCAATCTTTGAGATGAATCAAATTTTGGTCCATGAAAACAATATTGTGTCAATAAATGTTTGCTGATAAAGAAAATGTTACCTTCAACAAGCACTGGGTTGTTCGTAATGCTTTGATTTAACCAGTCGAGTGAGTATAGGTGTTTTGTCTAAAGGAGATTTAGTCCTTACAAGTTTTGTCCGAGTATTTCCCAATTACTCATGGTGAAAACGATCTCAACACCCTTTTTTTTTTAAGGAACGAAATCATTTTTATCACCGTTTAGAGATTTCTCTTGTCACCAGACGACACATCTTCTCGAAAATAATTTAATGTTTGTATCGTTTGTCAATTTATATTTTCTTTGTGTCATTCTTTTCAACTTCAACGTTATTGAATGGACGATTCAGATATTGTGTGAAATTGACTGAGGAATCTTAAACGATCATATCTTGAAAACAGAGACAATATTGTACTTATGAATTTAGTTTCGGGTACGTTTTACCTTCTTTCCTTTTGTTTTGTTTTCTTGATCGAATTTTTCATTTGAAATTTAGGTTGAAAAATATGATTAATAAGAATTATCCTTGAATTTTATCGTCTAAAAACTTCCGTATAAATACTATTTAGAACTTTGACACCTTCTCAATCCTGAGATCCACTTGGAAACGTGGTTCCGGTGATTTAGAAGTGTCGACTCTTCTTCTCAAGTCACTGAAACATATGAATTATTGTTTGTTTCGTATTAAGATAGGTGATTGATAGCTTTCCCGTTGCAAAATGGCCACCGCTCCAGCTGCAGATCGGCAGAAACTGAATTTAAAGTCAAAGGAGCAGACGACTATTTCAATTTTTTTTTTTCCGCTTTTTAAATCCAAAATGGCCCAAGGAAATGTTCATTTATCAGAAAAGAGAAATGCTTTACTTTGACAAAGAGAAAGAAAAAAAAAGCAGTTTCGAAATATTTTATCCTGGGTTTCACATTATTATCCTAAACTTGAAGGTAATCCTTGCAAGAATGCAATTATTCTTGAATAGCTCTTTTGAATCGGCTATTTTAGATGGCTAAAAGTGGCTAGGACTTCTCAAAATAGGGCTGAAATTGGGTATTCTTTCCCTGCCAACATTATACGCTGAAAAAAAAAACTCATACAAACGCTCCAAAAAGTATAACTATATATCATATTGTTTAGATATTACCAAAATCCACTAATAACATTATTCTTGATCTAAAGATATTGTTCTTTAGATTTATAAAAATATTACTTTTATTCATATTTATATATTTAGTATAATAATATAATGTATTGGTCAGTTATTAAATAAATAATCATGTACAACTTCTTTTTCTTGTATCTAGCCACTTTAGGCTGTTTCAAACTTGTTGTTCAAGAATCGCCTTCCTACGAAGATTTCTCACTGAAAACCTTGACTACTAAAATACTAACCCTGAAATTACTGGTGTTAGTTTACTTCTACAAGCTGCAGAAGTAAACAAGGGAGATAACTCCCAAGACAACAGCAAAGAGAGATAATCGTCATTTTTCTCTATTTTACTCATAAAATTAACTTTTAGCTGAGATCGTCATTTAGATACATTTAAAAATGTTATTTTGTAAAAACACTTTCTAAAATAAATTTGGAAGAAATACCCAGCGTGACATTTTTTGCCGAAAAAAAACAACTATTTTTCATTTGAAAATATTTTGAGACAATCAAAACCTTCTTTTAAAAAAATACTCTGGAAGTGAGAGACATCGTTTTTTTTTAGTATATGTATTTTTCTTTTTGCAATTGAAAAATAAAAAAAGCTGGCTTCTATCGTTTTCTCTGGCTTCTCTTTTCGCAATAAGTTACTTTTCATTTATTTGCATCAAAGGTTTTTTGTGTGAAATTTTTTTTCTGCACGAGAACGATTTTGTTTTACGTGTCGTAAAATCGAAAAAGTGACAATTTGCTCGTGCTTCCAGAAGATTAACATGGCTATGTGATTCTTTTATGAGGATTAACCCCGTTCAGTCTTCTTTTGAGAGTTGTCTCCCTTGCTACAGGGTGCAGAACTAGCGCAAAAATACTAACACAAAACTCTAAAAATACTAACCCTAACACCAAAGACGCTTACCCCAAAGGTAATTTTTTCTTTGAGCTACATAAACTTATGGCAGGGTTTAACTAGAATACGAAAACTCCAAAAGTCTACTGTGCTTGATAATCCTGAACGTTACTTCTTGTGCAGTCTTTAAAATTCCTTTTTTTTAGCCTAAGAAACCCCAGAGCCCTTTGGAAATTATAGTTTAAAACCATCTGTAGTGAAATATCTAAAGCCTAGAACCGTTTTCCGTGGGGTAGAACACAACTGAATATAAATCAACGTTGAGAAACATCATGACAGAGAAGTTACACAAATTTCCATTATATGTAATATAAGATTGCTTTGAATTAATGTAGTTGTTTATATCTATAGAAGGAAGTACCTCATAATTTTTTTCATGTAAATCGACCATGAGTATAAGATGAGTTTGAAGTAGAGCATCAAATTTCAGAAAATCAACAAACATAAGTATGCTCATGTTTACTAATCCAACTAATAACAATAAAAATATCTTTTAATGAAATGAGTGAACAAGCCACAGATTTATTTTGCTTGTTGTAGTGTTACCAGTTTTTTTAATCTCACTTGGAAAATACTTTTTAATCCTTTGTCCCAAATTTGATATAAAATACAAACCTATTATATATTCTCTGTCTTCAGTACAAAATCATCAATGTCTTATTAAAAATTATCTTTTTTTTTTACAGATCAATGGAAATATATTGAAACATATTTCTGACTGATTAACGCCCATTCCCACCCTAAATTAGTCCAATATAGTGGGGCCACACAATTAATAAGTATATGGTTTCTCTCTGGTATGTATTTGCACACATGATAAAAGTGATTTTCATATTTTTTCTTTCTTGCCCATGTGTGTGCTTCAACAAATTTGACTTCTCTGAAAAGGTACTTACTTATTTCTGACTGATTATGTCTAAGGAAATGATCCAATAGCTTGAATTATATTGACATCTTGAGAAATTCAGTAATGAGATTATTCATTTCAGATTGAAAGAATATCATATCAGTTGGTAGATGATATGCTTGTTCCTATGAAGTTTGACAATGGGTATAAGTTTTTACAGTTATTATTGCCTGTTATTATGGGAGAGTGGTTAACCAAGGTGCTCAATCTCATCTTCTTGAAGTATTGTGGCATGCTGGGATAAGACATTTTTTGTTAAGATATCTGATGGTGAGACAGAGTGCAGGAGTTTGGATTCATATTTTTTTAAGAGCATTAGTGTCAAGTGAACATTAGCAACCTCAGCCAAAATTTGAACCTAGTTTGCCAATTCCATTTTCCATGTCAGTAACCATTAGGCCACCCTGAAAGAAAAAAAAATCAGATGTACTTGAGTTGAATGAACTGGAACAGAGTGAATACAATTCATTTGTTGAATTCTTATATCATTTCTTGCATTCATTTTCTTTTTTTTCTCCGCAGATGTTCAAGCATGAAGAATATTGCCTTTTACCAATATGAAAATCATCTCTTGACTAATGTTGCTGAATGGCCTTTTTATAATCACTTATCATCATGAAAACACTTAATCATATGTATACTGGAATTCATGTGACCTGATCGTGTGCCTTGATGTCATTGGACTATGTTTAACATCAACATATGTTATGAACTCCTGAATGTTGAATATAAGACATTGGTCCAAATAAATCAATGTATGATAGTAACAATACCTTATTTCAGGAAGTCTTCTCAAATATGCCAAATATATCAATGAATGAAAAATTTATTAATGACTTTACTTGGGAGAACCTGAAAAAAATGACTGAAAAGAAACATTCACATGAAATTTGTGGATCCACATTTTCAACTGATTCAATGTTGAACAGCCAACTCACAACTGACACTGGAGAGAAACCAAATGCTTATGGAGAAAGTGCATTTTTAAGTGATTCAATGTTAAATGAACATTCCCTAACTGACACTGGAGAAAGACCAGATGTGTATAAAGAGAGTGAATCTACATTTTCAGCCAATCCAATGTTAAACAGACTCTCTTTAATTAACAAGACACCATCTGCTTATGAAGAAAGTGAATCTGTATTTTCAGTTAATTCAATGTTATACGAATACATCTCAACCAGCATGGGAGAGAAGCCATATGCTTATGGAGAGAGCGGATCTGTATTCCCAGAGAAATCATGGACAGAAGTTTCCTTTTCAGGAAAACCAAACTTGTTGAAGCATACACATGTACACACTAGAGAGAAAGAAAAACCATGCAAATCACATTTTTCATGCATGCAAATACATACTGGAGAGAAACCATGTACTTGTGAAGTGTGTGGCGCTTCCTTTTCACAGAAGTCAAATTTGAGCCGGCATAAGCGAACACATCCTGGAAACCAACAATATTCTTGTGGAGTGTGTGGGTCTTCTTTTTCAAGGAAGTCACATTTAGTATATCATACGAGAACACATACAGGAGAGCAATCATATTCTTTTAAAGTATGTGAGTCATCTTTTACATCAAAGACCACTTCAGTGAAACATATGCTAAGACACACTGGGGAGAAACCATATTCTTGTGAAGTGTGTGGATATTCCTTTCCATTGAAGTTCAGTTTAGTGGAACATGTGCGAACGCACACTGGAGAGAAACCATATTCTTGTGAAGTATGTGGCACTTCCTTTTCACTGAAGTCTACTTTGAAACACCATGAGCGAACACATACTGGAGAGAAACCATATTCTTGTGAATTATGTGGTGCTTCTTTTTCACAGCAGTCAAGTTTAGTATATCATACACGAACACGTACAGGTGAAAAGCCATATTCTTGTAAAGTATGTGGGTCCTCTTTTGCATCAAAATCCACTTTAGTGGAACATATACGAAGACACACCAGAGAGAAACCGTATTCTTGTGAAGTATGCAGTTCATCTTTCACAGCAAAGTCACATTTAGTATATCATACACGGACACATACTGGAGAAAAACCATATCTCTGTGAAGTGTGTGGATCTTCCTTTCAGATTAAATCCAATTTAGTTGAACACATGCGAACACATACTGGAGAGAAACCATACTCTTGTGAAGTGTGTGGTGCTTCTTTTTCGCAGATGTCAAATTTGAGGCAGCATAAGCGATCACATACTGGGGAGAAACCCTATTCTTGTGAAGTTTGTGGTGTTTCGTTTTCAAGGAAGTCAAATTTGAAACAGCATAATCAAACACATACTGGGTACAAACAATATTCTTGTGAAGTGTGTGGGTCTTCTTTTTCAAGGAAGTCACATTTAGTATATCATATGAGAACACATGCAGGAGAGCAACCCTATTCTTTCGAAGTGTGCTGGTCATCTTCCACTTTAAAATCACATTTAGTACACCATACACAAATAGATACTGAATTGAAATCATATTCTTGTAAGGTGTGTGAGTCTTCTTTCACATTGAAGTCTAATTTAGTAAAACACATGCAAACACACAGTGGAAAAAAACAATTTTTTGCCAAGTGTGCGGCTCATCTTTTACATTAACATCATATTATATATGACATGCATGAACACATAAGAGAGAAGCCATATCATCTCAAAATGTGTAAATCTTCCTTTCCAGTGAATTCTAATTTAGTATAATATATGCTGGCACATGAGGTCCAGAAGGTGATTGAAATACTTGGCATTAGATTAATAGAAATCACTTGTGAAGGCACTGTTAAGATAAATACTATTTTTAATCATATTTTTACACTCATTCAAAATTTGCACAATTTGCTGTCTCTACCTTGTGTATGAAGTACACTATTCCATTAATAAATACCTGGAGCTTTGCTTCTTTACAAATGTACCTCAATTATTAGTTTAGATCCAACTTTTTATTAGACTTTTATCCATTTGATTTTGTCTTTAACGATCTTTAAATATTTTAGCCTTTTTAATCGAGGAAAATCTGTGATAGTTTTTCATATGATAAAAATTAAAACATTCAATCTTTTTACACTAACTCATGACAGTATGATTTTTTATATGCTCATCATTCTACATAGGCACTTGATTTTTTATTGGCCATGTTCATTCTGCCAAACTATAAATCTCCTTTAAATTTTTTTTCCCTTAATGATATAAACAATTTCTGAAAACATGCTGTTTCGCAGTAATTTATTTTGTGCATTATCTTAAATGAGATATGCATGCTCAGGGGCATAGCAAGAGATTTGTGGTTCAGAGGCCTCGATTCCTTCAGGGGCCACTCCATCACTCATTTAGTGCATTGGTTCTCAACTTGGTCATCATGGACCCCTGAGGGCCTACAAAGGTTCAGTGCAGTAATACATGAATAAAACTTGAGTAACCATTTGAAAACTCTGCTAGTCTAAAAAGCGATCTTTCTGAAGACTGCAATGCCTGGCCAAAGATAATAGTAGTTTGTTTTTATTCTCAAATAGAAATGTTCCTTTTTTTTGTGTTATGTTCATTATCAAGTCCAAGTATAAATTTGTCTATAAACACTGAAACAATAAGCAAAGCTCAAGAGAAAAATATCTAAAATATAACTTTTTTTTTATGATCCATTCTGATCTTTTTAACAGTGAATGGAGTTAACCCAGCCAGGTTTTCCAAATGAACGTATATTCTGACATCATTTTCCTATCAGATAATAAATCATTTTTGTATAAATTGTAACATACAGAAAATTTTGCTATCCAAATCAGAAGCTCTTACATCCCTCAGTTTGTGAGGGACTCATTCAAAGATGGAAAAAATACAAAAAGAAAAGAACGCAAAATGAAATGTCGTTCAGAGCTTGCAAGTAGAGATAATGAGGAAGAATATCCTCTGGGCGTGAGCAATCTTTATTTTCAATATAATCTAGACTAGAATATACCTGTCAGGAACGATGGGGTTATTTATGTATGGATCAGCACAAAGGAGCCTATTTTATTCGGGAATTTATCTTTAATAATTCAAGTATACTAAAATGGATTTTTTTCAAGTCTCAACTCATCTCAAGCAGTTTTAATGTTTCTGTGGCATAGTTCTATTGTTATGTCATAACAGAAAGTTAAACTAATCAATAAAATCATCCCATTTGAGCGCAACAAACAAATAGATAAACAGAAATATTGGCATATAAGCTCATTATATAGTTAGATAACAACATTGATGGCAGCTCTTTAACCTCTGGGAAACAGCTCTATTTGTCAATGGCGACCAGGCCATAGTTGCTTGTCATGCGTGGACTCAAGAAATCCGGGGCGATTTTGGAACAATGTGCTGAAGGAAGTTGGGTAGATTGAATGGGTTAATTATGAAACAGAGTGGGGTTTGACATGGGATGCTGGCTCAGATGGTCTCTTCTACCATCTTGTCAATCCCTAGAAACCAGACCTTCTTTCTGACTAGTAGCTTCATCTGATTATTCCCAGATGTGTATGGAGGGTGATGTCAACAATCAGCAATGATGGGACCTCTGAACAATTGTCCTGAAGGATGACACCATATGGGATGGATAGTTTGTCCTTGAACACCGCAAAGATGGAGAAAAATGGGTGTTTCCTCTTGCTGGACTGGATTTTCGACATGTACCTTTGGGGTCATGCTCTGTAGCTGTTCTGACTTCTCCAAGAGTCAGTGTTCAGGGGTCCGTGTTCTTTGCTATATAACAGATGTACGACAGCCTCATTGTCGGCTTATGGGTCGGCAGTGAGGATATCAACTGAGGTAGTCTTCTGGGTTCAAGCTTTCTTTTCTTGGATGATACAGCAGTCGATACTCGTATGGCATGACGCAAAGTTTACAAAGTGCTACTTGGGTCATAGCCGGTTTCAGACCTTTGACATTGTCCAGTAGAGGCTTGTGATCTGTGATGATAGTGAATTTCAACCTGTATAAGTATAGGTTGGAATGCGCGGCTGCATATACCATGGTCAATATTTCTTTCTCAGTTTAGGAATAGCACTGTTCCACTTCTCTTTGCGCTAAGCTCATATACTTGAGGACCCTTACTTCTTATGTAACTACTGTGCCTACTGCTTCAGGACTTGTATCCATGATGACATTTCTTTTTCTTAGGGCCAGAGTACACCATGACACCAGCCCCTGTCAACATCTCCTTTAGTTTGCTGACAACCTGCTACTTGACCTTGGACTATCTCCATGGGACATCCATCCTTGTGAGCTGCTGGTGGGGTTAGCTAATGGTCACATCATGAGGGATGAATCTAGAAATATATTGAGCTGATAACCCAAGGACTAGTGGATTTCAACAGTTTTTGGTGGGGCGCTGTCAACAATAGCTTTGATCTTTTGAGCAGGTGATCCCCCGTACTTGCTAAAGAGTTGGCCAAAGAAAATAAAACTCCTTGATGGAAAACCGGTACTTTACTTTGTTGAGCTTGGCCCTAGTATCCTGGAGACATCTCAGGTTCGTTTTCAGAGCAGTGTTATGATTGGTTCAATCCTTTTAGTGCATGATGATGTCATCGGAATGTTCCTGACACCGCAAATGTTGCTAAGGATGTCTGTGATTGCCTTTTGGAAGATCTCTGATACTGCATTAACCATGACAAGCAGCCTTTTTCAATCATGTTGAGGGGGTCGGCATCTACAATTTACAGTCAAGTTTGTGAGTGATTGTCTTTATAATTATTGTTGGGAGTGATGAATCCATAAACAGGGTGTGCCTGTGTGGACCCAATTACATAGATCTGGGATACATGTTTCCATAACTTGTGCTTGTCCTGCATGTTATCATACACCCAGTTAGGGTATTGACACTGGCACCATTATCAAACACGGATGTCACTTGCATGTTGCTGATGAAGGGAATAATGGCAGGAGTCTTCAAAGTGTGTACCTACACTATTCTGAATGTAAAAAAATGATAACTCGTCACTGAATGAGAATGATTTTGTCATCTCATTGTTAGACTCGTGGATATTAGGGAAAAATTGTCTTACTTTGGGCTTAGAAGACTAGCACAGGTAATGAGGCTAATCTTGTAGTAGTTTTTTGCATTCTCTCTCCTCGGCTTGACCAGAGGCATGAACTGATGAGCCACGGCTGATGACTGAATTGCATCCCCATGAAAACTATTGAGAGCATATGAAAACGACATTGTAGAGCGGTGTGAAAACTCATGGTTGATAGAGCCACCATGGTTGCTTCTTGAAACCTCCATCTTGTCTCCGGTACTATGATGATTAATTGAAAAGTTGCTATAGCTCGCTCTGTTTTCTCTGTTGCGGATGTAAGCAACCTGGCTGGTTATCACACTGATAACACTGGTATCCATGGCTGCAGCCCTCACATTGGCTAGTCTAGTAGCCACTTGTTTTACTTCCTAACCGATTAATTAAACCACACATGAAAATATCAGTTTGGTACATGGCAAAGAAATTCAGCAAGGTAAAAATGTTTAATTTGGAGATAACACATTTTGATGGAAAACCCTGGTTAGATATCCCTGAACCTTTCTATCTGCAACCAAGATATACAGATATCCACAAGCACTATACAGATAACTATTCATGTTTGTTTCTAAAATAGCATCATTTGGGACACAGGGTCTAAAAAAAGACCACTTCTTTCCAGATCCAATTAGTGTTGAGGTTATGACCCAGACCATCTGAATTACAATGATATCTGCATTTTGCACCCCTTCCATAACACTTTCCTATAAGAGACCATTACAAACCGGGGTTAGTGTCCAGTTCTAATTTCTGTTCCTGCAGAAATGTAGGTTGTTCTGTGCAACCGTTTCCACTCATGTATGTACACGCAAGCATATATATATATATATATATATATACAAACATATGAGTTCTAGCTACTTACACGTCTGATCATATAGAATTACCAATGAATCATACATACTTATATTCACTTTAATATCTACAATGACCTATCAACTGTATCAATTTAGTTTATGTATATCTACAAACAAATACATTTTTTGTGCTAAACCCTTGTACTTACCTTTATTCTGCATTGTTGTTAGAGATTCAATTTTTATTTACATCTTTTTCATGTTATATGCAA
>OY735242.1:12689730-12722230 GCA_963457665.1 Thysanoteuthis rhombus
CCCTGCCAAGAGCAGATAACTCCATATATGTATAATTTTCTTCTGCTGGAAAAGGTGGGCACTACATATTTAAACCTGGGAGCCAATTTTGACACTTTCTGCCCAAAATCTGGCTTTTCAGTGTCCAAAGTATGGGAGCCTGTAATTTTAGAATTTGTTTATTGAAAGATATTCAGAAGTTCCTACAAACTATACACTTGGACTCCAGAACGAATTTTTTTATAAAAATTGCTCTTTTACTCTTACTGAACTCACCAGATTTGTAATTCTAACCTCCAAAATATTCTCAAAGCAAAAGTTTTGGTTAAAATTTGGTTTAATGATCCTGTGTTAAAAATTATGACAAAGATATTTTTCGTTTGTAGTTTGATTTGCTTCAACTGGTCCCCACCTTCGTTTCTTCCTGAAATGTATTTGTTTTTTCAGCAAAAGTAACTTTTTAAGGAAAGTTGATGAATTGTCACTCAAATGGATGACTAATTACCAAGATACATATAATGTAAAACTGGACCCTCATTTGTGTCCGTCTTTACAACAATTGATGTTCAAATCATAATGTAATATCAACTAAACTTGACTCATACTATGATTTTTTTCGGCTAAAACTGCTTGAAAAATGGTTGTAATCAGCTAGATCTTTCCAATCACAGTGCACTTTATGGCTAAAAATATTATTTGAGTTAGCTATAAAAATAAAATTAAATCGGCTAATCAATTATTTTTAAATGGCCAGATTTTATTCGGTTAAATAGGGAAATATCGGCTGGATCTAGCCGGAAAATAACGTTTCTGGTCAAAATAGCACCGAAAGGCCAAAAGTTGATAATGTTTATAAAGCAGTTATTTCATCATTTATTCATATTAGATGAAGTATTATAAAACATAAGAATCATTTTTCATTTTGCTTTTTGTACCTTAAATATGTAGGTTTCAACATTTTTTTTAACAAAAAAACATTAATAAATACGTATTTTTAATCTGATCAGAAGTGTATTTAATCAATACGAAGATATAAACTAACTATTTTCAAGGGTCAAAAGTTGATATAATGGAAGTGAAATCGGTAAATCTCGCCAATTATGCAATTTCGTCCTTCAACACAAGCGAAGGAATTCCTGTATTGTCTTGATTACCTCCCTTGATTGTCGCTCTTTAAAACATATTTTCCTCTTTGAATTGCAAGCGGCTGTTTTCGTGGGTCATTTTCCATATAAAACCACCCCAAACCGAGGAAAATTAAAAGAAAATTTAATCGATTGAGTTGAAGTTTTTATAAAATGTTAGAGTTTCTATCTTTTTTCAAATGTTGATATTGTTCCAAGGAAAACAATCCAGACGAAATAAGTAAGTAACGTTTGTTTACCTCTTTGTTTCGTCTTTAATTACGAATTTTGCCGAAGGATTTTCATGAAATTTTTAATAATATTTTATCATCAATTTTTTAATATATTCCACCTTTGAAAATCGATATTTAGGTATTTTTTAAATAAATTTTGGGCGCTGCTAGATCTGACAACTCCTATGATTCTGTCAGTGTAATGTTTTTGCTTATATGTTGTATAAATACGTTTTTATGGCTGCGGACCTAGCATCAAGATTTAAGGGAGTCTCAAATCAAGTGTCCGAGATAATGACCATATGAAAAAAAGCCAAGAATACAACATTCAATGCTTAACAATGCTCATAAATATTGATATTTTGACCATTTTCCATACTTACAGAGGGGAATCGTTTACGCATAATTTAGGATATGAAAATACATTTTGATAAATTCTTTTTCGAAAGAATACGACAAAACCAGTTTTTTGAGGGGGAAAAAAAAAGGAGAAATTTATGCGTATGACCGTCCGTAACAAAATTTTCTAATGGTGCAAAATCGTAAAATGAATGGATGCCCAGTCTGGAAGATAACCAATATTTTGAATCATGAACTGACGTTTATGAAAGGATTAAATCCTGTTTTACTTCTTTAGTATCACCCCCAAATCTCCAGATTTCTTGTATAAATGTGAAGCTTTTTGTTAAAACGAATTTACTACTTGATTCTATCTCTTGAATACCATGATTGAAAAAAAAAGTTGAAATATTGCAAATTTATAGCATAGATATAAGGGAAAAACAGAGTACCTCTAAACTAAAGAGGAGAGAACATAACCCTCTCAATACCATCGCCCGGAACATTAATAGCACATGGCTCCTCTCTCAAATTTAAACATTTCTTCTATGGCCCATTACCTAAACTGCCACAAAATTTGATTGAAATTTATTGAGAGCTTTTGGATATATGATAGACATGGAATTTTGGTGATATCATGTGGTGTGGAAATATGAGTATGGCATTGGGAAGGAAATTTTACATGGAACCGCCCCCAAATTTCATAATTTCTTCTGCAGCCCAATTGCCATTCTACCACAAATTTAAATAGAAATTCTTTGGTAACTTATGGAAATTTTCTGTGAACAGACATGATATGTTGGCGATTTTATGTGTTGTTAACGTGTAGGGGAGGTATTTAAGGATGTATCACCCCCGCCTAAACCTAATCATTTTTTTCATAGTCTACTGACAACCCTTCTGCAAAGTTTCATAAAGATTCGTTGAGAACTATCAAAGATATTGTGCGGACAGACATGAAAATTCAGTGATTTTTATGTGGTACTGACGTACAACTACAGCATAGGGGAGGTAATTGTTAGTAGATCTGCCGCAAAATAATCACTTTTTTTTTTTTGAAGACTCTTTCCCATACTTCCTGAAAACTTCACAGGAATTCATTTAGAACTTCTGGAGATATCATTTGGACAGACAAAAAATTTGAGTGATTCTTGTGTCTTGTGGATACGTAGAGGGAGATAATTATGCACAGATCCGACTGAAAATTTAATCACTTCTTTCGTAGCTTACCTTCTGCTATTCCAGTACATTAGATTGAAATTCAGTGAGAACCAAAGGAGATATCCAGTAGACAAACATGAAATTTTGGCATTTCTATGTGATTTGCATGTATAACTACATAGGTTGCGATTAAAAAAGGAACGTGTGAGGTTATGCAGACTTGTCTATCAATACCCGATCCTGTTTGGGTGGGTTGAATTTTAACAACTTTCAGTGCCAAGATGAAAGAATATTTTGAATCTAAATACTTGACCACTGAAATATGTTTACAAATCAGCAGACATTGGTATTTGGTCTCTTTTAGTGTCCAGAAGTTTAAATTTAACACCTTCTACTGCCCAGATGATGGTATTAATAGGATTCTCTTTACACGGACAGCTTCTAATAGTGAAATATTATGTATCATTCGAAATAAGGAAATTTAATCGATTCAAGTGATTGAATGATAGTATTCAGCAACTTCCAGTGCCCCGATGTTAGAATTAGGCATCATCTGTGTCCAGACGTAAGTATTTAGCATCCATCTGTGCCCGGAATGTTTGATTTTAACATCTTTCAGAAGCCGTACATTGGAATTTAGCACCCTTCCATGGCACTGGTATTTGGAATATTTTGTGGTCTGGACATACCCATGTAATGCATTGATTTCTCAAGGAATCTCTTCAAGTCACCGTCAATTTTTAATGATATTTTATCTATTGAAATCAATTTTTAATGATATGCTATTAAAATCACTTTTTAATGATATTCTATTAAAATCAATTTTTAATGCTATGCTATCAAAATCACTTTTTAATGATATTCTATCTATTGAAATCAATTTTTTAATGATATTTTATCTATTGAAATCAATTTTTAATGCTATTTAACTATTAAAATCACTTTTTAATGATATTCTATTAAAATCAATTTTTAATGCTATGCTATCAAAATCACTTTTTAATGATATTTTATCTATTGAAATCAATTTTTCAATGATATTTTATCTATTGAAATCAATTTTTTAATGATATTTTATCTATTGAAATCAATTTTTAATGCTATTTAACTATTAAAATCACTTTTTAATGATATTCTATTAAAATCAATTTTCAATGCTATGCTATTAAAATCACTTTTTAATGATATTCTATTAAAATCAATTTTTAATGCTATGCTATTAAAATCACTTTTTAATGATATTCTATTAAAATTAATTTTTTAACGATAAATTTCAAACAATTCTTAATCTTTTTTTTTGTTTAAATTCTAATCATCATTTCAAAATCATCTGGACTATGGTGATTTTTTTTTCCTTTATTTTTTTTTCTTTCAGATCGATGATGATTTTATTTTCAAATCAGAATTTCCTCCAATCATTCTTTTACAAAAATGACCTGAACATTCCTCAAGGTAAGAGACTTGTCAGGGAATTTTACAAATCATCAGGGAGTTTTTTGCGATTTTCTAAAGTCATTCAAATGTCAGGGAATTTCATGTATTGTCAGAGAAAAATCAGCTCTCCTTTTTCTACACTTTTCAACACGTAAATTCTTCACATATATAGATTTTGAAAAAGACAAAGTTTTATCAAAAAAAATTTGAAAATCTATGGCTTTTCACAACATTCTCAATGAGAAAAATCAGCTCTTCTTTCTCTCTCAACAGCTGAATTCCTCTCATATTCATCACATGAAACTCGAATATTTATAGCCCTTCACAACACTTTCAATGTAACCACGAAGCTTCTCAACGATATTTCTGAATGCTCTTCCCGCCTCCAAATGTGAAGGTTATTGGAAAGCTGAGCACAGCCTCTTCACAATCGTAGTGGTGGAGGCACATTTTTGGCATATTTAAAAATGAAAGTCTTTTAAAAAGCATATTGTAATTTTTTCTATATTTTCAAGCATATTTTGCAGAGTTACAGCTTGATGACATTCTCTTAAATATTTGAATGGAAAAGTAGCTAGGAGTCACTGAATGAGAGGTGGGGAGCCATCTATTATCCCCATGATCACTTGTCTATTGTCAGGGAATTCTGAAAAATGTCAGGGAATTTTGAATTGGCACATTGTTAAGAATCCTGGTGATTCTTAGCCTGAAAAATTCAAACTGCATATACTAAACATGTCAACATGCTTATACCTTCAGTACTTGTCTTATGGCTTCAAACAACCAACGAGATCTCAAGAAACCAACTTTTGTCTTGGATGAGGTCTGTAGATGTGAGATAACAGGTGGCAAAAAAGGGTAGGAGTTATATTAGCTGCAAGAAAGATTGTCTCATTGACAGCATAACAGCTAACGGCTTTTCCAGCAAAGATGTATATTGGACTTTATGGTACTTCCATTAATCAAAATATATTTTTTACTCCCTTGAGATAACTCATTTTTTTCAAGTCATTTATTAACATTATGTAAATCTCTGAAGGTGCAATGAAGGAAAAAAGGGTATTTTACTTAGCCTCAATTTGCAAATTGGTATAAAAAAAAATGAATTGTTTATGTATTTTAAACAATTTTAGGCATTTTCCTTGTTTCTATTTTTGACTCTCCATACATTCAATATTTATTCTGTTTATGATGTAGTTCAATGGCATAGCAAAATGAAGGACTTGTTTAGTTGAAGACAGACTTGTTTATCATTCAAACAGAAGAATTTTTCCCTACTTCCACTTCAAGAACTTGTATCAAAGCTATTTGCTACAAAACAAATGTTTTTTTTTTCTTGCTTCCCTCCTTCCACTTGAACATAACACCAATATTTTCTAAATATCTTTTTTTTATAATAGATTCTTTCTTCACTATTTGTTTCCCAGATATCCTCATGGCCTTCATCAAGTATCATTTGGTAGGTGTGGGGGAAATAATGAACCAAACCCTTTTATTTAATATTGTCTCACACTGGGATTGAACCCAGTGTAAGACAATAATTCAAAAATACTACTACTGCCAAGAGGGGAGTACGGTCTATATACCCCCGTCGGTGAAATAAAGGGTTCAGTTTGTTATTTCCCCCACACCTACCAGATGATACTTCATAAAGGCCATAGAGTACAATGGCCAAAACATTGTATGAAAAACAACCAAGATGAGGATAGTCTGAATAATAATAGAAATAATAATAATACCTCATCTCAAAAATTCAGAGAAACACTAATCTGTTAGATGTTCATTGATTATGAAAAGATATAAAGATATCCTTACATTTCATTGTTTTTGTTTTCAAGACCATAAATAGTTTTGGTACAATTACACTTGTTTTGTTGGTTAAATGATAAAATGTAGACATTTTTTTTCTCATTATTTTTTTTCTGGTGGATAATAAAGTGTCTTGTCCTTGATAAATAAAACTTATCGGAAAGTAGAAATACTAGTCCCTTGATTATATTCAATTTGACTATTGTTGTTTCCAGAACAGGAGTTGATCAATTTCATATATAACTGAAAATGGAATGCGAGACATTTTGAGTTCATAGAAACAAACTGAGTTATTATAATTTTATTATCACAAATAATGGATGAGTTTAGTATTTCCTGTAATAATACCTCTTCTTTATTCACAGGTATTGCAATGAAAAATTGCTGGCCATAAACTGTGATCATTGATTTAATATTGATGATGAGAATGAAGAAAGAAACTATTTTTTGATGAAGCATTTACGTATATACTTGGCAGTTACAGGATTATACATTCTGACATTTCAAAACATTTGCATATGCACCCATTGGATAGAAATGTTAATTTTGTGCAAAGTGTGGATTTCCAGTTGCTGAAATTTTGAGAATACAAATGTGAAGTCTCACTTAAGAGGAAATTATGTTAAGTATGTTGATCAGCATTTTCACATTACAAGATTAAATAATCACACGCAAACAGTGAAGAAAACCTTTGTTCCTGCAAAGTCAATGTATAAATATGTTCACTGAATACACATTTGAAAATGCATGTGCAGAAATGTGCTGGAGAGAATTTTTTTTTAGCAAAGCGTGTGGATAAGTCTATTTAAAAAGCTCAGATTGGGGAAAAAACATGCAAACTCACATTGGAGAGAAACCTTATTCCTGTGAAGTGTGTGGATCAGCATTTCCATACAATTCACATTTGAAGAGACACATGCGAACACACACTGGAGAGAAACCCTATACTTGTCAAGTGTGTGGATCAGCATTTTCAAATAACTCAGATTTGAAAAATCACATACGAACACACACTGGAGAGAAACCATTCTCTTGCAAGGTGTGTGGGTTAGCATTTTCACAGAGTTCACCTTTGAAAAGACACATGCTCTCACATACTGGAGAGAGACCTTTCTGTTGTCAAGTGTGTGGAATAGCATTTTCGCAGAGTCCAACATTGGCAGAACATATGCGAACACACACCGGAGAGAAACCTTTCTCTTGTCAAGTGTGTGGATCATCATTTTCAAAGAGTTCTAATTTGAAGAGCCACATGCGCTCACACACTGGAGAAAAACCTTTCGCATGCCAAGTATGTGGAATTGCATTCTCAAGGAGTTCCACATTGACAGAACACATGCGAACACACACTGGAGAGAAACCCTTCTCTTGTCAAGTGTGTGGATTAGCATTTTCACAAAGTTCACCTTTGAAGAGACACATGCGAACACATACTGGTGAGAAACCATTCTCTTGCCGAGTGTGTGGCATAGCATTTTCACAGAGTTCAACGTTGACGGGACACATGCGGACACACACAGGACAGAAACCCTTCTCTTGTCAAGTTTGTGGATCAGAATTTTCACAAAGTTCACATTTGAAGAAACACATGCGAACACACACTGGAGAGAAACCTTTCTTTTGTCATGTGTGTGGATCAACATTTTCACAAGATATAGATTTAAAAGGACACATGCAAACACATATTGGATAGAAAACACCCAATTGGAAAAAAACTCATGCAAATACAATGAGGGGAAACCACGTAAAGTATGGTCGACATATTCCCTGTACTTAACAAGATAGTGCACATGCGATTGCACAGTAAAGAACTGCCTCCATCATGCAAAATATGTGAATTAGCTTTTTCACAGGATTTGTGTTTAAAAATTCACATGCGAACACCATCTTTTTTGAAAAATGTGGATTCATATTTTCAAGGAGTTTGTGCTTTACCCAAACTTGAGAGAATCTCTATTTCTCTGAAGTGTTCAGAATATCCTTTTCAAAGAATTTGTCTTTGTAAACACACTGTAAGAGCAACCGTATTCTCATACAGTTTATGGATTGTCTTTTTGAAAGAGATCTCTTTTAAAAACAAAGCATAAAATCACACAGTACTGAGAGAAACCCTATTTCTGTGAATGTATGAATCAACTTTAGAAAAATATGGAGAATCATGTTACAAGGAAATCATATTCATATTGAACTGTTCAATTTTTTTCCTCCACATCAGCAGAAAAGAAACAAGAATTTCCCATGGCAATTATTTGAAACTATTTTCTTTGATTTGGTAACTAGAAAAGTAAAAATGTTGAATGACTGATGTGTTGAAAACATTTTTGTTGGGATGTTTTTGATGGATTTTTTTCCTCTATCATTTTTGAAGCTACAAATTTAGCAGTTCTAGAGTTGAAGATGTACCATTTTTGTCAATTTCTCATTTTTATTGGATGTTTTCTTGATTTTAAAGGTAAACCCTTGCTATAGGTAATCAAATAGTGGGGAGCTGTCGAAACCAAAACTTCATGATATCAGATGGTTACCCCTCTATTAGATAGATAAGAAGTAAGTTTGGTAGTTCACCAAATTTGGCAAACATAGTTTTGTAAATCAAAATGGAGTTTGATTGTCCTTGGCCTATTTCTGCAATATACTTTTGACTAAAAATCTTCTCCCTTTTCATAGAAGTTATATGTAACTCATGTATGAATGCACATTGTTAAAAAATCATATTATTTTGACATATTTGACATTATTTTTGGTGCATCATATGTACACACATACATTCACGTACACGCTAAAGAGGAACAATATGTTGAGTATATAGATCTTCATTTCCACAGAATTCAAATTTGATGTGACATACAAACATTCGAGAGAGAAAACGTGATCTCATTAAAAGTTTGAATCTTATTTTTGAGAAACTTAGAACCATTCAGTTTGTAATTAAATAGGTTTATCACTATTCTACCAAGATGTGAACACTCTGCAGGTTGTTGTGGGTGAGGAGAATTGAGTTCCAGGATCAAATAACAGTTCATCAGAGATACTGTATGTCACAAAAAAGCGTTAGCTAGTTCCTTATAAGGCCGTCAGAAACAGCATCTCTTCGCCCATCAATGATGGACCAGTTTGAGTATCAATCAACGGCAATGAGGTAATTGGATCCTTCATGATTGAAGAAATCTTTGCAGATGCATTGGAGTGGGTACACTGGGTAGACTGGGGTATTGGTTGGGTATTGTTTTGTGATTTCCCTCTGTTTTTACGATCACTGGGAATATTTTTTTCAAGATAAGCTGACGTTTGTTATATGAATTCTGAATAATCATCTAAAACATTTTGAATGTTTAAACATAATCTAACTGTGTTCATAGTTTGGTTTATCATCATTTTATTGAGATACGTTCACCTCACAAAATGAACACAGCTGAAACAGCTTAGCTTAGGTTTGAAGTAACATTGTTCACAAAGGTTTGAAGTAACATTGTTCACAGAGGTTTGAAGTAACATTGTTCACAGAGGTTTGAAGTAACATTGTTCACAGAGGTTTGAAGTAACCTTGTTCACGAAGGTTTGAAGTAACCTTGTTCACAAAGGTTTGATGTAAGAATGTTCACAAAGGTTTGAAGTAACAATGTTCACAAAGGTTTGAAGTAACAATGTTCACAAAGGTTTGAAGTAACCTTGTTCACAAAGGTTTGAAGTAACATTGTTCACATAACTTAGCAATAACATCATCTTGTAATAAATAAGGACTGATGATAGCAGAGAAAAATAAATCTAAAATAGCACACACTATATATATATATATATATATATATATATATATATATATATGTTTACATAGGTGATCTTTGCTTTGAGGACCCTCTCCCCTCATTAAGAAAGGTTACTTCCAATTATTTTTAGCAATAAAAATTGCCATGTATACCTGGTTTTAACTAAACAAATCTTTTCGGGGTTGGGGAGGGATAGTATTAGGGGTAGGCTGCTTTTTGAAATTAAATCTTTCCTAATTGTTAAAACCAAGTCATCACTCCCTTTCCCCTACTTACTCCATGTCACCATGCTGTCGTAAATCTAATCATGAGCAGCCCCCCCCCCCCTTCAATATGTTGTGTGCTTGGTTGGAACCAGGTATAGTCAATTATTTTTTCAAGTTAACCAAGAGTAGCCATTTTGTAGCTAACCATATTAACCATATTTTGGACTCTTCAAACCATGATTTACCATATATGTACACTCAATAGAATTGATACAAACAGCGAATCATATCTATTGTTATACTGACTGATCCCTTATTGTCATATACATTTTTGTTTAGTAAGCAGTTTTTGAAAAAATTAAATGATGTGTAGTATAAAATAACATCCATATACGATACATTATGATAATACTCTACATAGAATAACAAACTACGCATATGACAAAAGCTATGTATTAAAATCAGAGCTGAAAGGGCGGTGATGTTTGATCAATACTGCTGGGGTGCCAAGTTAATGGCATATAACTGTTTTGTTTTTTAAATCTCCAAAACTGTTACATGGTAAACAACTGATGATCCCAACAAGAGAAAATTTACACGTTTTACTATAAAACAGAGAAAAAACACTTAAGAAAATTACATGAATTGCATTGACAGATATTGGGAAATAAGTGAGTGAAGTGACACAAGAAAACTTTTGAAAAAGTGTTTTAATGCGTTTAGTGTTTAAGCTTTCTAGACTATATATATATATATATATATATATATATACATAAGTAGTTCTACATTTTAACATGATTCTCATTTGTTAAAAGTTACATTAAAACTGTTATAAAGTAGCATTTATTTAATGTGTGAAATTATTATGAATCTCTCGATGAAGTAGATTGAAATAACCAGTTGAGTGTTATTTTTCCGCAGGTTACATTATGTGTCCATGTGTGAATTTCTCTTAAAGACAATATTACTTTTGTTTTCTTACCTGACCTTTGGATTTGAATATTTCTCTCATATATGTTTTTGGATGTTTCATTTTCTACAGCTTACATAAGATGTCCATGTTTGTATTTTTTTCTCTCAACCTTTTAGCTAGAAATAAGTCAATGAATTGATTCCATTGTAAAATGCATCTCAAAGTATATGTGAAATCATTATGAATTTCTTGATAAAGTAGATTAAAATAAACATCTATATCCTTTTAGTTGCCATTTGAGATTTTTTCTACTTAATATGATAAGATACTTCTTGTTCTAATAAGATAATACCAAGTCCCGAACTCTCCTCTGTCGACTTTGGTTAAAAGATTTGACTTTTGTGTGATGACCTTGGATAAAACTCGAGAGCCTATGTAAGAGAATGTGGCTATCAGCTAAAATATTTTGATGGTATTGACTGTTTCATGAGTCCCAAAAGAAAGAACAGTTTATTCTTTTTCAGTCCTCTCTGCTAGTGTTGATAATTGT
Source organism: Thysanoteuthis rhombus (assembly GCA_963457665.1). NCBI lineage: Eukaryota > Metazoa > Mollusca > Cephalopoda > Oegopsida > Thysanoteuthidae > Thysanoteuthis > Thysanoteuthis major. The sequence continues at coordinate 12,701,243 of OY735242.1, forward strand.
TTCTCTTGTTGATTCATCTGTTCTAACAACCCTTCTGATGGCTATCCTTTAGTGAAGACCATGTCAGCTGCATTTTGTAATATGTATTTTGATTTTTAGGAAGCCATAGCTATTCCGCTCAATGGAAGAAGAAAAATGGCAAAGTGAGACTTCAAAATGAAAAATAGAGGACATTCTTCCCTTAATTTTTTATGACAGCTTTTAATATTTTGCCAAAGAAATTAAATAGCATAGCAGCTCTGTCACTTTGAAAGGTGGAACATTAAATGAAAAGTTATAAAATTTCTCCAGCTACATTATACAGACATGCATCTTCTAGATGTAACATGAAGTTTTAGGTACTATTTGGTGGAAACCATTTGATGTAGGCATTCTGGCATGAGAGTTCAGCTGTCAAACCTATTTTAGCATAAGTTTATTTGGCGACTGACATTTCAGCATTGAGAAAAAAACGTTGATTGATTCATCATCATCCAAAGACGAATCTTTGAGAAGCCTTGAAACTGAATTTAAGTTTATAGAGAAATATTTTTGTGATATAAGTAAAATTTGAGGTTAAGAAAAAATTAAACAATATTTTTCATTTAGGTTTATTTTCATATTTCAGTTTGTTAGAAGTGAATTATACTCTAAACTGGATGTTCAAAAATTGCTTTAATCAAAAACTAATTTATCACTGACTCTTAGTGAAATTTAATCAATTTTTTTAACTTAAAAATTGTTTGCAATTCAATTAGAAATAAAAAAAATAATGTAATGCTAATTTTTAGTAAAATTCAATCAATTTTTTTTATTTCAAAATTGTTTACCATTCAATCAAAAACAAAAAAAATAATCTATTGATTTTGAGTAAAATTAAATTGATTTTTTCAGAATACAAGAATGGCTTATGATTTAATCAAAAACAAAAACTAGTTATCATTGATTCATAGAAAAATTGAATTGATTTTTACAATTTGAAAATGGCTTAAAATTCAATCAAAAACAAACAGTAATTGATCATTGATTTTTAGTAACTTTCAGTTGATTTTTTGTTTCAAAAATAGCTTATGATTTATTTAAAAAAAAAAACAATGTGCTGTTGATTTTTTGTGAGATTCAATCAATTTTTTATTCTGAATACTGCAAACAATTTAATCTTTATGGACATAGGATGGGTAGAACCAGGGTTGAGGGGGATCCTCCACCCCCCCCAATCATTTTTGTGTATTTCCAAAAACTCATATGCTTTGAGATCTTCTTATTAACCACAGACAATTTGATGGTCATAGATTGAGCCATCTTTGAGTTATGCAAAGACATTTGGTGAATCATATCAAGAATTCAAAAATGTATTTGAGTTAAATAAAAATTCCATTTATTTTTGATACATTTATTCTAGATTTTCATGTTTATTTAGAAAGCCAACTTGAATTCTATACATTCAATGATAGATTATTTTTCTACTAAACTGATTATCTCTCTCTCATTTAATTTATATGTCCGTACACCTGACCACCAAAATAATTAGCATCAACATCATCATTCCTAACTAGAACTTCTTAAAATGCAATTAATAATTCAATCCTAGAATTTTTTTTGCTTGAGAGATATTTTCAAATTTCAGATTTTATACATTTCTGTATTTGTTCATGACTGTCAGCACAGTATCTACAAAAGTTCTCGATGAATTTCAATGAAATTTTGTGGAAAGATGAGTCACATTGTAAGGAAGAATTGATCAAGTTTTTTGAATAATTTTTTCTTGATTAGGAGATATTTTTGCATTTTTTTGAATACATCTCTGTATTTTCTCCTGTCTTTGATATCTTTGAAAGTTATCGATGAATTTGGATAAATTTTCTTGGGAGGGTAAGGTATCTATCTGGTAAAGAGTGATTCAATTTTGGAACTGATCCAGGAATTTGTTTCTAATTGAGAGATATTTTTTTGTTTTTCTTCTTCCTACACATCTGTATTGGCTACTGTCTGTGTGCATATCTCCATAAGTTCTCGACAAATTTCAATCAAATTTTGAGGAAAGGTTGACCGCAAAGTAAAGAAGAAGTGATCATTTTGGGTTGGATCTAGGAATATGTTTTTGATTGAGAGATAGTTATGCAATCTGCTGTCTGTCCCCACAATATCTCCAAAATTACTCCATGAATTCCAATTAAATTCTGTGGAGCGGTAGAGCACATATAAAGAAAGATGTGATTAAATTTTGGGATAGATCCAGCTATTTGTTTTTGATAGAGATTTTTGTGTTTTTTCATATCTGTATTCACTCGAGACTGTCGAAATGATATCTTGAAAATCCAATAAAAACTAGGTTTTCCCATTCATTACAGTTTCTCTTATCACTTAAATCTGTAGAGTAACGAACATCTGTGTTTCATCGAATTCACCATGAGCCCTGACAACATCAACTGGTCCCATATTTATTTAATACAATAGATACATTAGGGCAACCCAACACTGCAAAATACCTTCTGGAAATAGTCTCCAATAAAGAAGTCTGAGAAAGATTTTATCCGTCATGTTGAAATTATGGGGACAGATAATGCCTCTCATGTCAGTAGGATGAGAAAACTATTCAAAGAATTATAAATGGTGACTTATGGATGTTCAGCGCACATTTTAAACCTGCTGGCTGATGATTTTGAAGTTTCTATTGTGAAAGAGCACATGATTTACACAGTGAAATACTTTACAAACATTGCCTCAGCAAGGTACTGTCAAGAAGGTGGTCAACGTTTTGTCATGCACCAGCACACTCGATTGAACACCACGTCAGACTGCGTGAAGATTTATATCCCCAACTAGCCAATTCTCCTTCAAATTTGTGTAGTAAACAGAGAAGATAGATCCTAAAATAAGGTATCCAGTTTCGTGCTGAAGTGATCTGCAAAGTAACTGCTTACTCGACTGAAGCCCTAGATAATTTTGACTGGCACATGACTCATGGTTGAAGTAGTTGATATTTTGGAACGGTTTCAAGCTCTTGACCAAAACAAAAAAGTTGACTGAAACAGGGGAAAAAAAAAAGGAACAACCAAGTCATCACCAAATGCCATCTTCTTGCACAACATATTTCATCTTTATTTCCAGGTAAAGACACTAAGCAAAGAAGGAATATATATCACAGTTAAATATGCCAATGAGAAATATCCATTACTTGTACTGAATATCGTGAAATTGCAAGCAACTTCTCCTTCCTTCCTGACATTTAGATTTGCGGACACCGTAAGCCTCAGTCTTACACTTTTTGTTTTTCCTGAATTTACAGGCTAACGACAAACTGTGATCTAAATTGCTGAATCTCGAAGAGAAGTTCTTTTGATTTAAATCAATGATTTGGATCACTATGATTTAAATCAAACACCTCTGGTTTTGAATTGATTGGACAATGAACAGAACACTCAAAAATTACCCATGATTTCTTAGGTCAGTGCAAAAATAATTGCGGTTTTTGTTATTTTAAACTTCTTATTTTTAAAATAAAGTATTATTTTACAATGTTCGAGGGAAGTGTGAATTTGGCTCTATCTATTTAAGCCAAAGATTTTCTTTCCATTATTTATTCTTGTTTATTCTTACGTTGTGTAGTCAATGATGGAGAAAATCAAATCAGAGCAATTTGGTTGCATGAGTTCCAAATGGGACGTAAAGCGGCAAAAATTGGTTTCAATATCGTCCAAGTACTTGGCCAGGGGACCATCAGCAAACCTACAGCTAGAAATAGGTTCCAAAATTTTGAAAATGGAAACAAAAGCTTTGAAGATGTGGACGTCCTTCTGTGATCGACAACATCTGATTGAGGGCCATTATTGAGCCAGACACAAACAAAATAACTCGAAAGATTGCAAAGGAATTAAATGTCCAAGATTTGCACCAAATTGAAAGAAAAAAAACTTGAGGTTGCGCAAATGACCCTGAATGACTCAAGCAAAACAACTCGAAAGGTAACAGAAGAACTAAATGTTTGAGATTCGCACCTAATTGAGGAAAAGAAGAAAACTTGACGTTGCACAAAGGACCATAAGCTAAAAAGCTCTAATATCGCACAAGTGATCTTGCAGAAATTGTAAAGAAAGGTTACAAAACTCCGCCACTATCTAGCTTACTCACTTGACCGGTCTCTGGAAGAATACCACTTTTTCAAGTATTTCAACCACTTCCTGCAAAGGAAGGTCCTTAACAACAGAGCAGCAGCCCGAAATACTTTCCAAGAATTCACTGGTTCCAGGATGCGGAAATTTTATGCTCCCTGAATGGACTTGTTTCTAGTTGGTAAGAATTTGTAGATTCTAGAGTTTCTCATTTTGATCATTGAGGTTTATTCTAAGCTGAGATACACTGATTAAAGATTGATGATGAAAAACTGCAATTATTTTGGGGTTAACCTGATAAGTAAAAACAAAAACTAATTCACCTTTTATTTTCATTAATGTTCAATTGATTTTTTTCATTTTACTTGAAACCAAAACGGATTTTAATTTCAAGCAATTTTACATCCAATAAAACCTTACATTTTGAACATGGACTGAAATTCTCAGTAAGATTATTGGTTGTAAATGTTGTTCACACGATTCATTTCCAGAGAGCACAGTGTAATTTCATGTCTCTTTACTGAGAAAATAGTTGAGGTACAGTTAACAAGAAAAGTATGTGAATGTTTTCATGGTTCATTACAAAACATAGTAACCAGTTGGGATTTAGATATGGATGAGACCCGGCATGATTTTTAAACTCTCAGCCCCAAATTTGAAAATACACAGTATCATCCGAATGTCAGACTCTTGTTTTAAAATAAAACACCTCTGAAGTGACAACTATGACATCAGGGAGATAACTGTAAATGAATTCACTCCAACATTTAAACACGTTTTCCATTGTCTGCTGCCCATATTTCCTCGAAATTTTCTTGAAATAAATTGAAAACTTTCGTAGATATTTTGTTGACAGGTAGAGAATCTTTAGAGCTATTGTGTGTTGTAGACTTTTTGCTACGATATGGGGGGGATAATTGTGCGTGGATCCTCTTCAAATATGACTGCTTTCATTGCCCGAAATTTTATTAAAATACCATTTGAAATTTTGAATATATTTTGTGGTTATGGATGATTAGCTACGACTTGGAGGAGACGATTATTTATGGATCTGTTTCTGGAATTTCCCGACTTCTTTCATAGCCTATTGCCAATTTTTCCTCAATATATCGGTGAAATTCATTGGGGATATCTGGAGATATCGTGTGATTGCCCTACAAGTGGGATTAAGGGTAAAATAATTGTCCATTGATTTCAGAGTAATTCATTGAGAACTTTGGATGATATCCTGAGGGTAGGCATGAAACGAAGTTGATATTATGTGATGTGGACGAATAACCACAAATTAGGGGAGGTAATTGCGCATAGAATTGCTCCACATTCTTTTGGATCTTTTTTGTTCTTGTCTAGGTTTCTGCAAAATCTCTTAAAAATTAGCCAAAAACATTGGGTGATAACCTGTCAGCAGACTTTTCCCTTGTCCGAAAAGCTCGTCATAGGGTGTGGGTATCAAAATCTTGTTACCTGTCTCTGAGCTGCCGCTCCGCAAAGCTTATCAGATCAGAATAGGAGCCCCACTTGCTCCACCGAAGGCTTGCCACTCTTTTTAGAAGTAAATCAGTAGATCACTTCCATTTTAACACCTGCCCCTTTTTGGGGGGAGTCTGTAAAATTTTTTGAGTTGTCATTTTGAAGTTTTGATAGTGCTTCAAAATAACTTCTGTGGAGTGATATCGGAACGTTTTTTTTCCATTTTTTTTCCAGATTTCACTTTTAATAGATGAAGCGTTATAAGTCATTATTGTTCTGAATTTTCATGACTATTTTTAACTTTCTTTTTAGTTATGTTAGTTTCTTTTCATCGCAACTTTTTTCATCCTGGTCGGTTACCTGCCGGCAGTGCGGAAATTAGTGTTGATCAGAAAAGAATGAATATGGGATAGATTATTTGAAGAAAAAAAACCAAGTGGATTCCCTTCCCTACCCAAAATCCTGGATCCATCCCTGATCATATATATTTACCCATATGTATGGGTATATTCATGTGCATGTTTGTAATACCATGTTTTTATTGTTATATTCTCATTATATCAAAGTAGATCCTGTGATTATTTTTTATGAATCTCATTGTGTCTTTCATTTTGATTTGACTTTTTATGTATGTGTATGCTAAGTTGATAATACTGATAATGAAATTTGAATACATTTATTCAATGAACACCTTTAATTATTGTCATTCTATGATATTTGTATATAATCTACTCTTATGAATTATCATCTTATAATTTCCGATCATTGTCACCAACAGATGACAGGAGTAAACATAAACCCAGGGATGAACAAACTTCTCCTAAATTTCAAATTTATTAATAAAAAGAAGGGTATACAACCCATGCGTCCTTCCGACAGTCACCTATAGAGCTGAAACATGATAATTGACACTCAAACTGAGATTGCACTCAAGAGAATCATGCTAAACCTCACATGGAGAGATCACAAGACTGCATAGTATACTTGAGACAAAAACAGGAGTCGGGAATATCGCAGAATCCATTAAAAAACTCAAATGGCAATGGGCTGGTCATGTTGCAAGAATGTCAGACAACCGATTGACATCACAACTCTCTACACAGGTCCCTAGAGATCATATGCAAAATATGGCTGGCAAAATATAAGATGGCATAAAAAGATAGACAAGTTCAGAAAGTTTTGGCTCTGCGATGCCCATGATAGTGAGGTCCGGCAAATCCTTAGGGAGGTCTATGTCCAATGATGGACACTTAAAGGTTGATGATGATGATGATGAATATTGATTTCTTCTCCTTGATGAACAAGAATTTGTAAAAAATATGAATTGCATTTTTCCAAATTATACATGTATTGAAAACCGTCAACCAAAATTGTCATCTTGTGTTTCTTCAGTTTTTATGTTAGTCTAGCTATGTATGTATCATACCTACACACCACACCAGTGAACCTAAAAGGCTGGAATTTTCCCTAAATAAATGGGTTCGATTATTTAATGCAAGTTCACGCTATATAGGGCCCTTAATTTGTGTCTGGTAACATTCAATTCATGTTCATTTTTTGAAAATCCAAACTTTTCAGTGACCACTGTTCAACAAGATGTGAGCGAAGTACTTATTCATTGGTCATCCTTTTTTCCAACTTTTAATTGATCACCCCCAACAGGGCCTGCTGACAAAAGACGTTGGTCACATGACGGTTTGCATTGCATATACATCCATATTTTTTCATTTTCCATTAACTTTTGGCTGATAAGACCCAACCTACATTATGACCTTTGGCCTCTGCTGACCAATCAATGACCCCAACTATGAAGTAATTGCTTTCGTGATGCTCTTACAAGAAAGTTGATAATACTTTTCATAGTTCAGTTCAATGCAGTAACACCTGAATAAAATTTGAGTAAGTAATTAAGATCTGTGCTAATCCAAGGGTGGATATAGCCTGTTGAGCTGACCATCTTCCAAACTTTGAAAATTGAGAAATCCTATGGAACTATCACCCAAATTTTTGGGGAAAATATTTTCCCTTGTGAATACACCTCCCACCTTCAAGTTCATTTGATGATTTATTTAACATAATTTTTTTTACCCAATGATTTTTACACATATGAAAGATAAATCCATGGAAATTCTGTTGACCTTTTTGAAAAAAAAAGGTGAGTTTGGGGATGGTAAGAACTCTTCAGTTAGGAAGTTAAAAAAAAACTTGAAAATAATGTAAAAATATTGCTCCCTTGGCGACTTTTTATTTTTCCTACCATTTTGAATATCAGGGTTATTTTTGGCAGAAGAATTCCTGAAAATCAATTTTTTTGTAGAGAATTTTTTTTAATTAAGCATCTTTTTGACAATTTGATTGATTTAAAAAATTCTTATTTTTTTTGTTTATTTTTCATTGTACAGTGATGAAATTTTGTTAATCACATTGTAACAGCATTGGATAATCAGGTTCCAAAAACCTATTCGGATACAGAAAAAAAGAAACCAATAAAGATGTGCAAATGTATAGTAAGAACAAGAAGCAATAATAATTCAAGAGAAGGAAAATGGTTATCGATTTTGAAACAGAAGCTTTAGTTGTTAGAGAGGAATCTAATGCATTTCATAAATCTATACTAAATTGGTCAAATATGGTAGTCTAAATTGAAAGAAAAGGATTGACTAATCAATCTTAAAATAGTTAAATTTGAAAGAATTGTGTGTATGAAAAAATTATGCTGAGTGTATACTATTGATTGTTTGATCACAATATCTTGGCTCAATTGGGGCTAGGGTTTCAAAACAAAACCACTTTGAGGAATTGGATGAAATGGCTTTAAAATTCTTTAAATTTTGCCCTGCCTAGTCTTTAAAGGAACTCTAAGAGCACGTTTATACAATAAGGAATCTGACAGAATGTCTTAAATTGTACAGCGACTTTTTTTTTTTCATCTCATCTAATTGCTCTAAAGTGGATTCTCCAACGCAATTACCTCCCTTGAATCATCAAGGAGAGTTATTCCCCTTTATTCGGAAACTCTCTCTTGCGAAAGTCAATAAATTTTCTTTTCTTCACAACGTTGATTCTATTTTCCGCCTAATAAAAGCCGTCGACCAAAACTGTAGTCAAATGGTTTCTTTGGTTCTTAAGTCATTCTGGCTGAAAATTACAACATTATCAAACCTTATTATGCCTGAAAGACATTTTTGAGAGCAAAGGCAATTAAGTTCGAGTGCATTATAGAATTATGGTTTTGTGAAATTTATTCATAGATATAAAATTACTGAAATGCGACTTGACATCAGATTTTTCACCCTACCCCTTCCGAATAGGTTGTTTTAGTGGCGGGTTCAATTTGCAATGTAATTTTTTTCCAAAATTGACTCTTTAACTTGTGTCCAGTAGCATTCACACTTGTTTTTTTCTTCTTTTTTTTTTCAATTTAGGATATTTTTTTTGTGATCACTGCCCAACAAAAGGCGACAGAAGTAACTTACTTACTGATCACCATTTTTCTATCTATCTTAAATTCTTGCCCACATATCTACACGGTATGCTGTCAATACATGTTGGTCAAGTGACAGTTTCTGTTAAGTGACCAACCAGACCTGTTCTTTTCGTTTTTAGTCCAGTTCAGTATTTCTTCTATTTTTTTTTTTTTTTTCAAAGAGAATATAGATTACGCGTATTTTCCTTATGAATGGTTTTTAAATAAGTAATTACACCCTGCCTTGATTTTATGCTGGGGATTATCGAGGCAGCATAAACAAAATCAACACAAATTGAATTCATTATATAAGTATGTTAGTATAACTTTGACTAAAAAGTATACCATCAATTAGCTATGTTAATGTACTAAATCAACCCATCTGAAAGCCATACAAGTAAATTACCATTTTTAATCGTGTAATTGTAAGGCTGTTTTGCTCGATCCCTGTTTCAGTTTCTTTAAATAGCTTTATGCTCCCAAGTACAGATCCAAACAGATAACCCCGTCATTTTTACAGCTATATGCTAGTAAATAAACATTAGCTTAATTCAAAGAAAATACTACCTTAATTGATAAAAGGAGGCAAAAGTGGTGGCAAATTTCAATGCTTCGTTTGACTCGGATAAGATGGGTCAATGATGAGATAAAAGATCTTCCATATATATATATATATATATATATATATATATATATAATGATTATTGTGTCATCCACAGACAGCTGTTTCGTTGTATTACAACTCTTCAGTGTGGCTATAGACTATCCATTATCCCATCCAGTACCACGAGGTTGGATCGTAACCTTAGCTTCAGACCCAGAGGCTGATATCTTCCCTCTACTCAACGGAACTGGACAGTCAGTAAGGTTGAATTAAGCGATATATTCATTTATCGCATATATTCCTCATTCACCAGAGTGCTCCGTTCCATGTTGGAAGAGCATTGCATAAGCTTACAATGAACGAGTTGCCTCACTTAGAGAGTGCTCAACTCCATTTTTTTTTTTTTTTTTGTTAAAATCTATGTCTTGATTTCAGTCGGTTTTAACATTGATAGTTTAAAACTTGGCCTATTTCTCTTTTTTTAAAAATCTTTGTTGTATCCATTCAACTGGTGGTGGATAGATATTTTCTATATCGTTTAAATGGTCTTGTCGCCTGGTATTATCTTAGCAAGACTTGGTGTTACAATAAATCAGTAATTCAATCAACATTTTAGTGACAAATTTGAATTCCAATCAACAATCTATCAGATTAATTCACATCTGTAAAACAAACGCATATACAAATATATAAGATATATGTCATTATTCTTAACAAACGATGATCAATGGTGTAGTGCTGGGAAATCCCTCCATTTGAAGAGTTCTCTGAAATTGGCCAGCTTATGTCTACAGAGGTATCTGTTCTCAATGTGCTTCCTATTTCTTTTTGAAATAATAAGATAAAATGGCACACCCAAGACCCATTGCACCCAACTTATACCAATCAGTGTCAGTATTTTTTATCTTGTTATACATTTCAATAGCAACTAAGTACTTGTCAACGAAAGTTTGATAATTACTACAAGCAGAATAGAGGCAGTTCATACTACTGTACACCACGCTGGCATCAGCAATCATCTTCAAACCAGGCGCAATTTTCTTTCCCCATTCTACTAAATTCTTTCAGCTGTTGAGTATAGAACAACTTTTTTATTAATTGCTTGAACCTCCATGGTGAAGAATTTCCCTTGGCATCCCAACACAACGGAATTGTGCGGTACAGAACCTGCTTTCCAACTATAAATGGTGTATTCAGCTTCTTGGGTGAGGTCTGGGATTTTCCCTTCTTCTGTCAATCGCTTTATTTCGTCGTCGGAATATTTGGTGCTACCATTGTCAGTTATGTAGCCAAACACTACATTTCCCTGTTTGATTTGATAGTCTAAAAGTAAACCAAAAACCAGAATTAAAATTCACAAAAAAAATATGAAAGGTAAGGTCACTTTTTTGCTCATTTGTTTGTGCAATATATGTTTTTGTATCACGCTAGAGCAAACCAATGTATAAAATTAACGTACTCTTGCCATCTTTTGAAGGCGCAACCCAGACATAGACTTGTGAGTGGCTTATCTACTGGAACAATCTCACACAGCTTGAAGTATTGTTCAAATTTAACACCTAGCGCATTGTCGCATTTATAACATGAAGAAAACTTGAACATTTTTAACGCATTGAATTTATCATGTGTAAGTTGATTTCATCCTCGTAAATAAATAAGTTTATTTATACTAAAATGTATTTGTATAAGTTATCCTTATATAACATAAAATCCTGTCATTGTTTATGAAATGAAATTATAACTTGAATGTGAGCACTAGAAACATTACTAGAAATATATCCCCACTTCAGAAAAATGTCACCCTGAATTCTAAAATGAAATGTAAAAATTCCATTAAATAACTCACCTACAGGTATCGCGTCTGTACGAAACCAACTCTTGAACATCTGTGAAAAGGATAAATGGGAACAGCTTTGTCAATAACGACATTTTAAATGGTTTCAACTTTATTCTTATTATTCGAAGAAGTATTGTAACATCATTGATAATTTTGACTCTTTTTTACCTTCATCCTTACTTTTAGGTGTTTTTTATCACAACTTTGAATCGGACCATAAATCCTATGGCAAAGATTAAACAGCGTCATCGGAAATAAAAAGTAAGCTCATGGTGAGAGTTGAGCTCACACATAAAGCTTTTTGTATTATCTATAACTTTGAAGAAACATTAACTTTCCAAATTTTAATCGGACAATCCAATTTCCTTCTTCCTGTATTTGATATTGTAATGTATAATGGTTGGTATATAGTTCTCGTTGAAGAGTGGGTGCCTGCTGTGTTTGGGGGACCATGTGGACGTCAGTGGAAATGTTGGGGAAGGAAGGAGATGCATGAAGAATATGTGCGCCAAGTATGATTGTCAACATGGAGATTAAACTGTAAAAATGACACATACAAGTATTTAGATGAACAAATGAAATGTTCCTTTGATGTACAACATTTATGACAAATGGAGAATGAAAATGTAATACATTTAACAAAAACATTGATACAATCTATCGTGTAAAGAAGGGAAAAGGCCCGTTAAGATTAGGGGGTTATTCCTATACGCAAAAATGAAACATAGGAAAGAATAAGTATATGAAGGGCCACCTGATATAACAGGTCTGATGTTGTTCGGTTTATCTCTCGAATGGAGCCTGATTAGTTATGGCTGTTATGAGTGGTATCGTTGACTAGATTATAAAAAAGACCTTTAGTTCAGGTTAGGTGCAAAAAGGAGCTGAAAGGGGCAAAATAGTAAGTGCAGCGTTTGCGTTGTCGCCAAAAATATATCGAGTGAAGTAGTTGCAGCACTCCTCAGTTGCAGTATTTGCATTTACTAGCTATAAAGTTCTTGCAGATTCTCACGCTGAGGAAGATTAGTGACAAAAGTCACCGTCAAAGAACAGAAACAACGCCGACTGCATGTTTAGAGAGAAGGAAAGGAAGAAGGTAACTGGCTAGAAAGCAGGGGAATACAAGCAATTGAACACGTGTGTTCAGGGTTTTTATAGGGAGACATCATAGGAAGTAACATCTTTGATATCCAACTAAAAGGTTTTCAAATCAAATTTTGACTAAAATATAGGGAGTCTCACAACACTAACAGAATATTTTGGTCCACTCATTGTACAGCCTTCTTCAGGTGTGATATGCAATATCTGTAAGGAAAGAGAGTTTCCCTTATTAATCTGTTTCTCTGGTTGTGCAAAGTGGGGGAAAATCAATATCGAACATTGCTTTGAGATTTAATAAAAATAAAAGAACTGATTTTACAAGCATCCCAGTTAACGTTTAAATTTTCTGTTTGATATCATCATCAGTCTTTTAACGTCCGTCGTAAGACATAGACCTCCCCAGGATTTGCCACGATTCTCTATCATGGGCGTTGCAGAGCCTGTATTTCCTGAATCTGTCTACTTCATTTCTCCATCTTGTGTTCTGTCGGCCTCAGTTTCTCATGTGAACTCTGGGGATCCATGTTGTGAGTCGTGATGTCCATCGGTTGTCTTTCATTCTCGCAACATGACCAGCCCATTGCCATTTGAGTTTTCTAATGGACTCTATGATGTCTCTGGCCCCCGTTTTCTCTCTGATATATTGTGCTGTCTTGTGATCTCTCCATGTGAGGTTGAGCATGGTTCTCTCGTACGCACGCTGTATGCTTCTTTGTGGGTTTGTCTCTCGGTTAGTTTCCATGTTTCTGCTCCATAAGTGACTATCATTAATGCTTGTTTCATAAATCTAAATCGAAAGAACTTACCAATGAAGTTCCTGATTTGAGGATTAAAATCCGTGCTCAGCCTCGCCATGCTGTAAAGCAAATGTAGATCTCTATTGAAAGATTAAAAACGTTTAAAACCGCGCACAAGGCTGTTGCTTCAATCTGTTGACACGATCATATCAAATACTGTATCCTGTCTGCCTGTATTTGATGCTGGCCGAAAGATGTTTACGTACAGGGTGACTGAAGTGACACAATATATTTTTTTGAAATTTTTTGATGTGTTTAGTGTTTAAAGATGTAAAGCTTTCTAGACTATATTTATTGAGAGAGAGAGAGAGAGAGAGAGAGAGAGAGAGATGAATAAGTTACAATTGCACTGTTGCCAATTTTGTGCTTTTTGTGCTAAATTTAGCGCATTTCTAGTTTTGGCAGCACAAAAAATCAACATTAAGTGCTATTTTTAGTCTATTTTGAGTGCTATTTTTCAGCAATTATAGCCATTTTTCTGCTATTCCCTCGCAATTTTAGGCACATGTAGACATCCTCAGCTATTTAAAATGCGTTCTGGAACTTTTTGATGCTTTTTCGTGATTGGTTCAGCGCAAAAAGTTCTCTGAGTTGGCAACACTATACAACTGTTAAACCAGAATAAGTTAAACATTTTCATTGTAGGATGTCTGTCCGGTGCACCTAATTAATTAACACACAGAGCCATCAGATCAAGTTTGTACGATATACATTTGAAACGTTAGAAATCGCGATTCATGACATGGATTCCCCGAGATCACATGAGAAACCAAGGCCGGCGGAATATTAGATGGAGGGACGAGCTAGTCAAATTTAGAAAGTACTGGCTCCGCGACACCCACGATAGAGAAATGTGGCGAATCCTTGGGAAGGTCTATGTCCAACGACGGACGTTAAAAGACTGATGGTGATGATGGCAAATATGTCTAGCTGATTGTATATATTCAACTTACAAACTTTGCAAACATTATTGGCCACAAACTCACCATATCTTTTTGCCTGATACACATTTTTCGAGCACTTTTGGGTACCCAATCATAGAACCCATTAAAAATCTTAAATGGCAATTGGCTGGCCATGTTGCAAGAATGGCGAACAACCATTTGACATCGCTACGCATGACAGAGATCACATGCACAACCGAGGCCGGCAGCGTATTAGATGGAGAGACGAACAAGACAAATTCAGAAAGTACTGGCTCCGCGATGCCAACGATAGAGAAGTGTGGTGAATCCCGGGGAAGGTCTATGTCTAACGATGAACGTTGAAAGACTAATAATGAAAGTGGAATTTAAAAAAAAAACCTTCTCGACATAAGGATTGAATGTTATAAATCTCTGTCACTCGCTGGCCACACCAACAGAATCACCCATACGTGCAACGTGTAGGCAGCCATTCAATCCGGAAGAATTACTTTAAAAACTGAAAAAAGCCAAGTTGACAGTTTCAGTGAACAAGTCCAAATGAGGTCGAAGAAAATGAGCAATACTTACGAGAATACTTTAATCGGATTAGGTTCCAATTTGAAACACCTTTAATCAGGGAAGATATTTCTGTATTTCTCTTGATTACTTGACATCTGCATCAATCATAGATCATCCAAGCGAGTGAGTGTAACGAAACAAGGCTTGGGTATTGATATAGGCCTGTTCGTTACTATAAGAGGAGAAGCGTCCACTGCAACTAAATAAACGACTTTTACACAGATCTCCAGTGATCACATGCGAAACCGAGGCCGACAAAATACAAGATGGAGAGATTGACTAGACAAATTCAGAAAGTACTGGCTCCGCAACGCCCATGATAGAGAAGTGTTGCACATCCTGGGGAAGGTCTATGTCCAACGACTTAGGTTTAAAGACTGATGATGATACTACCATGAAAAATTAATACAAATGATAATAATTATTAATCAATTATTAATTAATAATAAGAATAATTAATACAAATAACAGCGCAAGGGCAATCTCTCTATCACTCCTCCTCATCGTCATCAGTCTTTTAACGTCCGTCGTTGGACATCGACCGTCCCCAAGATTCGCCACACTTCTCTATCGTGAGCGTTGCGGAGCCTGTATTTCTTGAATTTGTCATTAGTTCATCTCTCCATCTTGTATTCTGTCGGCCTTGGTTTCGCATGTGATCTCTGGGGATCCATGTTGTGAGTTGTGATGTCCATTGGTTATCTGTCATTCTTGCAACATGAGCAGCCCATTGCCATTTGAGTCTTCCAATAGATTCTCTGATGTCTCTGACTCCCGTTTTCTCCCCTATACTGTGCTGTTTTGTGATCTCTCCATGTGAGGTTGAGCATGATTCTCTCATGTGCGCGTTGCATGCTTCTCAGTTAGCAGGTCTGTCTGTTTCAGTTCCATAAGTGACCATCTGGATGGTTGCATTGGTTGTATACTCTTCTTTTTAGGATTATTGGGATAACGGCTACATGGAAAATATCTTACCTCACTCCTACACACAGACCTATCCCCATCGGACTTATTCCAAGTACACAGACCAACAACCTAACCTTAAGATGACCACTCATCATCTCTCACATATACACTACCAAAAACAGAGAACCTTTCCAACCACTACATATGGAAAAAGGCCAGAAATCATAACACTATCCCTGATAAGAGCTATGGAAAACTTATATAACAACCACGGCACATCATTAGAGCAGAGACAACCCAAAAGGCCAAGTGATCAACCTATGAAGATTATATTCACTAGGGATACCTTTATACTCCAGAATAAAGGCCTAAAATTCTATCCCAAGCACGCACACTTCAACAAGAATGTCCTAAATAAGGCCTTAATGACCTCTTTAGAAAAACTAAGCTGAGAGCTCACTTTGGCAAATCGGAACCATGATAGCGCCATTTTAAACCGACTCAAAGACCCCAATAAATCTCTGACCCCTAAGAACATAGATATCACTAAACATTTGATCTAACAGTAAAAAAAGATATTAAACTCCACATTAACAACCACAATAATCAGCTCCAACCACACGATAACATCAACATAAAAGAGGAAGACTCCCTTAACAAACTTGAAAAAATACTGACTTAATATTCACCAGAGCAGATAAGAGAGGAGCTGTAGTCATTTGGTATGTTGATCAATACGCCTTGAAAGCTAACACTCAACTAAATGAACTCCCTCATGGTCCTTCCACAGAATACCAAAACATAACTCACTACCTAACAGAGATAACATTAAGGACAAAAGAACACAGAAGTCACTTAAATTCCCTACCACGAAACCTGGTTGGTTTCACCTACTTCCGAAAATCCACTAATTAAATAACCCAGGTGTACCAGTCATTACCTTGTCAAGGTGATACCAGCTCACCTAAACTCTTCACAGCCTGCCTCGAGATGATCTTCAGAAGACTAGACTGGGAGAGTAAAGGAATTAAAATAGACAGCGAGTATCTGAGCAACCTCAGATTTGCAGACGACATTGTCCTTTTCGCAGAGAACCTACACGACCTCCAACTAATGATAGATGAACTAAACGAAGAGAGCAAGAAAGTTGGCCTACACATGAACTTCAGCAAGACGAAGATCATGTGCAACAACCACATCGGAGATAAAAACACCAAGATCAAAATCGAGGACACAGAACTGGAGAAAGTAGATCACTACATCTACCTAGGACAACGAATCTCCATGAGACCCACAAAAGAAGAAGAAATCAAGCAAAGAATCACACTAGGATGGCAAGCCTTTGGCAGAGCAAGCTCAACCTTCAAAGATAAGAAGATCCCATTAATCCCCAAAAAGAAGAGTCTACAACCAATATATCCTCCCAATAGTCACTTATGGAGCTGAAACATGGAACCTAACCAAGAGACAGATCTGCAAACTGAGAACCATGAAACGTGCACATGAGAAAATTTTGTGCAACTTCACATGGAGAAACTACAAGACAGCACAATACACCCGAAAGGAGACAAGAGTCAGGGACATCATAGAATCTATTAAAAATCTCAAATAGCAATGGGCTGGTCATGTTGCAAGAATGGCAGACAACAGCTGGACATCGTGACTCACGACATGAATCCCCAGAGATCACATGTGCAATCGAGGCTGGCAGCATACTAGATGGAGAGAAGAGTTAGACAGATTTAGGAAGTAATTGTTCCGCGACGTCCATGATAGAGAAGTGCTGCGAAGGTCTATGTCCAATGACGGACGTTAAGAGACTGATGATGATGACGATGACAGTATCCATGCTCATTTTCTGAATGTTCAGACTTTTTTAGCGATCACACTCCAAAAATAAGGCCAGCTCATTCATTGATCAACTCTTTCCCCACTAACTAAGGGTTCAATTTAGTATAAATCAACATTGCAAATTGAGCCTCCACTAAAAATTACTTTGTCGTATTTTTGAGTCTTTCTGAAAATAATTTCGTGTGAGTTGACTTTGGAATAATGGTTGCCAGATTGGGCAAAAAGCATCAAATTTGGCATCTTGTAGTAAATTTGGCTACAAATAGCAAATTTGGGTACAGGTTGCAAATTCAGTTATAAATAGCAAATTTTGCTACGAATGATAAATTTAGTTTTAAGTATCAAATTGGTCTTCAATAGCAAATTTGGCTACAGGTTGGAAATTTTATAATAAATAGCAAATTCGGCTACAAATGATAAATTTGGTTTCAAGTATCAAATTGGGCTACAATAGCAAATTTGGCTACAGATTGGAAATTCAGTTCAAATAGCAAATTTGGCTACAAATAGTATATTTGGTTTTAAGTATCAAATTGGGCTACAATAGCAAATTTGGCTACAGGTTGGAAATTGAGTTACTTGTAGCAAGTCTGGCTACAAATAGCAAATTTGGCTACAGGTTGCAAATTCGGTTCTAAATACCAAATTTTGCTACAGGTTGGAAATTGGATTATAAATAGCAAATTTGGCTACAAACAGTATATTTGGTTTTAAGTATCAAATTGGGCTACAATAGCAAATTTGGCTACAGGTTAGAAATTGGGTTACTTGTAGCAAATCTAGCTACAAAAAGTAACTCTAGATACACTGGTTCCCTTTTTATCCGGAAGTAAAGCATTCCCATGAAAAACCTTTTGTATACTGAGATGATGTAAAGTGAAGAAGTGAATGCCATTATTTAATATGGGGATTTTTTCTGCGTTCCCAGACTAAAAAGGGGCCTTATTTTGTAGAGTTTATCTAAATTATCTAGATTCGCCAGAATTTTACATTATTCGAATTTTGACGCTACAATTGTTCAATTATTGACTGTGATGGCGAGTTTTCAATTAATTCTGACTCGTGGAATCGTTTGCCATGGGGTTAAGGGAAAAGTAATTTTAATTTTGAGTTGGGTCAAGGAATTTGTTTGAGACATATTTTTCAATTTTGGGTAAGGTAGAAGTAATTAAATTTTGAGGCAGACCCTTCTGAGTGACTTGTAGTTCACTTCGCAGTCATTTTTTGTCATGGATTACATTTTCCTATCTTCTACAAGGATGGGTGTACCTCCATATTGCTCGGTGGCTGGAATTGAACCCTGTCTGCCTGAAGGGGATGTTCCTGATAAGGAATATGCCAGACCTTATTTTCAATATATATTATGAATTATAATTAACGCTCCCGTCTTTGGAGTCGAGCACTATTAAGTAGGGCACTGATTCATTATAAGTAACTATGCAATGCTCTTCCAACTCTGGAATGGAGCATTCTGGTAGAAGGGGAACTATGCGTAAGTAAATATATCGCTCAATTCGGTACTACTGACCATCCAGTTCAGCGTAGGACAAGGGTAGAGCATCTTCCTCTGGGTCTGGGTCCAGAGCAAAGGTTTCGACCCTACGTAGCGGTGCTGGGGGATATCGAGTCTATAGCCACACTGAAGAGTTGTAATACTACGAAACTACTGTCTGTGAATGAAACAATTATTGATTATATATATATTTATATGTATATATACTATCTCAATTTGTAACAGACAAACGAAAAACGATCGAAGAGTTTATCTGCTGTAAATGCTTAATCACACAGCTCAATATTTAACACAGATAATAAGCTATTAATATATAAAAAAAACAATATTCACAAAGACTTGTACACGGTGGTGAATGTAAACATTTCGTGCCTCTCAGTTGTCTATAACAATAATTGTGTACACAAAAGACCTGTCTGGTAGGCAGGGAGATGTATGGTCCTTCAATGAGATCAAAGTCTGATAGCCATGAGAATGGTAGGATGAGAATTTTTTCGGATAAATCTAGCTGATTTTCTCCCAATTCATCCAAAAAAAACCTATGATAGTCTTTCGTATGAACATTCACTTTAATTCACGACATTTTTTCTGAACTTTTCATTTTTGATGGCAAATCCAACATTCAGAAAATTCATCTCGAATAAGTTTTTGCCTTCAACGATATATTTTTTTTAAATATTTACCTTGCAATTATACTGCCAAACTAGATTGTTATTTGTAAATATATACAATGAAGCAGATGTCTGTGGATGACACAATTATTGAATATTATAAATATGTATATATATATATATATATATATATATATATATATATATATATATATATATATATATTAAAACTATGAATTGTGTTATATGAAAACTCTTACTGGATAAGATCCTTGCTTATTACGTAGACAACGTGAATAGAATAAGCAATCAAAGAAAATGTTGTCCTGGCCCCATATATATATATATATATATATATATATATATATATATATATATATATATATATATATATATATATATATATATACATATATATATATATATATATATATATGTGTGTGTGTGTTAACATTTGGTGCTGGACGAAATAATTTTTTTCTTCATTTTATCAGTTGCAATAACTGCTTACACCTACAAGATTTAAAAGGCAAAAGCTGAGAGTAAATGAATAATGCCTAGTTGGTCCAAAAGGAAAAAGACTTTGGTAATCTGACACAATGATTACCTACTACAAAAATGTCTTATTTAATCTGACGCATTTATTGCAAGAATTCATTTTTTTCCATTGGTAAGTAAGCGTTGTAGATATATTCCAAAAGATAGAACGCTAATAGCATCATCTTTTGCCCTTTTCCATTGAACTGTACTACTTCAGTCTGATATTGGAAATATTCAAAATGACAGAGTACTTCCCACGGCAGCTTCCATCTTTTCGAAAATATCTAAATACATTGAAACCAAGTTCCGTTAACTTTTACAAAAACAAAAAAAAAGTTAAAAAAGGGAATAGAGGCCCCTTGTCCCTCATGTGTAATGAAAGATATACAATTACATATATACACATATCTGCCAACTCTGGAATGGAGCACTTTGGTAGATGGGGAATTATGCGCCAGTAAATGTATCGCTCAATTCGATCCTACTGACCACCCAGTCCTGCGTAGGGCAGGGATAAAATTCTGCCTCTGGGTCTGAAGCAAATGTTTCGATCCGACTTTGAGGTACTGGAAGGGATGTTGGATAGTCTATAGCCACAATGAAGAGTTGTAATACAACGGATAATACATATGGTAGCAACTTTAACGTTGTGATGCTCTTATCATCTAGATAAGAAACCATCGGTAATGCAAAAGCCAAATAAGTGCTTTCAACTCA